>JAOUQT010000036.1:13135339-13147611 GCA_025769995.1 Xyliphius kryptos
GCAGCCAGCACAGTGCTCGGGGAGCAACTGGGGGTTAGGTGCCTTGCCCAAGGGCACTTCAGCCATGACTTGTCGGTGGAATCAAAGCAGGGATCTTCCGGTCACAAGCCTGGTTCCTTAACCACAAGTCTACGACTGCCCCCACAAGCCTACGAATGCCCCCTGCCTATGACTGATTTGTTCTTCTGGGTCTAATTGTCACACACAAACCATAAACATTGAATTAAAGACACAGTACACTGTAAAGACTAAAACATGGCGTGCAAGCATAATGGTTTGGAAATGTTTCTCATACTTTGGATTCAGGCCCATTTATCTCATACCAAGCACCAAGGACCAGTTTTTTAATATATATAAGAAAACTGGAAAAGGACATGCTGCCTTATGCTGAAGAAATTACCTTAAAATGGATGTTTCAGCAGGACAGTAACACCAAACACACCCGCAAGCAGGCAAGAGCTTGATTCCAGACTAACAAGATTGGTTCTATGAAGCGGCCAGCCCAATCCACAGTACGATTTAGAATTTGTGAAGTGAAGTAAAAAAAATGCTGTTTTTGATGTAAAACCCAAGAATGGAGAAGAACTATGAAATGTAGCTTGGGCTGGATGTTAGTTGACTCCATTGTAAAACAGTTATCAGAAATAAACGTTATGTAATGCCTTGCTATGATTGGCTGCACATATGAGTCAGTAACTATTATTGATATGAGGGATAAATATAATGACTGAGTGTCCCAGTCTCTGGCCAGCCCTACAGTCGACTCGATGTTGTGCTAGGCTGTACCCAGCATACACCTCATAGTGGAAAATGTATTTTTGAACCATGCAGGCCAAAGTTCTGGTCCCCAAAAGTGTTAGATTGTGATCGCTCTTTTTTTAACCAAGGGTGAACCTACTAGGAGCATAGCTCCTGACGGTATCATTCTCAGACTCATAGGGTCAGGCTTCTCCACATCTGCAAGGTAGTGATCCCAGTAGAAGATTAAATGTTATACAACTAAATTTAAATTCTGCGATAATCAGAAAAGCTAACTTTCTAAACAAATTTCAATAAATATTCAAGTTTATACATAAATATTTAGACACTTATTTTTTTTTCATTTCATTGAGAATTGAATGTCCAGTGCTCCCAGTGCCTTTGCGTATATAGATATTAAAGCTATTTATGAGGATTTCTAGTACATGGGAAAGAAGTGTGTTTACACTAGATGGCAGTTGTGTAATGTGGTCTAGCTGATGGTAAGGTGTAGAGGCTCTCTTTCACACACACACACAAATACTTTCTGATCTTTGTGTTAAACCAGCATAGAGCCTTCAGAATCCAGTAACATGTGGGAACAATTTGGTCTCAGACATTTATTTCTTTGTTTTACTGCCTGGCTCTGTGGTAGAGAAAGTGTCGGTCCGGACCATGAGCCGTCTGGATTGTGTCAGAGGCCGTGAGTATCGGGTTCCCGGGACAAGCCTCTAGACCAGATGAGTGTGTGTGCGTGCGTGCGTAGGGGGTAGCTGGACAGAAGGGAGGAAACTGACCTTTTGAATTGGTACTTGCTTTTTTGGCATGGCCTTACTCTTCTGATAGCTTGGCAGGCACACCAGCTGAATAAACAAAATATTTTTCTTCATCTCAATTCCTTTCTGTCTTTTATATAAGGGCATATTTCAGTGGCCAATGACAGAACATTTAAATCACAAGATTTTTTGCTTGAATCACACAGGTATTTATTTCTCTCATTCTCCTTTAACTCTCCCTTTTGTTTTTTCTTGCTACATATTTTTGTTCTCCCTTCTCTCTCTCAGCCCCTTCCAGACGAGGGGACCTGGAGGTGCTGGGTTACTGCCTGCTCCATTGGCAGTGTGGAACACTTCCCTGGCTGTCAGTGCTTAGGAATCCAGTACAGGTCCAGGAAGCCAAGGCCAAGTGCGCATGCTTTTCTTTTCCCTCATCCTCCGCAGTTCCAGTAACATCTCTCCGCCATATGTGTGGTGGCCGTTGGTTACAAACTCAAAAGTGCTACATTCATTCCCTTCCCAGTGACTTCCCTTCCCCTTTATAAATGTGTACTGGCAACACTTATGGATTGCCTTGATTTCTTTGAGACACGCCATTTGGGAGACCTATTTATATCACAAATCGAACTATAAATAATACACAGAAAGTAGTTTGTTTATACTAAATATATACAAATTCCAGTTAAATCAAGTTAAAAATTATTATTAGGTATAAGATGTTAAGTAAACAGTCCAAACAGGTTATCCTTTTAACTATTTATCACAAACTCTATAATCCTGCACCAAAAATGACTTAATTACTGGCTAAACTTTACCTTCTGTTGAACTTAGGCTCTTGGATAACCTGCCAGAATCTGTGTTCCAAATGTCCACCAGTCTAGGTAAGAAAGAATGACTATATTTCTGCATGCACAGACCACTTATCATCAAGGTGTAGTTAAGTAACTGCACCACCCTGCATTTCCTCCATCAGCAGCCCATACCAGCATACATGCATTATCATTTTCCCATCACAGAGCAAAAGGGCAAGCATGTCTCTTAAAAAAAAAAAAAGGTGTCGTGATCTATGATTATGATGAGGTTTTATTCTTCCCAACCCTGAGAGACTCACTGCAGCTGGACCAGAGAGATAAGGACGCCAACATGCATCAATGCCATGCATGTGATATACTTTCTGTTAGAGAGATGCTCCATACACGCCTGGTGCTGTTGGCAGTTTATTTATTACACAGAAGAATGGAAAGCATCCATATTAGACACAGTTTTTGTGCATGTTTGAATATTGAGGTTGAAATACTGTTGTGTTACTGTCAGGGTTCAGGTATGCTATGATGCCCTGTTTTGTTCTTTTAAAATATATAGCGCATTTATGCACGAGTGACATGTGGATCTGGTTTCACTCTTCAGGATCATGGGTTAAGGATTTACAGTTGTGTTAGAATAATAGCAGTCAAACATTAATAATGCATTTAATTACTGATTATGTCAGAAAATATAATACAACATGGAATAAAATTCATGTCGAAGTGTAGCCACTTAATAGGAAAGCAACAGAATCAAATATCATGCCATTTGCTATACTGACTTAATTGCTTTAATAAATGAGGCATGATAAAATTAATAGCAGTGTGGAGGACAAATACTAAGGTGTCAATTATGGCAACAAAGGTTGTACCTGCTGGATCTACCTACTACTTGATCAAGAGCCTTTATCAAATGGTAACCCCAAAAGAAAGGGCTACCACAAAGTTAAGGTACTCGTTCCTCTTTTTTTCAATATATACACAAATGACCAGCCACTTGCCCAGAATTCCATCGCTTCACCTACACAGATGACCTCTAAATCACCAACCAACAAATCGCCTTCTGAATTATTAAGACTCCTTGAAAATGCTCTCCAAGGCACGTCAAGCTATTACAGTAAGAATTACCTCCATTCCATCAAAAACTCAACTATGCAGCTCCCGTCTGAGAAACGGATATACCAAAAAAAAATACTGAGCATCACTTGGAATGACCACAAACTTTTTGATGGAACACTCATTTAAGAAACACCAAAGTCAAAATCAACATTCACAATACATCCTGTGTAAAGGGGGTCATATCCACCAACAATCCGTGCAACTGCCATCACACTGTGTTTCTCCACAGCAGATACTGCCTGTGCAAGCTGGAGCTGATCACACCACACAATACTGGTACAGACACAGATGTGTCAAGAAAACACCTATCGAGTGCCTCTGCGCTCTAGCCCCACACCCCCACCCCCCCCCCCCCCCCCCCCCACACACACACACACACACACACACACATCAGTTGATCAGTTATCGTTTGAGATGAACACAGGATACAGACACCCCTTGCATTGCCATGTAGCACCCTAGCTCAGGCTTGAATCCAGAGCCTTCTTCGTGCAAATAGTCCTGCCGCCCAAACAATCAAACGGCAAGCAAGGGCTAACATCTGGAAAGACGAATGGCAAACAAACAAATATCCGAATGGTTGGACAGAGGAATCGCACCCACCGAAACCTCGCTAGTGGCAATGACCTGGGTTGGCTAACCAGGAACTCGATAAAAACACTGTTTGGAACAGGGGAGTTGCAAAACGCTGTTGAAAGCACTGAAGTACACAACAGAAGACTAGTGCAGCTGTGGCTCGGCGCAGACAATGTCCCATCAACTTGAATGTGCTAACTATTATTTCAGTGATTCACAAAAAAAAAACAAACCTGTAAATAAATGAGTTTATACTGTCAATAGTTGAGTTTGTAAAAGAATATGCAGACACTGCTATTTTTTAAACAGCCGATCATACTGTTTTCTTCATTGTCAAATTGACCTTTTGTTCATGTTTTCATAAGGAATTGAATGTGCAGTGCTCCCAGTTTGTGTATTTAGAAAGAAATTCTATTATGAGGATTGAGCTTTTTCAAACACACTGCTATTATTTTAAACACAAATGTATATGCAGCATTTTGAAGCACTGGTGATCCATAGCATGCCATATGCCATATTTTAAAATGTGAATCATGGCCCTCTGCCCTGTACTTTACATTAAATGATCAATAACGATAAATGATATTGATAATAAACAAGCCTTACTAACTAGGCTTGTTTGTTTCTTTCATTTCTTTTCCTCAGATGAGGTAGCCCAGTTTCTGCTTGCTGTAAAAACGCTAGAATACAAAGAAAAACCAGACTACAATGCTCTGAGGAAGGCATTATCACAAGTCAGATATCGAGGCCCACTGGACCTCTCTAGACCACGAGGTGCAGAGTCATCCAGACCAGCATCAAACAGGGTGAGCATGAAAGGTTTTGGTCCACAAGCGTTCCTGTCTTAATAGGTACCATATGAGCAAAGGCTGGAGTGCAGAGTACAGAGAGCAGCTTGTGGGCTGCGGTAGATTTATCTGTCTAGAGGATAGCAGAAGATGTTGAGAAGTTGAGAGAACCTCTGCTGACCTCTTCTCATGAATACTTATTCCTAGTCTGATTGGAGGTAATGCAAAGGAGGTTGAAATGGAGATTTACAGGGTGGTGATAAGTCTCTGACCTGTCTAAAGAATTCAGCTTGAAGAAACAGCTTAAAGCAGCTTTAAAAATATAAGCGAGCAATTTCATTAAATCCCTTTTATTTACAGGAATCATATACATGTAGGAGATAGTATTCCAACAGATGTATTTGCTATGTACAACTTTGACCCAAATTACGTTTCTCTTCACTGGTCTTTAAGAGAAGGATTTATAATATAAAATAGCAACAGTTTTTTCCTCCTCACTGTATAGTTAAATGATGCAGAGAATCTTAACTTGGTATCATAGGTTAACCTCTATGATCCCTGACAAGAGGCAATGGCATGGAGGCGTTCATTCTGCAAGAATCACTTTTTAACCCCTCATTGCTAACTTGAACCACTGAACTTGATGAAAGGGCAAGCAGGGCAATTTAAAGCTATCGAATGCACACATTTTCTTGAGGCCAAAAGAACTTCACTTAAAATGACTGTGGATTTTGCTTTGCCTCTTATTTCCATGTAAATCTGGCCAGCAGTCTGATTTGTGGTTAAAGAGTAGGTGTCAATGTTGAAGTCAGTAAAGTCGTTTTGGATGTAATTTGCTGCCTTTTACTTTTCTGATATCATAACCTCTTATAGCACATTCTTGTCCTTATTATTGACATTTTAGACATTTTTTTCTGTAACATACAGACCTTGTGAATTCTTAAATACACTTCATAGTTCGCATGCACTATACAGCACACATTCAGAATGCTCACAGAGGAATACAGACCTGGTGAATGAGCTTTAATATCTCTGACCTTGGCCAGACCTCCTGCACAGATGGAAAAGATCAGTGTCAACACTACAGGCATTAAAGATTTGAATTCCTTCTTTTCTTTGTAGTAATATTTTCACCATGATTTCTGTTCTGCTCCCGCTGAAAAGCTAAGCCCTGATTCCCTTTAAATAAAATCTTAAAAACACCATCATCGGTCACCTTTGAGTCTCACATCTCCAGCAACAGCATCAGGCCATGAGGGGTATACATCCTCTAACACCACTGCAAAACTTCTGAAGTTTATTTTGCCTACATCTGACCTCAGCAGTGATCTGTGGCCAATTTTTTTTGGAGTGCTGCCACCTCAGGGAGAGCACAGGCTGTTATTAATCAGGAGAGGTGCTTTACTTGCAGGATCCAGGTCAGGTTGAGATGAGCGAGAGTGTGTACAGCCAAATTCAAGTACTTGCGCTCATGCAGCGTTGTCAAGCTTTCACGTCAGACCCTCTGTCTGAAGTATCTTACCACCTTTTTTTTGTAATTCTCTAAATCATGTTTTTTTCCACTCTGTTCTCTCTTATAAAACTCAAGTCAGGCCAAACCAAAGCCTGCAACTCATGAAGACATGACTAAGCATTGTTACAGCACCAAAGAGAAAGCAAAAACAGGAACAGGTAAAGGATACATTCTGTTAAAGCATAATAATAATATACATTCACATAACTTTTTCACAATAGAAAACGTACAAGGTTGATTCTACACCAAGCATGCATGCAAGGACTAAGCGTGTGGCCAGTAACTGTGATGACGTCCAGGATGAATGTGACCCTTTGCCTCCAAGATACCACCCCAAAACACGAGAAGGAACAAAGCAAAGGCAAACACATGAACAGGTAATGCATTCTCAAACAAATAATAAAAAAAATGATTCCAATTGTATGGATTTAACACATTTTATTGATACTTCTACATACAGAAAATACATTTATATTGCATGCTTGAGGTTGTAAAAGTATAATCTCTGAACTATCACTTACAATGTCTTGAATAATATTTATATTTTTTTAAGAGATTGGCTCCAATATATGATATGAGGAGAAGAGATAAGAACGGATTGCAAATGCAGAAACGGCACAATAAGCCAGATGATCATGATTCCGTTCCAGATGTCACTGGCCACAGGGTAAGAAATTACCACTCCTGGGAAGACTACTGCACAAGAACCAGTGGCCCAGGGGACTACTGGGTCGAACGAAAATATAACTGCTGGGAGGAAATTGATTCCAATGGACATCAATTGACTGATGTGCATAGTGAATACTACACCGGACACAGCAGCAGAAATGATAGACAGAACTCAGAAGACGAGTCACAGTGGAGTGGTAGAATGTATGCATTTATCATTACTTTGGCGCTCTTTCTATTTCTGGTTGCCTTCACTGTCATTTGAACAACCATGGTTTTTCATGATTTTTGGATTGCCATTTTCACTGTGATGGGCTAAAAAATCAGAAAATAAGATGTATTTTAACAAATCATGTATTAAACAATAAATATTGTTGAAATAAACAATGTAATCATTTTATAAATGATAAATATACTGCATTGTATTCATTTGCAGCATTCAGAGAAAGACAGCAGTTTAATAATGTAGAACCAATACCTTGCTGCAATAAGGACACTCTCCGAACACAATGTTAAAGCTCTGGCGGCTGGTGGGCAAAGCTTTCAGCCACTGGGATATCAAGAATGCGAATTTAATCAGTAATGCGAGATAAAAACAACCACGTACTAATCATTCTTGCTCGTTAATATGAGCATGAATAATCTGGAATGGTATGAAATGAGTAATGATAGGTTAAAAGTGTGCATGAGTGATAAATCATAATTTATTCACCTCGTAGAGACAGGCCTGATGAAAAGGCTGCCCGCAGCGTGGATCGTTGCACACCTGATCTGGAATGGCAGAGTCTAGCCGATATGAATAGCAGATGCCGCACTCTACACTAAAACTCTGAAATAAAAACATAAGCATGTTGTTTGGTGCTACAGTAGCTCCATATAAAAGAAGGACTTTAAAACTAGCAACATTAATAAAAATAACAGTTTCTTGTTTATAAAACATTTTAGCATGATCAAAAACAAATCTGCATTTACTTACCCCTTCCTTTTCACCCCTCTTTCCCTGCTACATAGCGCACCCTAATGCATGAAGCTTCATATTTGTTTCCACTAGGCCGAGAAGACTCAGGTGGGCTTATCGACCCTGTGCATACTTGACCTCCACCTCACAGAATTCTCCGTTACAAAAAGCCAAACCGGCCGCCATACATCTTTCCTTGTTCCCCATTTTTCTAGTACCGTCTACACCTTTCTAGTCTTCTCTTTATATTTGCACATTGCTTTTTCCAATAATTATATTTTCCCTCTTAAGCAATCTATTAAAAGGATGGCAGGTGAAATTTAAACAGCTGGTCAAGTAAACTTTTCACTCTTTTGAATGTTAATAATGGCCAAGCATTAATCAGTGGTACAGACTGCAAATAAAACTTGGCTCCCTTTTAACCACCCCCAGCAGTCGTACACATGCTGGAGGGAGGGATAATTTGTGAATCTATGATTAAACAGCTCTTGATAGTGCTGAGTATCCTGCCACCTTTGTTATTGTAATGATCTTATCTGTAAACAACCCAATTAAAGGAACTCTACAGATTTAAAATAAATTAATAAATAAAATCCTGCAAACCCCAAATGTGACAGAGATGTGCGACTAATTATATGTAGTAGTGTGACATGAAAATGCAACGTACAGACTTTTCGTGGGAGGCAGGTGACGGGAATTCTATCTCCATGACATCCTTCATGTTCTGTAGGACGCTGCATTCAGGATTCCTGACAGAATAGTAGACACATATTTACACATAAAATAAATTTGGTAGTGTAATGTGTGTGGAGATTAGGACAAAAAATGAATTGTGTTCCCCTTACCATAGATGCATGTTAGCATTCAGTTTGCTCCTTAGAGGTGTTACCACTGCAAAATAATAATACTGGCTTACACAGTATGGCTATAGCATTTTCAGTTAATACTGAATATTTGTATATTGTCAAGGAAAAATATGGTTCTACTTATTGAAATTAAAACAACCCTGAGCAAATGTTCTATATGAAAGGGCTTGCTTTATAGTAAAGCTGAGCTGTTTCAATTAACTACACCTCATCTTTCATTCAATGCCCGTCAACCTTATTGGAGCACACAGACAGACAGTGCAAGCTGTGCCATTTCTTACCACTAATCTCTGCTCGCTCTTAGAAATGCCACAGCAGAGCCAGGCACTTCCTACTGTGACAAACATTCTGACCGGAATGTAAATATTCTGATAATTCACAGACAACGTGCTCATCATGGCTGCTCCACCCTGAGAGATCAATCTGGGAGGGTGAGTCGCTCGCTCAGTCATTTGTAAATGCAGAAAGCAATATTTCTGCCTGACCCCTTGCTCAGAGGGTGCGCGTCTGCCACTGTCTTGACTATCGAAGTGTGGATTTAATATCAATGAATAACATTGCTAGGCAACCAACAATATGTACTGTCAGCCAAGCACGACCTTGGATTTAAAGAAATAACAGGCTTAAATACTGCAAACTGACCTCCATCCTAGCAAAATCTCTTTCTAAATCTAGTAGGACATTACATATTGTGGATTGCCAGTCAGTCCTGTCGCAGCAAGCTGATCTTAAATGTAATAAAACTATGGGATGTACACTTACAAAGAAAGGTAATTGAAGAAACAAGGTGGTAAATGAAATGGATGGATATGGACTTTTCATATGTGAAATGCCATTCAAGTACAAACAGGTCATATTAAGTTTATGAGTAAATTTAAGTTGGGGAGAGTTGCACATATTACAAATACGTACCGCGCTCGGCTCCAAGCAGGCAGCATTCTGGCAACGTCTTGGGGTGCCTTGGGTCGATCTCGACCTTTATAGAGATGTTGTTTCCTAGGCACAATAAGACTGAGGTCAGGTTCTGTAATATGGTATGGGTTTATTAAAGCACAGACAATGAGGACAGCAGGAGTTTACCAATAGCGATTCTTCTCATTGTGTCTGCTCTGCAAGGTTTTTCAGGTTCCAGCACCCAGGTGTGCTCATCAATCTCATCCATCACTGCCCAGAATTCAGCCAAAGCCTCCACAATCAGCAGGAACTGGCTGTGCATGTGGGATAAATTGCTCTGTGGGTAACGGGGATGGAAAATTTACTTTTATTATGTAATCAAATACAGTGCTCCATATGTTAAATTGACAATCATGCTTTCATGCATTACAGCCACATTCAAAAAACAGCCACACTGAGATTGGATCAAAATGAAAGACTCATGACTACAGCTCAAACCTCAATTTATTGGAACACAGAAGCGAAGAGTTAACGCTGTTAAAGCCTCAAAATGTTATACATGAAATCTTAAATATTTTTGTGTTAAAAATGATTCTCT
The DNA here is from genome assembly GCA_025769995.1 of Xyliphius kryptos. Taxonomy (NCBI): domain Eukaryota; kingdom Metazoa; phylum Chordata; class Actinopteri; order Siluriformes; family Aspredinidae; genus Xyliphius; species Xyliphius kryptos. The sequence goes on from JAOUQT010000036.1 coordinate 13,145,638, forward strand.
GTGCAACATTAGCTGAACTGTGACATCATTTACAATAAATGAATAAAAAGACACAATCATGCTGGAGATATTGTATCTGTAAATCACCCAAGAAGCAGCAAAAAGGAAATAAATCGTACAGAAAAAAGGAACAATTTTTCATTAACACAGATGCCAGTAGTGTGGGAGAGAGTGGAGGTGGAGGATCATTCAGTCCATCTGTCTGTAGTTATAGGTTTATCACATGATTCTGTGCTTCAACTCGGTATATTCACTGGATACATACAATTAATCTTTTTTTTTTTTTTTTTTTTTTGACCAGTTGTCTCAGTAAGAAAGTATCCAGTGTCATTGTTGTCATTCATATACATGCACATTCTGCTCTCAACTAATAAAAATTCATTCATTTTCATATCCGCTTGATAATGATCAGGGTCATAGGGAATCTAGCAACCGGCATGCAACTCTGCCTGCAACTCTGGACAAGGCGGTTCCTCATCATAGGGAACACTTATAAACATACACACTAAAGTCACTTTAAAAACACCAATTAAAATGTAGAAAACTGGAGAAACTTAAGAAAACCATGGGTTATGCAAATTTTAGAGAGAAAGGATCCAGACCCATCACCCAGTAATCCATTAGTAATTTAGATTTAAGGTCATTCTGTATATGGTGGCACAGTGGTGAGAGCTTCTGCGTTACACCAAGAAAGTTGCGAGTTTTATTGCTGGGTAGGGTGGCCTGTCTTCTTTCTGTCCATGTGCTCCCGTTTGTGTCCATTTGCTCTGTTTGCCAAAGACGTGTGAAACTAATTGTCTGTGTGTGTCTGTGTGTGTCATACAAAGGAGTGGCACCCTGTGCCGTCCCATTCGGCAAGCAAGGCAACAGTTTTCCTGTGACCCTGACCTGGAGATAAAAACACACAGTAATTGAGCGACAGAGATTTGATGAAATATAAAAAAAATAAGTTCTGCCAAGCCCGGTATTGTAGTTGTTTGCAAGCATGCTGCAAAATTACAGCAGACCATACAATCCTAGCTGTGAAAATTGTAGCTAAAGACATTACAATTTCACATTTTCACATTATATGGTCATATGTTTGTTGACATCTGACCATTACACACGTGTCCATTTTTGGAAATCCTATTCCAGATTTTGTCTCCATTTGCTGTTATAATATCATACACACTGCTTTTCTGGAAAGGCTTCCCCACTAGACTTTGTAGTGTCACTGAAATAATTTGTACTCAGTCGCTGGGGATTTGGTAAGGTCAAGAACTGGTGTTGGGGAATAAGGTCTGTAAACATTTTATACAATTGTAGGCATTCAAACTTGCTGCAACAGACTGAGGAAGACCTGTATATTAGATTAACTTAAATTAATATGCATCAAGTCCATTAAGTATAGCTTAGTACACTTTCAACTGTTCAGCTGCCTTGGCACTTTAATAGTTAGGCTAGAGTTAAGCTAAAGTTTGAGGCAATACTGTACTTATAAAAGTACTTTTTAATACAAACCCGATTCCAAATAATTTGGGACAAGTACAAGTTGTAAATAAAAATTGAATGCAATGATGTAGAAATTGTATATTTTATTCAGAATAGAACATAGATGACATCAAATGTTTAAACTGAGAAAATATATCATTTAAAGAGGAAACCTAGGTGATTTTCAATTTTGTGACAACACGCATCCAAAAAGTTGGGACAAGGCCATGTTTTCCACTGCGAGACATTCCCTTTTCTCTTTACAATATTTTGTAAACATCTGGGGACTGAGGAGACAAGTTGCTCAAGTTCAGGGATAGGAATGTTAACCCATTCTTGTCTAATGTAGGATTCTAGTTGCTAAACTGTCTTAGGTCTTTGTCATATCTTCCGTTTTAAGATGCGCCAAATGTTTTCTATGGGTGAAAGTTCAGTGCCCAGACCGTTCTTCTATGCAGCCATAATGCTGTAATTAATGCAGTATGTGGTTTGGGCTTCCCTGAA
>JAOUQT010000036.1:13270390-13281172 GCA_025769995.1 Xyliphius kryptos
TGCAATGTGCAATTAATGAAGACTGGCCACCAGGCTTGTCCAATTTAGCCATGAAACCTCCCACACTAAAATGACAGGTGCTTCAGTTTCATCGTCTAACCCCTGTATATATGAAAACTAACATATACAGTAGATTAAAGGCTAGTATTTCTGGTCCACATAAACAACAGTGGAATATTTTCTGAAATGAGTTAACAATGTTTTTTGATTATGATGTCTCTTATCAAAATAACCTTAAAGTATGATGACACATCTGTCATTAATTATGAGGGGAGTTTCAGTGATTATGAAGGGAGTTTCAGTGTTGGTGAAGAGGTTACACAATTTTCTTACATGTCTTTACCTTCTGAATCTGCCTTTTAGTTATACTATATATGCTATAGCGATACTTGCCTGAGTTTGTGCTCTAACACACTCCATATATTTTAAAAACTGCCGTATAATAATAATCATACCTAAACATTTCATTTGCCTGCTTTTTATGATTATTTTTTCTCTTTTTCTGCTCTTATCTCCTACACCTGCCTGGTCCACTATGATGGGCAACTTCCTGTGGGAGCTCACATTATGCAGAATAATCCTTTCTGCTAGGAACATATTATGGATTTTTAAACTATCACCAATACAAATGTACATTATATTTCCAAAATTATTATCTCACTTGCCTGTACCTGACTCACATGCCAGCACCTGACTCACATATTTAGCTGCTTGACCATGAAAACCAATTCCATGAAGCTCTCTGCACATTGTTCTTGAGATAATCTGAAGGCCACATGAACTTTCTTTTCAGAAAGTTGGCAACCTCTGTGCACTATGAGCATCCGCATCCGCTGACCCTGCTCTGTCAGTTTATGTGGCTATGTTGTTGCTAAAAAGCTTCCATTTTCTTACATTACAGCTGACAGTTGACTGTGAAATATTTAGGAGCCAGGAAACTTTATTTGTTGCACAGGTGGCATCCTATCGCAGATACACGCTGGAATTGACTGAGCTCCTGAGAGCGACTCAGTCTTTCACAAACATTTGTAAAAACAGTCTGCATGCCCAGGTGATTGATTTTATACTCCTGTAGCTATAAAGGTGATTGGAACACCTGATTCCGATAATTTGAATGGGTGAGCAAATACATTTGCAATATAGTTTATTTCTTAAAAGCATGTGGACTGACACCCTGCTTTGTGATTGTAGGAAATTTCACCGGCGTATTTGTCGGCACTGGGCATGATTTGTCTTGTGGTATGAATTTTCGTCGGTTTGGTTTTTCTCCCGCAGGGCCATGGACAATTTACCAACCTGGTGCTCCCTGATATCAGAGAACTCTGCCCTTATTGCTGTGAGCCTTTCTGCACTACTACTGTTTTTTGTTTTGTTATTGTTAATATTATTATATGTGTTTGTGGGGGGTTGTCTTAAATTAATACTTAATCTAAACACTATACATCCACATATTTTGGACACCTGCCCCGAATAAGTCTCTGTGGGGATTCATGTTCATTCATTAATAAGTATATTAGTGTGATCAGGCACTGATATTAACCAGGTTACCTGCGGTGCCATCTGTGTTCCCAGAGGTATTCAGTAGGTTGAGGTCATGGCTCTGTGCCAATTCCTCTGAACCAAGCTCGGAAATAAATGTATGCATGTATATATCTTGCATTTGTTCACTTTCATGATGGAACATGTTTGCTCCTACAACACACACATACATGCACACACATATTGGTGTAGTGAGGACAGAGCAAACTGAGGATGACTTCAGTTGACCATATTTAAGCCAATATGCACATTTCGAGGGTTTTATTGCACCCTTGAAAAGTGCAGTCAATGTCACCCTGAGAGCAGAATGTGATATCAGTAAAATAAAAATTACAAACTGACCATGATCTCCTTACTTTATATATTGAAACTGAACTGAACTGTATCTCTGAAAGATAGTAGTACCAATATGCACAAACACATAAAGACAATATATATAAATATATAGTGTTAGTGTATATATCATCCTAAATGTGTCTCCATGAATTAATCTGATGGTGCATTGTCACAGTCTTGTTTATTTGTCTGTATTGTTCGACTTTGTGATCATATTAATCAGCTCTGGGAAGCAGATGTTTTATTGCACCTATAGAAATTAGTGAGGCTACAGCTGCTAAAGCTAGCCTATGAAAAGGAGAATAAACACGTCTCGTAATGAGCCACTGCCGATGGAAATGGAACTGTTTACTCAGTGTGCAGCGCTTGTCCATATGGCAAATGGCAGGAAGAAATGAACAGGTGAGGAGAGAGAGAGAAAGAGAGAAAGCGAAGGGTGAGAAGAGTTAGACTTCAGCGATGAACAACTAGCAGGGCTAGTTTTGTCACTCACTATCTCTTACATTGCTCTCTCTCTTTGTCTCTATTTCTCTTTAGCTGGCAGCAATTGAGAGAGCAGTAGTGCATGACCCAATACCGTGTCCACCCAAAGGGCATGATTCATGCAGGCATGATTTAGGGCAATAGTTTGTAAGCTTGCCTCTGTTTCTCCTCGAATATGATTTAATTTATGTATATATTTGATTTCTAGTTTTATATAATCTTTTTAAGGCTCTTTTAAAGTTAATTATTCATTACCAACATTTGCAAGTTTCATTTATACATAAGCACAGTTGCACTACTCCATATAAATAGATGCACAATTTTCTGTCTGTCGTTTAGAGTGTTTTTTTATGAAGCTGACACATACTTGAGATCTTGAACTTATAATAGTAGCATTACTTTAATTCTCATTAAATATTATACACAGTGTACATCAGGTATGCACATCAGTAACTTGCAGCAAGGATCTTCTCGTCCTAGAGCATCTATAGATCATAAGCATCAGAAAACTGACGGAAGGAAGATGCCACCTTGTGGTTACAGGGAACTAGACCCTGCCAAATCTCTCTCTTTCTCTCCTTTCTCTCTCTCTCCTCTCTCTCTGTCACACACACAAACACACTTATACTCTTTCTGTCCCTCTTCCTTTGTTTAAAAAACACTTATTAGGAAACCATCAAAAATGTTCTCATAAATTGAAAAATATCAGTTATTCTTGGGCTTTTGGTCTTCACAAAGATAGAAAAACCTACACACACACACACACACATAAACACACATATAGTACACACTTTGCTAAACTCCTTCCCACCCTAGCAGTTTTATATTAATGTTGGTTTTTATATACTTCTATAATATCCACCTCTACTAATCAATATATTAAATTTCATAACAAGATTGAGCTGAAGATATCCATAATATAATCATTTCTTTACATTATTCTATTATTCTTATTACATTATTTCTATTTCTCTTTGTGTACAATAACAATGCATTAGATCAACTAGGCAGAAATGATGAAAAATTGTAACACGAGTAAAAATTATGAATTTAAAATAAAGCACAGTCTCAGCTTTAATCCTGGTAATACGACATTCTTGGATTCTCTGGATGTGTGTGTGTGCTTGTGTGTGCTTTGTGTGCATGTTTACTAAATCTTGGTGAGGACAAACGTATCCAAAATGATAAATGGGCAGATTGGCATTTATAATAGTTATAATAATAATAATAATAATTATTATTATTATTACTTTTTTTTTTTTTTTTACAAAAAACACATTTAAAACACAACATTCCTGAGGTTAAAATTAAGTTTAGGATTAGGCATAGCATTTATTTCCCTCATAAATAATAATCATTGAAAAGTCTATCATGACACGATTGTGGGTGTATTTTTGTGTGTGTTTGTGTGTGTGTGCACGTGCGTTTGTGTGCACACACATGTGTATACAAGGACAGCTTGCAGATAAAGCCTGCTGAATTTCTCTTTGTTCAGCTGTCACCTTAACACTTACATTAATAGAATAATAACTGTCCTAATGAATACATTTGCCTAAGAAATATTGAAAGAGTGTTTGAAGTGCCAGCTTGTTAGATAGCTCTAGACTGAGTGATGATGCAGGAATTCATAAAGGTGCAATATTCACCGCTGTAAACAACTAAACAGATTCTATAGCTATTTTCTTTAATGTCTGCAGCATTTCTGCAGTACAGTGCAATGTCTTTATGAAAACGTTGCGGGTATCTGTCAGTTCATGTTTTCACAATATACATGAAGATGGTTGTTTTCCTTCTCCTGTCACTTATCTGTGTATGTCTGTGTGTGTGCGTCACTGACACTCGTGTATCACACATATACCGCCCACACAGCCTGCAGCCTTCGCAAAAGAGAATAGAAAAGAATTAATTTAGTTCAATATTGTATTCATTGTTAATAAGAATGACTTTCCAATATTAAAAGCTAATAAGGAAATACTATGAAATGAAAAAAGTGGCAGGTGATGATACTGAACTTTTCTCAGTCAGTCCTTGCAACTTGGAAATGTTTGGTGTTTAGCAGCAGATAATGGAAATGTTGTATTATAGCACTAGAGCACACCGGAGTAACATATTGTTCGTCCATTTTCAACATATCAGCAGACATGTGATTTGTGCTTACTGGTTATAATTTATGTCTTTAATAAGTCAATTTATAAAGAGAGAGAGAGGAAATGGTGTCTGAGAGAACGACAGGAAAGAGAGACAAAGAACAGCACAAACTGAACCAGTTGTCTCGAGTCTGCTAACTTACACATCAGGCAAAAAGAGGCCTAATTAATTAAGTACAGTATTAGAAGTAATGGGCTATTATAATATAAATTGCTACATTCTGGAACCAATTTAATCCAATTACTGAAACCCCACATGAATATAATACCTCAAAAATCACTCTGTAATGGTCTTTGGGGAGAGAGCTGTCAGACAGTTTAGCCAAAAAAAGTGTGTGTCTGTGTGTGTGGAGGGCAGGGGGTGTAAAGAAAAGATTCAATTCTCTTTAAAGGCAATGATAATTTGCTAATTGACATTTTGTGTCAAATCCACCTGAATGCTTTCCCAGTTCATCTGTTCCAACAGTGTAAGCTGGCCTCATTTAGGACTCCAGATGAATGCATATGATTGTGTATATTTTATAATAAACATTTTATTGGGTCCCATTTGAGTACATGAGCTTTTTTTGTTTATGATAGAACTATATATGTAAGCAAATCATATACAAAAACATGTAGTGTGATAATATCAAGGTATTTTGCTATTTTGTTAAAAAAAATGGGCTTTGTTACTTTTTTCATTTAAATCAATTTGTTCCTGATAATAGTTTGGCGCAATTGGTAGCACAAGAAGGCCCAGGATTTGATTCTTAGATGTTGAATACTGTGTCATTTCTCTGTTCACATTTTCTCCCTCACATGGGTTTCTCCTGGGTGCTCCAGTTTTCTCCTATTGCTCTCATCACAAAGATACTTTATGTCTTATGTTAGGTGTCTCTAAGTGAGAGAGTGAGAGAGAGACAGAGTGAGTGTGTGCGCCCTACGATGGAGTGGCACCCTGTCTAGGGTTCTTCCTGTCACCAGCTCCCTTGGGACCCTGACAAGGATTACACGCTTATAGAAAATGAATGAATGAATGAAATGTGAATAAACCTGGGAAATATCCAGAAAAGGCAACATTATGTTTTTAACTGTAAACAGTTACAGCTGTATTTTTATATTGATGGGTTCAAGTGTTTTTGAACGAATATTAAAATGTTGCTGAATGCCATAATGAACCCCAGCTGGTACAACTCTGGAAATTTTACTGTGGAGATTGCATTTGTCCCAAGTTCGCATATATTTTCTCCGGGTGCTCTGGTTTCTTTCCACAATCGAAAGACATGCATGCTGGGTTAATTGTCTGTAAAGTGACCCTTAGTCTGTGACTGTGTGCCGTACGATGGACTGGGATGTCTAGGGTTGTTCCTGCCCTTGCGCTCAGAGTTGTTGGGTGGGCACCGGCTGGCCCGTGAGCCTGTATGGATTAAGTGGAAGAAAATGAATGAATGAATGAATTAATGAATGAATAAGTGAAAGCCAAAATCTTCATGAAAACTTAAGAGTGCTTATGAGGCCCTGTGTAAGCTGTTAAGAATGGTTTATTGCCACATATAATCTAAATTACTAACAGAGATCACTTCATCACAGGGAAGTGTCTTCTTGTCATATAGTTGCTTGTTCAGCTAATTAAGGATTCATTCGGATTAATTTCAAACCTACTCTCAACTCTCAGCTAATTAATTGGAATCAATTTGGTGAGCAAGAGTTCCTAAATCAGATACGTGTGTGTACTGTACATTGTATGAGTAGGAAGCACAGTAGAAGGTTTTGGTGTCAGATAATGTAGGAATTTAGTACTTATTCTTACTAAGACTTGTCTGAGGGAGTATTCAATAGCTTTAACATTTGCCCCTTATCAAGGTTGAGCAATTGATGTACATCACTGAAAGAATCAAAACATGGACGTTTTGCTACATATTAATATTATTCAAATTTGGTGGACATGAAAATGGTGCACAAGTGGACATCATGCACCTAATTTGTTAACGTTAAGATGCAGTTCTAGAAATATCTATCTAGCCCACAGAGCCATTTTGAAGGGAAGCTGGATGCATTATTTTCATAATGGATTTCAGACTACTGTACCTTAAAAGTCAGTAATGATGGGTCCGGCATAAAATGCAAAGCTAAGTGTGTTTCATGCCGAAAGAAGCCATTATATTCAATGTGGAAATCTGTAAAGGTAGTGCCCCTCTAATCGTGGTGGTCATTAACCTTTAGATAATGGCCTCTTCTTGACCTCTTGCTCCTCCTTTTGTACCGTCTACCCTGCTGCCGATTTGAGCCTGGTGTGCCAGAGGAGTGAGGCGGCACTGATCGGATCTGAAAGAAAGGCCACTTAATCAGCAATCAAGATTCAATTAGTTTTCATATAGCCACGTTTGTTAGCTGTGTGTGTGTGCATATGAGTGTGCTCTCTGCACTACACTGATGAAGAAGGGTAGAAATCTGCAGGCATCATTAGCTCTCTTGTTTTAATTTCTTCTTTTATTTATTCATATTTTTTGCGCTTGAACATTGAAGAGGCAGATGTTGCGAGGTGAGCTGATCAGAATGCAGAGTCCCCGGGGCTTGGTTACCATAGCAGTTAACATCCCTGCATCTCCCCTCTGATGAAGCATTTTACAGCTCCGTATGTGTGTATGTGTGTGTCTCACAATGTGTACCTTCTGTGCCTTCTAAAACAGGTTTGGATATGTGTACAAGCATGTAAAAATATCTCGAGTGTGTTTTTATGCAGTAATGTTGTAGAAATAATATGTCACCTATGTGGTATATTATTACGTTTACATTTGTATATAATCATGTTTGTTATGTATTGTTGAAGAATTAGTTGATTGCACATGATGCTCATTATACAACACATTACTGTATATTCTGTATACATTATTCTTTATACTTTATTACATAATAAAACAATCTTGATCATAGTTATTAGTTATATATAGTTGATTTCTAGTTATAGTTAACAATATAGCTGAATGCAAAATGGATTTCCTGAATGTGTGAATAAAAAAACGAATTTGATTGACAAACGAAGGCTAGGATGGAAGAAAAACAGATGAATGATTATTCTAGGGAGGATTATCTTTTAGTTTATTATTCAAATGATTCATATTATTAATTTAGTTCTTTTATTATATTATTTATATTATTATTCATATGTCAATATCATTATAATATATGCATTTTATCTGCATTGTTGGCTGCACAAATGCTCTATGGGATAGAATTAAACTGATTGAACATCCCAATTTCTTGTCAACGGTTGCAGCCTTGTGCTCCACCAACTGAGCTGTGCAGGCTGCATTATTATTATTATTATTATTATTATTATTTTTTTTTTTTTTTTTTTCTCAGCATTTCTACTTTCGTTTTTGCAGGTTTGTTCACCAGGTGCCAACTAGGTCCTGCAGGTTTAATCTCGGGCAGGTGTTCAGCCGAGTACTCGTTGAAGTATGCGAGCACTCCTTAGCTTATTACTATTATTATTGTTAATATTATTATATAGTTATATAGAATAATATTTGTGCAACAATTTATCCTGAAGAAAGTGTACACAGGTCTGTGCTCTCTGTATGTGATGTGCCACACATCCACTAACAGCAGCAATGTGCACTCACGCCACACACACACACACAAAGAGAGATCAGGGAGCGGACACAGTCCTGGCGTCTCCGGCAGCTTGCTAAATGTTAACCAGTAAACAAAATAGCTGTTTGGCTTTGTTTAGAAGCATCGCGATAAAGAGCACGGCTGCAGGGTCAGAGAACATTCTCTCTGAAATTATGATAAAATAGACTGATCTCCATCTTGCGTCATTAATTTGTGTTGGTTTAGCCTTGAGGATTTATCTGCCCACCCTCTCATCCTCTCTCCCTGCAGCCACACCACTGATCTCAAATTAATGTAGACTGGTATTTAGAAATCAGAGATATCTGGAGCCAGATGAAAAAGATCCTCACTCTTTAGACATTCTGGGAAGAATTACACGTTAGAGTAATATAAACAATCCAAAAATATAAACAGGCAAACAATATCATTAATAAGCTGCATTAATGTCTTCATACATATATCATTATGCCATTATATGTGCATATTTATATGTGGATGTATGGTGAGTGTTGGCGCAGTATATAGCAATGGTTAACAATGTCGTTAATGGTTTCCTCTGGGTGCATCGGTTTCCTCCCACAGTCCATAATGAAACACTATGACTGAAATAACACTATGACTGAAATAACTGTGCTCCTGTCATCAGTAACCACATTCTTTATGAGATTAAGACCTGTTCTTTATGAGATTAAGGCTACAGTTATTCAGCGGATATATATAGTAGATTTACAGTTCTAAATAGTAATAGTACTATAGTAATTAGTTACTATTAGTTTGCATGTTATACCCGTGTTAGCATGGGTTTTCTCCGGGATCTCCGGTTTTCTTTGTCATTCCAATGACATGCATGATAGGTTAATTAGTGATTCTAAATTGCCTGTTAGTGTGTGAATGTGAGTGTGATTGAGTGTGTGCGACCTATGATGGATTGGCGCCCTGTCTAGGGTTGTTCCTGCCCTCATGACCGGAGTTGCTGGATGGGCACAGGCTTTCCTGAAACTAGGATTAAGAGTATATAAAAATTATTGAATGAAATAATTACATTAAAAATTATGTTAATGGTCAATCTTCTTTAATAGAGCAAGTCAGAACCGTGTGTATGTTTGCCTGTCTGTCTACATGTTACAAATTACCCATAAGGATTAAAATAGCATACATTCAATCATTTTTTCTGTTTATACCACACGGGGATGCGGGCCAGGTGGTACAAGGGCCGGAACAACCCAAGAGGCGCAAGAACAGGAATAACACTAGACATTGCACCAAACTATCATAGAGCACACACAATTACACAGTAAAGTCCAATTTAGAGACACTGGAAAGAACATGAGGAGAACAAACTCTATACAGAAATTTCCTGAGTCGTCTCACCCGGGGAAGGAACCCTTTGATGCGGCAGCACTACCCGCTGTACCAACATTCCACTGGTTTGGCTGTCCTTGAACATTGTGACCTCCCATAAGAATAAAATCAAATCATATAAAATAAGTAAATGCATATTCTTTAGTGAGGTTAAAGGTAAGGTTGTGGTTAGGGTTAGGATTAATAAGGTGCATAAACAATAATGTCAGTTGGAAGTCTTCAAAAATATATCCGTGTGTGTTTAGTTCTGTATGTTGTGGGTGGCGCTGTCTTGTTATTTACCCTCCGTATGTGTGCGTGTGCGTGTGCGCGTGTGTGTATATGTGTGTGTATCAGGCTGTGATAGGATGAACTGTAACAGAGTAGGAGGAGTGTATACACTGCACTTGCTTGCCTGGGTTATGTGTGTTCAAACGCTGCCCGAGACTCTGTGTGTGATTGCGCAATATGTGCGCCCCTTGACCAGATATGATTGTGGCATATTGTCAGTTTTAATGAAGACTTTCTTTACCATGCTGCCTTCATGTCCGTCGTGTGCTTACTTCTGGTAAGGTTATTTCTAGATGAGGTCAGTGCACTAATAATAAACACAAGACGTTGGTTTTTATGTGGTGTTAATGAAATCGGACCAGTGGTAATTTTTACGAATTGCTGTTATTCATGGCAATGGCAGCGCACTGGAGAAGATGGGTGTCTTTGAGTCATAATTCAGAAAGTGCAGTGGGGCTCGGCGATTAGGGGGTAGGACTAATTCACTACTAAATGAGTCAATGTGTTTGCAGCAGTGTCTCGGGCCAGCGCGAGCAGTGCGGCTGATTGCATTAGCGCTATAGAGAGCAGCGCTCATAAATATATTTATTAAGCTTAATATTCAAGGAGCGGTGGAGACAGATGTTATCTCCGCGGAAACCCTATCATTAATCTCTTCAGATGTGCGGCGTTTGTGTAGAGAGCGGTGATAACCCATGCGCGCGTGTGTGTGTGTATGTGCGTGCGCGCGCATGTGTTTATGCGTACATGTTTTTATACCTATATGAAGACCAAATTTGCTTACAAGGAAATGAGTACCTGATATTTTTGACCTTGCGAGGACATTTTGATGGTCCCCACTAGAAAAAGACATTATTTATTTATTATGTGTGAGCGACACACATATTGTTCTTCGATTTATTGTTATTATTATTATTTCTTCTTCTTATTTCGGCTTCTCCCTTTTATCAGGGGTTGCCACAGCGTGTCAATCTTTTCCACCTCACTCTGTTACCTGCATCGTCTGCTTTCACACCCACTACCTGCATGTCTACATTGACCACATCCA
>JAOUQT010000036.1:13332182-13343524 GCA_025769995.1 Xyliphius kryptos
GTCCAATTTAGCCATGAAACCTCCCACACTAAAATGACAGGTGTTTCAGTTTCATTGTCTAACCCCTGTAGATTGAATATATAGAGTCCAGTAGTGTAAGACCACAATGGAATTCTTTGGACTCCAGTCATGTTTTTTAAATAAGAAGGTGTTAGAATGTTAAGCAGCCTGGATAGCTCAGTTGGTAGAGTGCAGACTGCTGGAAAAAGCCAGGCTCCCAGGGCTGCAACAACTGACAAGAGATTTGTATGCTCAGTCAGTTTAGCACTAAAATTGTTGCTAAGGGTTAACAATATAATTTTGAAGTATTTAAAACTGAAAAATTTTAACTGAAAACACTTTTGAGAATTATTGAATATTCTGGACAAAAATCTTTTTTATCTTCCTTGTGCCCCAGTTTTTTCTTTTCTCTAGTGTTTATTCACTCTGGGGCATTTGGTGTAAAAGGAATCATATCTCATGTGATTTTCAATCAGTATTCTTTTCCACCTTACTCTGTCTTTTGCAATTCTGCTCTCACACCAGCATGTTTATATTCACCACATCCATATATCCCCTCTTTAGGCTTCCTCTCTGCTTCCTGTCTGGCAACTCCATCTCTAAAATCCTCTTACAAATATGTCTACAATGCCTCATCTGCACATGTACAAACCATCTCAGTTTGCTCTCTTGAAATTTGACTCCTGTACCTGTACTTGTACCTGTACCTGTCACTCATGTGTATCATAGACACTCGACATCTTAAGCATGGCCACCTTGTCTCTTAGTCAATACCACTGTTCTCAAACCATACAACCACGTCTCTCCTCCGCACATGTCAAAACCATCTGAGTCTGTCTTCTCTAACTTTGACTCAAAATTTTCCAACCCTGAGCCTACCCCTGTCTATAGCTACTGCTGGCCCTGGTCATAAGTATCTGCGCATACTTGTAAAGGTTAATCAGCTCCAGTGCACATTGTCATTATGTGCAAATAATTACTTTTGATAAAGAATACTTCAGAAATTGCTGTAACTCTTTTAAATTGCTGCCAATAAGACCCTTCGTAATAAGAAAGAAAATTGTTTTCAATTAAAATGCAACGTATACTACATTATATTATAGTAATTTTTTCATTCATACACAGTAGCTGCTCAAGTAGTGAAGTGCATCCAGGATGGAATGAAATTCTTGCCAAACCTACAGTCCTTAAACCCCAGTCCAAACTTATGCAAGTTGAACAATAGAGGGAGCAATGTTACTAGCATGTATTTACTGTAATTCAATAATTATTATTATTATTATTAATTATTATTATTATTTCTCTTATATATACACACATATATATATATATACACATAACAAAATAAAGGAAGGGAAAATAATAAGGTAAAAAGGGAACACTTAAACAACCCAATGTAACTCCAAATCAATCACATTTCTGTGAAATCAACCTGTCCAGTTATGAAGCAATGAAACCATTTCACCTTCTACTGTGCAAATGTAACAGACAAGAGGTAGATAGCAATTATCAAGATAATGCTATAAAAGAGTGGTTCTGCAAGTGGTGACCATCCTTTCTGGTGGATGTTTTGGTCGTGCACCCCTAGAGGAAAGATGAGGCAATGTCTACAATTCACATACGTTGCTCAGTTAGTGAAGCTCATCCAGGATTGCAAATCAATAAATGTTGCTGTTTCTGTCAGAACAGTGGCCAGCGCATGGATACCAGGAGACAGGCCAGTACACCAGGAGAAGTGGAAAGTGAAAGTGATACATTGGAAGTGGCCAAATGAGCGCAAAAGCCCAGCAGCAGGACGGTTACCTGCTCCTTTGTGCAAGAAGGAACAGGAAAAGCACTTCCAAAGCCCTGCAAAAGTCACATTAAGCAGGCCACTATTATGCATATTTCTTTTCAAACTGACAGAAACAGACTCCATGAGGGTGGTATGAGGGTCCGACATCCCCAAGTGCACAGTGTGCTTACAGCCCAACACTGTGCAGGGCGACTGGCATTTGCAAGAGAACATCAAGATTTGCCAATGGCACCCTGTGCTCGTCACGGATGAAAGCAGGTACACAGTGAGCACGTATGACAAACGTGACAAAGTCTGGGTCAGTAATGGTGTGTAGATGCATTTCTTTGGAAGGCCACACAGCCCTCCATGTGCTAGCCAGAGGTACCCTAACTGCCATTAGGTACTGGTATGATATCCTCATTGCCACACTTAAAGCATTTACTTTTTTTTTAAAACCATCTTTTTTAGGCACACATGACAAGAAACGATGCATAAAATGTACATGATATTGCTATAATATAAGATCAACTCTTTATACAAAACAGGACAACAGGAAGTTAAACTTGTCTCTCTACTTGGCTTTTTTATTCATTCATTCATTTTTTTATTTTTCACAAATGCTTTTTTCCTATTGATCTGCAACTTTACAACTCATGTCCCACACACACTGCGCTTGTGTTTGAGTTTATCTACATCTATTCATCCTTCCATCTATCCATCCATCCTTCCATTTACTTCGGCGTAATCCACACAGGGTCAAGGGCCAGCTGGCGCCTACCTGGCAAATACGGGCACATAGGACTAGACACTCCATCGTAAGGCACTCTACGTGAGATTTTTAAAGACACCAAATAACTTTACATGCATGTCTTTGGAAGTCAGGAGGAAACCAGATCAAATGTTTACACAACTCCATTATAAGTGCATTTTTTACTTAAATAATGAAATCAAGGTACTACATTTGGAGCAATCTATAATCCCACCACAATCTTCATTAAATCCTAAATCTGGGGGTTAAACCAACAATAATATTGCCATGTGGTGAGGGGTAATTTAGCTAGGCTATCTGAAAGGCTGCTTGCTGTCTAACCCTCCTATCCCATATCCTATATCCCAGACGTAAAGTATATAAGATATTGTTGTCGCATGCAGAGAGCAGTATTTATTTCCAGACATGCTTGTTGCTTTTTAAATGTTGCTGAAGATCTTTGCACATCCTCCCTGATAGATGATTTCTTTACCTCCAATCAATTTTAGAGGGACATTCTGTTCTTGGAAAGGTCACTGTGGTGCCCTCTTTTCTCCACTAAAGCAGTTATTGCTTTGCAAATTGTTTCATGGTATATCCAATCTCCTGGGAATTCCTTTATAATCTTATCCTGATTAAAACATTTTAAGAATGAGTAGTTGTTTGCAGACCACAGCTTTTCAATCAGGTTAAACTATTAAGCTTTGTATAAGAATATTACATTGTACCATGGATGTGAATGTGGCAGGTTCATTATGAGTACACTGGCATGCAGCATAATAGTGTGTGTGTGTGTGTGTACACAGTTATGCAACTGGGTTGTTCGTTTCCACTAAAACATGAATTTATTAGTTTTTATAAACATAAAAGTGAATGTTAGAATATTCTTATATTAGCCCTTCAATTTTCTATATGGTGGTTTATCCATCTATCCATTTCTCGACACGGTATAACTATCAATATTTTTGTGCTGTGCCATTCCTTTAAATGTACTCACACCGAGACACGTGACAGCACGGTGCCGCGCTGTGATTTTTTATTGGTCTGCTTTGTGCGCTGACGCTTTGGCGCGATTGGCGGCATTGTGGGTGTGTTCATACCGCGCGCTAAATCAGCAAGGCAACGGCTTAGCCCCAGTCGTAAAATATGATTGGTTAGACGCCTGAGAGAATTACGTCATATGAGTAAGTCTCGCTGCTCCATTGGTCGGCCGAGATCGCTAAGCCGTTCGAGATTGGTTGACGCATGAGGTCATCGCGAGTGAATGCGGAAGTTGTGTCGGCCATACTGAGTCACTGTTGGGTCAGCTGATTCTGAGTGAGTAACTCTTTTTTTCTAATAAATGGTGTTTTTAAATGAACGATTTACCAGTTTCTTTTAGAGCATGTTGATTAAAATGGTCTTCTTCGGTAGAGTTTGAGCAAGACGTAATGGGTTAAGCCGAGAATAGCATCGCATTCTACCACACATACAGACAATACTTCGGTGTAATCGGTGTGTTATTTTTGGGGGCTAACTCAAGCCTCGCGTTCACGTGGGACTAGCCATGGATCTCCGCTGATTAAAGAACTTTGTTTTGCATCAGCGATTTGTTTTTGTTATATAAATATTTTCTATAGATGGAATTTTCTCACGCCATCACAAAAAACGAAGCTCGATTGTGTCAGGGGCGTGGACACTGGGCTTACACATGCCGGTCCCCGGTTGGCAGCAGCCACCATTGTTAATAGTGAGGGAGAAAATAGCTTATCAATAGCTTCCAAATATCATCGTTCTTTCTATTTAGACACGTGTTGCTGTGTTAACATAACAAAGAGACGCCACTTATGTTATAGTGAATATACCATGAGCATACCAAGTGTTCTGCAAAAATGTCCACCATTCTTTATGTGGGCGTATTTCAAACATGTAACAGAGGAAAAAAATCTCTTAATATTAACCTCGTGCTTTTGTGCATTCTCTTTGTCCATCTTTCTCTGGACGCCTCTGTCTGTGCACCTCTGCGTCTCCCAAACTTGAATCTTGTCATTTTTAAAGAGATGTCCTACAAACATCACTAATTATTATTATCCGCTGTATCTCTGACCAGTTCACCTGTGGAAGATTTATTAATGCTGTCTTATTAATGATCATTATATTTCTGTAAATGTTTACAATCGTTCACCTGAATTTTACCTGGCATGGTATCATGGCTGCACGGATGGTTCATCTTTCTCCAATGCTCTTTGTCTCGTTTTGTTTGTAACAGTCTGACCCCTGATATGAATATGAATTTTGCCTACTAAACGCCATACATTTGTCATAATGTAATACACACAGCAGCCATTTTATCAGGTTTAATTGCGGTTTATTAGGTTTAAATACACATAAATCAATGCATGTAGTTAAGCATGAAGTGTTTAGGCATGGAAGTAAAAACTAAGCATAAGAATTGGGAAGAAATGTGGTTTAAGTGACTTTGAACGTGGCATGGTTGGTGGTGCCAGAAAGTCTGGTCTGTGTATTTCAGAAATTATTGATCTACTGGCATATTCATGCACAACCTTCTCTATGGTTTACATAGAATGTCATAAAAAGAGAAAATATCCAGTGAGTGGCAGTTGTGTGGTTGCAAATGACCTGCTGGTGTGAGAGTTTAGAGGAGAATGGGCAGACTGGTTTAAGATGATAAAAAGGCAACAGTAACTTAAATAACCACTCGTTACAAGAAATGCAGAATACCATCATTGATGAACCTATGTCATGAAGAATTAAAACAGTCCTGAAGGCAAAAGGGTTCACCGTGCAGAATGGTATTTTAAATGTTCTGTACATTATTTGTCCTTTTTTTCCTATGTCACATTTACTAATTTGTCAGCGAAAGAAAATGAATGAATGAGTAGCAAGGAAGAAATGAATAATTTGCTTTACATCATCTCCATGAAGTAAGGTTAATTTAGAAATTCTGTTTAATTAGGGTTGGTGCCATGGTACAGCAGGATTAGTCACAAATTCATATTATTTTCCTGTTATGTGTTTCCTCTGTGTCATCTGGTTTCACCTGCCTGAAAATAAAACTCCTATGGATTAATTATAATTTTGAATGATTTTAAGAATTGAGCTGTAAAAGAACAAACCATTTCCTCAAAGTAGTAGTTTTAGCAAGTTTAAGGGTGAGTCTACATTGTGGATGTATAAAATATTTTTATCTACATTTGGAAAAGACAAATAACTTTTTTGACATAGAGAATATTCCTGTTTTTTTGATAAACTTGTCCATCTGTCAACAAGCTTCTGTATTTCTTCATTAAAAATGTTTTTGGCTGAGCTGCAAGCCACTGATTTATCACTGTCTTCACCTCTTTATCAGATGTAAATCCCAGCCTTATTTACAGCTAATGTCAGATAATCCACTGTCTACTGGCTATCGGTGGAAATGTTGATATTAATCCCGCTCCTTCATAGCGGACACTTCCTTAAACTTCTCTGTCCATTTGTATGCTCCTTGTTTTATGCTGTCCCCAAAGTATTCTATAATTATGGGCACCAGACATACAGATCACTACACACTTCTCTTCGTTTGTGCAAAACGTACTGATAAGACCAAGCATCGATGGAGTGCAGACACTTTTTGACTCACCCTTGTACATAAAACATAAGTATTTGTTTATTAATACTAGGACTATAGTTTTTAAGTTGGATTTGTTAGTGTGCTATTACTGTTGTATTGGTTACCTTTTTTCCTGCACCCATTTCATTCCCTTGTTTATTCTGCCAGAGCAGTAGAACCCGCCATGCTCTGCTGCCTGGGCTGAAATATCTAATTGATGTCCCATGATCATGTTACGGGTCAGGGCTCCACTTTAAATAGTCTCATGGCTCACTCTGAATTTGGGTCTGCGGGTTGTATAAGTGTACGTTTGTATCTCGATGTATAAATAACAAGACTGTAATCCTTCTGTGTTACTAATGCTTTTGGTTTGTTTTACTTGGCACCATGTTAAGAGAATAAAGAGCATGTGTCAGGATGTTGTCTGGGGTTTGTTAAATGTAATGGTGACCCATTAGAAAATTAAAATGTGTCTTTGTATGCAAAGTTTTCAGCATAAGTCTGCAATGTGTTCTGCAAAGTTTTCAGCATAAGTAAAATGTGTATTTTTTGCGTATTAGGTTGCATTACCGGCACTGCCCTTTCAACAGTGAAACACACACACAGTAATTTAAAACTTTCTGAAATCCAGAAGTTGTAAAGATTTGTGCAATATAACCATCATGTGAAGAAAGTGATCTCAAGGGATCTGGACTCAACCACAGAACACCTTTGGGATAAACTTACAGTAGCTACATGACAAACATCTGCACAACCATGCTCCAAAATCTAATGTAAAAGCCAACACCAAAGGGAAAACTAGTAATTAACATGCAAAAATCCAATTCAATATAAATTTACAGGTAACTTTATTAGATGCACCTTGGTAATGAAATGTTGGACCCCCTTTTGCCTTTAGAACTTCCTTAATTCTTTGTGGCATACTTTTAAACAGGGATGATATTCTGTATTTCTTGGTTGTAACGAGTGGTTGTTTGAGTTACAGTTGCCTTTCTATCGTCTCTGCCCATTCTCCTCTGACCTCTCACATCAACAAGGTATTTTTGTCCACACAACTGCCACTCTGCCACTGGATATTTTCTCTTTTTGGACCATTCTCTGTAAACCCTAGAGATGCTTGTTTGTGAAAATCACAGTAGATCAACAGTTTGATCTAAGTAAATTACATATATATTTGTAAACATATATAGTTTGTTAGTAATTGTATTAGGTCAAAAAAATGTGATCGGGTGTATTGGGTAATGTGATGCTGACACTTTAGTCATTAATTTTACTCATAAGTGAGGCAAAAGAAAAAGTCTCAGGTGAAAACTATTACAAAAGACATTAACACTGGGGAGACTGAGAGCAGCATGCAGTGCACACAAATTACTGTGTGCTGCCATGTTAGGCATTTGTCCCCTGGTGATTAGTCCTGGAACTGCAGCATTTGTAACAGTTTTGAAGAGGTTACTGATGTGAAGGTGACTAGTTTTCCACCAGTTTCAATATCTTTTAAGCAACCCCTGATGAACGGATATAAATGAAAGCAAAATAAAAAGAATAAGAATATTATTGGAATAGAATGCAGGCTTCAATGTTGGCAGATTAAAGACTTAAATAAATGTTAAGCCAACTAGCCAAATTTTTCATGTGGAAGTCTGCCTTTATTATCTTCTTCCCAAAGCTTTTCTCTGAGAAATCCTTTGTCTCTTGGTTGTTTTTTTTTTTATTAATTAGTTTCAATTTAGTTGCTGCTAGAGGTAAGGTAACATTGCATTATCCTAATTTTTGAGATACATGAGAGTTTACACAGTGTTTCTGACCACAGTGAGTATGATTGGTGAGTTTGACAAAGAAAAATAAGTATGTAGAGCTCATACAGTTTACTTTGCCAGATCATGGTCAATCTGGGAAGTTAAGCTGTCTTAATCTTCAGGTCAGCCTTAGTGTATTTTGTTGTAATTGGGTCCCAGTTGCTTTGTCGGAAATCAATTCACATTAGTAGGGGGAGGTCAAGGCTTCTGCAGCCTAAGTATTTTATTTTTACTATATGTCTTGAGCTTTTAAAGTTTGTGCTGTCTTGTTTTTTTCTTTTTTACCCATCTCTTGATGCATGGATGATATTTGCTGAGACTATTTAGCCTGGTCAGGGATGGGATAAAATCAATTGTAATCATTTATTAAGCATTGTTTGTGGTGAGCTGGAGAAAAAGGTGCATGTTAGAGTAGATTTGGCATGTCTACGAGGTCCAAGATATAAAAGCATATTTATCACGTATTGACCTTTTTGCTGAGAGGTACATTGCAAACATATTGCTGACTTAACTTTATCTGTAAAAATAGAACAGTGCTGGACTATACAGTAATTCAAGATCTAGTTTATATGATACATTTTACTCTTGATAAATGGGTTCAGATTAGCTGCTTTAATATTCCAGGATCATTAATAACTGTGATCAAATCCCAAGGTTGAGTAGAGTTTTTTTTGTATATATCTGTGAGCTTTTACCTTGTTTATTAAGTGTCTATGCATTATTTTTGTCATGCTGTTTAAGTCAATATAAACCTCATATTCTAGCGGTCTAGCATGTGACTAGTCCTGTGCCTTCCCTCCTAATTTCTCATCCGGGATTGTGACCAGCAATAGCAGAAATTTCCATACCCTGTATCTGTGTATTTAGTTTTCATTGTACATCTCGCAAATGTTTTATCTCAGTAGAAGATGCTTATTGGTCAGATTAAAGAAATGGCTAGAAAATGTTAATACCAGGCGAAATGTGTGGACTAAATCATGAAAAAAGTGAATGCTCATGAAATATAAATTACTAGACAGTAAATTTCTTTCTAATTATGTTTGAGTATACTCTTCACCCTGAAGATTCAAAAACAGGATCAAATTGCTTGTGACACTTTAGGAAACCCCAAGTATAAGCTGCTGTCTTGCTTTACTAAACCAGCTCTGAAACATTTATATGATTTATTTTAAAATAGGAACGCAGTACACCGTGTCGATAGTGAATACCTGCTGTCTGTTTTGAGGCAGGATATGTGTGCACCTAGTGGCCCTTCCTCTCATTAACTCAAACATGAAGAGGCCCACTATAGTGGTGGAACAATTCAGCAATATCATCTTCACCTCTCTTCACTTTGTACTCTTGGCTGAGCTCTCTGAATGCATGCAATTACACTGACTGAACAAACAGAATTGGTGTGCATAGCTGTTTATGCTATTCTAAACTAGATGAAATTCCAACTTTAAAAATACAGCATTTTTTAGAGTTTATCAGGATGCAAAAGAGGTTTAATAGTTTGGAGTGGTTTGTTTTCATGCCTCTGAAAATACAAATTTAATATCATCCAGGCACAAACCAGGCATCTAAACTTTTGAAGAGGGCATGATTCGATTGTACTGTAGCTAAATAAGAACTGTCCATGATGGAGCATAACTGTCACTGCAGGAGCTAGCAGTGGAGTTCACATTTTGGTTTAATAGCATTTTCCCATAGAGAAGAACGTATAGAGAGATCAATTGATAAGCTGGCTTTAAGTGGTATAAGAGGCAGAGGCTATTCAGCCAGCCTGGTCGATCCAGTGGCAGCTGATTGACAGGTTGTCCATCAAAGGCACATGACGTTCCACACCAATGAGCAATCTTCTCCATTAGAGCATATTTTTTCTCAATTGATCAATAGCTCTTTTATCGGGGGGCAGGTCAGTGGTTCACTGTACCTGCCTTGACCAAATGCAGGACAATTAATGTCTTCTTAGAGCTTTGGCCCTAAGAAAATTTTGTTCTAACAGAAAATGAACTGGTCATATTCATCAGTGCTGCAATCCGTAATAGAGGGTTCTTTTATTATCAATTAGACCTTGGTATTATGTATGTATTACTTTGAATTCTAGATACTCCTTTAACCTCTTATAACCACCTGTATGTCAAGTCCTCATGAGCAAGATGGAGCATCTAATGAAGTGGTGTGGCTCACCAGCAATGCACTGTTTGGTAGGAGGATGACTGTACAGGGATTATCGCCTCAGTCCTCCAGCATGCAGCAAACAGTGAATTAATCTCCAGTCTCACCGATTCATTGAGTCCCCAGAGCTTGCTTAATTAACCTAATAAAAATACTAATAGAACAATTTCCAAAGGTAAATTTAATTTAGTTTTTGGCTTTGTACATCAATAGGGATAAGGACAAATGAGTACTTAGCTGTCTCTGTTAACAGCCATCTCCCACTCCTAATAAATATAAGCACGTTCACATATTCAGAGATTATGCCTCTTCTAACTGGTCACACTTAAATAGTGATACAAATAGGGGCTGATAGCAGCATTAACTTGACCAAATATTAATACAGTATTTGTCTAGAATGATGAGGAGTTTTCTTTGTTTTTTGTTCTCTGACATTTCTTTACTCTCTTAATACTCTGATTGCTTTTGAGTGTAGCACCAGCTAATGCTATAATAAATCATGTTTGATTAAGAAGATTGCCACCCTTTTTTACACTAATATGGCTTAAACAAATGCAGTTCATATGGAATAATCATAAAAACTTACTGAGGGGAACTTTTCCCTATCGTTTACAGAAATGTTCTACAAGAGCCATTAAGCCAATCTCATTACTGCCCTCCCAATGACTGTGTAATGACCTGCAATCATTTGTAAGTGAATAACTATTAAAGCAGCAAGCATGGTTTTCAAGTCAAATTAAAACACGCGGGAGGTAGTCTCTTCCCTGCTTATTATGGATCTATAGATATATAACAAGCTCCCTGACCAGGATCACACAGGAGGACAGGGGAAATTAAAAGTGCACAAGAAAACATAAAAAAGCCATGCTGATAGAATTAGAGTTGCTTGCTTTGAGCCACTTCAAGTATGACCTTATGGTTTTTGTCATTAGGATGGTCTCCAGTGACTGTTCTCTCAGGTTTTCCAAGTGTATGAGTGCATGAGAGATGTCAGTTAGGTTGCCATTATTTAATGCATAAATTTTTTCTAACATGATATCAATATGGAAAACCAATATTCTGAAAATATATATATTTATATAAACAATGTTTCCTACATTCCATCCCTGTTTTTTTGGAACTATTGAATTGGAATCAAATATATTTTTCTATCATTTCCTCTTAACAATAGCAACATTTCTTTTGCCATCCATTCAAAACCTTTCGGAAAGTAAACTTGGGAAATGCTGGTGTTTGCTGAAGAATCTTACTGTACCTAGATATCCTACACAA
>JAOUQT010000036.1:13396307-13407961 GCA_025769995.1 Xyliphius kryptos
ATACACACACACACATATATATACACATATATATATATATATATATATATCTTCTCAATGAATAAATCTTTATTTAGAAGATATATATACATACACACACAGTTAAACACGCAGGTCAGTGGAAATTTATTGCATGGGAACCTTAGTTTGTTTTCACCAAACTTCAGTATGACTTATAGTAACATTTGCATCAATAACTTTTCTTCCCCCTCAATTTTTGGACTCTGCATTCGCCAATTCAACCATAAAAGCTGCTCAAGCACTCACAGCTAGTATCTCAAGTTTCTTTCACATCCTTCCATCTCCAAGCCTGTCCTCTGATTTGTCCCTTTTCCAACATCAACCTAGAACCACCTGTTTTCTGATTGCTGGAAAGCAGGCTTAGCATCCATGCTAACACCAATGCTAATGTCATAAATCAGGAGCCATGTGTTTTTCCTGCACAGCTGTTTCTTGCCCTGACATTTGCAGTATCACTATACTGAGACTGAGAATGTTCTCATACGGATATCAGTCTTTATCTCATACGATGGCTGTGTAACACCCTCCAATAACCAAAAACATATACAATCACAGCTAAATTAAATCATGTGTGATCAGCTGCAAAAACCTTTTTCCTTTATAATGCCACTTCCGCTTTATGGTTACAAACACGTTAACCTCATGGCGCCAAAGTCATGTCCCAGAATTTCTTACATCACAAAAGTGCTTTGACTGTTTCATTATGGGTAATCGATACCCAAATTACAGCTGCAGAGTAAAAGAAAATATCTGCAACCTAGTAATTTCTGCTTCACCACAACTGAATAAGATGTTTGTGGTTACATCACGGCCTTCAATTTTCAGCTGTAAACTACGATTCCCAGCATGCATTGCTACTTTGATTAGGGGCAGAACTTCATAAAAGCCAGTTGCTGAACAACTAAACATACAGTGCGTCTCTTTAAAGTGAGCAGAAATTGCAACGGGCTTTAGAAGTACAGAACAGGAATTTATTGTCCTATAAACAGAAAGTCATGTAAGATGAAATAAATAGATTAAGTAAATCATTTAAATATATTTTTTAATCCACTTAAATGTATTTTCTTAATGTCTTAAAGGTGAATATGCACATTTATCCAGGATGATAATTTGTTTAATCTGCAGTGTATATATAAAGGACTAAGTCACCGAAACATGGGATACACACAATGAAGCCCCACCCCCTTTTTCACTGCTGAACCATGGGATACTCATGACAGAGTCCCACGCCCTTTTTCTCTTTGTTTCCTAACATGAAATACTTCCGAAGTTTATAGTGACGAGGTAGACATTGGATCAGCAACGGTATACTGGGAAAGTTTTTTTAAAGACTCTGATGTAAAGATCTTCTAAAATTAAATAAATTAGATTATTACATACGATTATTATTGATTAAAGTGTAACATGTCTGCGTGCCAGGACATTCAGACTCCTGTGCTTTGTGATACCAAGGAGCCAGAACAGAGATATAAGGACCTCCAGGACACTGTATATGATATACGTTAGATAGTGTAATGTAATGGTACTTACATCAGGACATTCAGTACTTGTTCTGGTTATTAGAATCCTAATCCATCCATCCATTATCTTCCACTGGAGGAAACCGAAGAACCTGGAGGAAACCCAAACGGACATGGCGAGAACATAGAAACTCCACCCAGATTGAGATTCGAACCAGGAATCCCCAGCGCAGAGAGTTAAACATACTAACTACTTAGGTAGGTAGGAAGATAGAGACACCCCTAAGACAAAACCACCTGCTCTACCCCACGCACTCACACACACACTTATATGTGTGTTTTTTTTTGTCTTTTTTTTTTTCTCTTAACTACCATATAAATATATACATATACAAATATTTTTCTTATATATTCATTGACATTTTACAAATGTACATCTGTCATGTCAATAAAGCAACTTGAATTGAATTGAGAGAGACTTGTTGCCTTTTAACAACACTTTATTTTACCCAAAATTTAATTCCAATGTGCAGTAAAATTATTAAAATAAATAAAGAAATAAATATCTACACATTTTTAAGTAAAATCTGGCGCGAAGCCGAGCTTGTCATCTAGGACCGAGCACATTGCTTCCCTGCAGCACCACATTGATTTAAGTTTCAAAGTCTTTTAAATGTTTGTAAAAATTTTAATCCATTAAAATTCTAGATTGACCAGTCAGTTGAAGATCCCAATCACATCAGAGTCTGCCATTCACTTTGTTCTTTCTGCTGATGTACACAGCCATTTTGCTCTGTCCTAGAATAAAATTAAAATTGACTCACCAATAGACACTTGAATCTCTGTTTTTTGACATACTTAAAACCAAGGATAAAAACCTGTGGTGTAAAAATCACTTTAAGAGCTTTTAAAACTTAAAATGATAAATAACAGATGTAGTCAAAAACATTCAAATACGGTGTGAAATGTGGTTTCTCTCTGGTGACACTGGTCATTAATAACTGGATTAAGAACAGAACTAAAAGCTTTCACCACAATAATACCATGAAGAATCCTCCACTGGAGGAAATTTAGCAAAAGTTTTATTAGTAACCACAGATTTGGTTAACCCACAAACACACCAACACAAAATCTTATCTAAATATCTAATTGGAAGTGTTTTGTCTCATTATTAATATGAATTTTATGAAGTCGTTCCACTAGAGTTGGACAGGTTGATATTAACCCAGAATGTCTGAAAGTTTTTCGACTTAACAATTGATTTTGTATGGGAGGTGTGCAGCATTCTAATGTAGATGGTGCTAACACTGCCTCTCTGTAACAATCACAGGTACACAGATTTTAAGTAGCGAATTTTTTTTTTATAAAAGAATGAATTCAAAAAATGTTAAAGTACTATCCACAAAAAAGTGCTTCCACAGCACAAAATTGTGCATTTAGCGTTAGCAGAAGCTAAGAGTTGTGAATCGTTGCTCTCTGAACTGTTGAGTTTATATTTCTGTTCTTTACTACAGCCGAGCTGGTAGAGCTGGTTTTACGTGGTGAACGATGAGGAACCGGTTGATGCTGTATCATTCTGATATCAAGTTCGGTTCATTATTTAGACATTTTAACATCCAGACTTCCTACTGAACTGTATTTTGCTCTCTCATTTGGTGTCTGCGCTGTCCTACCCTCAGCCCTGTTTGTTTTTGCTCGGTTAATTATCACCATCATGCTGCTGTGTCTCCTCGGTGGACGTTATCCGATACTGGTGAGATGCTGGACCTTGGAGATTCTCCAAGAACCACTTCAGTCAGAGTCTGAGGATTTCAGCATACTCCGTCACTCCGAAATGAGCCTGTGTTCTTCAAAAGAGCTTCTTCCTTTTGAAGTGAACTTCTGGGATCGTTGCGGGTCGTCACTAGCCTCTCTCTGAACTTTGGCAGCCTAATTGATTAAGTGTGTAAGGGGAGAGTTGAGTATTGCAAATGAAGTGTCAGTCAAAGAGTCAAAGAGACTGACACTACAGTAGCTCGCTGGAACCAGCAGCAGCAGCACTATGTTCCTTTCAGAGAGCACTCATTAGTACTACGGATCAATCCATCGTATGAGTTTTAGTCAAAAAATAGATTTTAGGAAAATTTGTGGTTTAAATAAAGAATATATGATGTACAGCCTATTTCAACTTAACAAATGTCACTTATTAACAATGATGTAGTAATGCTGGCTTCCAGACTCTAAATCAGATTGGAAAAGGCAATTTCTTGTTCTACTTGCTTTAATTCTTGCACCAAAATTTAGTTGGGTATCGTACACTTTGGTTTTTGGGCTTTTTGGAGAAATATGGTATGCACTTTTCATGCCACGCCCCTTTTTCAGAGCATTTATCCCCAAAAGAATCCATTGAAAATGTTTTAGCTTGTCTTTTGAATTTAAAATAAGTTTACTTTCTTTGCTTTTCGAGTTTTTGCCATTTTTTTAGCCAGTTGTATCCTCCAAGCCAACTTTTTGAAGTTCCTTTCCTTGTTTTACTTATTTTTATTCTTGCACTAAAATGTAAAACATTTCTTGTCCTGCGGCTTTTAATGCACAATGTTAAAAGTTGGCAGTATTGTAGTACCAATAGCCACTTAGGTTGCTTGTGTTTTTTGGAGTCTTATGGTGTACTGTTTTCAGGCCATGAAAACAGTACACTCTGCTTTTTAGTTGTTTTAGTTTGTTTTTAAAGACACATGTATCCTTTTCCAAGCCAACTTTTTGAACTTTGTTCACAAACTTTCCCTTCTACTTTAATCTATGTCTTTTCAGTCTTTTTGGATTTTAAGATGATGGTTGTGAACCAAGTTCAAGTAGTTAATTTTTATAGAAGTTTTTACAACAGTGCATTGTCACAAAGCAGCTTTACAGAGTTCAAACCCTAAATCCCCAGAGAGCAAACCAAAGCGACAGTGGCAAGAAAAAACTCCCTGTTATGATGTAATTAAATGCTTTTTTTTTTTTTTTTTTTTTTGTGAACACTAGATGTTCTCATTGAGCTCTAAGAGTACAACAGATAATTCATAGATCAAAAATGAATAATCAAAAACAAAACCGCAATTTAAACTGATTTTTTGAAAGATTTAATATTTAACGTTTAATTTTAAAAAAATTAATTTTCTCCCACATTCCAAAAACATGAAGGTATATTGAATGCTCTAAATTGCCCTGTATAGTGTGTGTATGTGTGTGTGGCTGTGTGTGTGAGTGTGTACCCAGCGATGGATTGGTGCCCTGTCATGGGTGTATCTGCCCAGCGCCCTAGACGTTCTCCCCTGGGTGGGCATGGGGAACCTCCCTGCGACCCTCATAAAGGAATAAGCGGAAGATAATGAATGAATGAATAAATGAATGAATAAATCTAATTGCTGACAATTTGCAAACTGATGCATTGATAATTCATTCATTCATTATCTTTTGCTTAAGGTCTGCTTAATCTTCTATGAGGTTCGTGGTGGGCTTCCACATGCCCTCCAAGGGAGAACGTCTCGGGCGCTCGGCAGATACACCCAGGACAGGGTGCCAATCCATTGCTGGGCACACACCCACTTACACATCCACACACACACACAAACTATAGAGGGAAATTTAGAGCAATCAATGTTCCTTGAATCCATGCTTTTGGAATGTGGGAGGAAACCAAAGAACCCAGAGGAAACCTACGCAGACACAGGGAAAACATGGAAACTCCACGCAGATTGGGATTCAAACCGGAAATCCCCAGTGCTGAGAGGCCAATGTGCCAACCACTAAGCCACCGTGGTGCCCCTAATATAAATAGTTTAGGTAATAATAATATATCATAAATTGTAGAGTAATTAAATAACAATGTGTATAAAACAATGCAAAATACTTTTAAAATATGCCTGCACCCAGATCCGTTAATTATTTTCACTAATGTCAGTGTTACATTTTACCTCGAATTTTTTTTTTATTATTACTGGTGCGTTTGACCACGTAGAGAAAGATGAAACAGATGGTCCTGCTTCCACCTCTTCTCATCTGCCATGTATGTGGGTGAAAATGGTGCTGCCTGCAGTATTGATATTCACAGTTGGACTGGAGAGGCAGACTAATTCTCCATATTGAGTAAAGGTTTAGGTGTTAGGCATTTGTTTTTTTCCCCTGGTGGCTACTTTTTGTGAGTGAGCGCTTTGCCTCATCCCGCGTTGTTAGTGGAGTTAATGAAATAAATGTGAGAGCGAAGATAGGAATTCTCCTATTTTCTGCTTCCTACTGTTTTTCCCATTGCCGGGCCCAGGCTGTTAATTTAGGGGAGAAGCGGATAAATTAGAGTCATGTGGTCATATGCGATATTTGTTTTTGCTACACAGCTGCAGGTAGCCATAAAACGCTTGGAAATGTATTTGATTTCGACCAAGGCCTCTCGTTTTAATTTACCAATCTCGTTGCTTCTCCTCGCCCAACCAGAGCTGGCTAATTATTTGATCCCCTTAAAAAATAAATGTTTTTTAGAATCTCTTTTGTGGATAACAGCCTCCACAAATAGGCAGGAGCAGGTTTCTTGATTCCTTCTCTATTGCTGACAATTTCCCTCTCCTGGTTAACTCCCTGTGAAAGCAATTTGCCCCATACTCAGGGAAGGTAATGAGCAGATGGTACCATTGTAAATGATGATGTGCCCATAATAAAGAGTTGATAAACATGGAATTACTACTGGGCGGCGGGCGCTAAACAGGGTGGTCGGCAAAGATGCCTGGAACATTGAGGGCAGCCCCTGAGCCCCATGGCACACTGTGCCAGGCCTGGAATCGGAATACTGATTGCATCAGGAGTAATCCTGCTTGCTCTATGCTCAACACAGCCTGTTAGCAGTGCGGTGGCATTTCAGCAAGAGGGGCATTTTGCATTAGCAAGATTTATTTATTTTTTTTGTATTTTTGTGCGGGTTACATATTATTATATTTTTTTCAACCGATACTTGGTATTGTAAAATGTAATGAATAGCATTTTGCCAAGGAAATCAGCATGCACTTATTATTCTTTAATAATTTGAAGGGCTAGGGGAGGTATTGGTGTGAAGGCATGCTGTTTAAGAAGTGTGGGAGTCCGGGTTCTTGTTAGAAGGCAAAGCGTCACAGTGTATTAAGACTTTTTTATTCTGAAATAAAGGCAAATCCTAATGGTATAGAGTTTGCTGCAGGCTGAAGGGCAACTGGAGTTTTATTTTCATGTGCTGCTGCTTATTCTTATGGCTCAAATCCCAGCTGAAACACTCACCATGTGTGATTTAAGTGCCCGCTAATTTCCCCTCGGATTGGCTATTTTGAATGTGTAGGTGTCTTTGTGTGTGAATATTTGTCCCTCGGTCCCCTCACAGTGGGGTGCAGTAGTCTAGCGGTCAGCTTCTTCCTCGCATCCTATGTGTTGTTTGCACATCATTATATGTGTGCAATCTGATAACTCTGCAAAGTCTTGGCTCATTTTATCTATTATTCATATATTTACTTGTTTGTTTGCCTAAATATTTATCATGATACTTATATTTTCTGTTTGTAGAGACATATCAAACATGTCCAAGAGCGAGATCTAAGTGGTGGCACAGGAAGGATGAAAGAGGGGGGAAAATCAGTTTTGCCTGAAGGCCCTTAAGGCTGACCCAGAAGTTTGAAGATCACAACATACATCAAATTTAGCCAAGCTCACTGTCTTCCACTTATCCATGTTAATTTACTGTAGACACAGAGAAAAAAATGGTTTCCTTGAACTTCAAGCATTCTGCATTGAAAGAACAAAAGTTCTGGGATTGAAGTCATTGGTTTCTCTATTTGTATGCTCTTATCGCAAGAATGTCAACAAGCTGAATGCTAATTGTGCAAATATTTCGGATTGATTAAGCTTAATGTATTTTATCAGGAATAGCTTTCAAGGAATGAGATCATGTGCAGGGGGTCGCATGGGAAAGGGTCGTTATTTCTTTATTTTTCAAGCTGCTTGTCCTGATTAGGGTCACGGATGTCCCAGCATTATCATAGGACCAAAACATATACATTATTTTGTATGGGTGTTGGACTATCAATCAGAATGTTGGGGGTTCAAATCCCAGGTCCACTGAAGTTACCATTGTGGGTCCTTGAGCAAGACCCTTAACCCTCATTGCTCCAGGGTTCTGTATCAACCCTGTGTTCCGATCCCAACCAAGTTGTGATACTTGTAAGTCGCTTTGGATAAAAGCGTCTGCTAAATAACTAAAATGTAAAAATGTAAAATCTAATGTTTTGGAAATCTGGAACGAAAATTGATGGTGTAGTGATTTTCTGCTTCTTAGTGGGAATCAAGGTTTGAATCCCAATCTAGGTGGAGTTTCCATGTTCTCCCCGTTTCCTCGTGAGTTTTTTCCCGGTTCTCCGGGTTTTTCCGTGTTCTCCGCTTTGGATTAATAGCCCTACAACCTGTCCAGTCAGTTACCATCCCGAATTTTCCCCATGTCTGCGTGTTTTTTTTTGGTGTGTCTCACGAACCTAAAAATCATGGATTAAAGGTGAATTGGTTGCTCATAATTGCCCCTACATAGTATTTTTCTGTGTGAGTGACTGTGTGGATTAGTGTCCTGTCCTCATTGGATTTATCCAGCATCCAAAACATTCTTCCTGGACGGTCGTGGCAAACCCCCCACGTGACCAGAAATTGTTTGCGTATCCAGCCTGTGGAATGAACCTGGAACTTCTTATCCTGGAATTCATGTTCTCACCCAACAAAATGTTCACGTTAGACTGTTTTCAAATCGTCTCAGCACGGTGTTAAGATTACACAGATAAATAAAACCATGCGGAAAGGTCCATTAGTGAATCTGGCCAGCTGTCAGTCTTCTCTTCTCCGCGTTTGCTTCCCTCGTTCCCAGCGCAACAAATCACCAGGCAAAGTTTAATGCGATTAAGGATGTGTAGTGTCCAGGCCGTGCAATTGGGCAGGTAGCCTGGGCTGTGGCACTGCAGTGCGCCAAACCAGAGCCTGGATACTGACAGTAATTAGCACATGCTAGTCATTAACAAACACAGATTAGGCAAAAGCTCATATGGCACGGAGCCACGGTGGGGGTGAGACTGCTGGGTCTGCATCCCTCTCCTCCTCCTAACCATCGTGACCAGCTGCCAGACAGCAACAGCGAAACCCCTCCGTTAGGGCTTTCATTATCAAATTTCAAAAATCGCCGCTGATTTATGAGAATGACTTTTAAACGCATTCAGTCTCTTTGAGGGCTGAGTCCTGACTGCCCATGAAGGGGACCCTGCTGTGAAGTTTTAATGAAAGATCATAGTGGCCCTCCAAGAACTGTCACATGAGCCGTGTATTGAAAAGCTCAGAATAATCGGTTTTACTTTTAATGGAAGCCATTTTATTTTCATTAAGATCAAAATGTTGATCATTTTTTCGGAAATGGCTGGCAAATTGCAAAGCTATTCCAGTCACAGCAGGAGAAGCCAGAGGCCCCACAGTTTTTTATCTGCTTCATAAGTAAGAGCGGGCCTAATATCTCTAATGTGCTTTGATGGAGCTGAGACCTTCACAGGTGGCAGACAGAGGCAGTCATCAAGCTCGCAAGTCAAAATATCAAGTCCCCTTTCAGCGTAGCCATTTCTCCAGCTCTCACCTCTGCCTCGTTCTTACTTTCCACTGACATGATGCTTGCAGGTGTGAGAGAATAGGATAATTAACTCTGACATATCTCGCTATTGCCCGATGAAATGGCTGCTACTGGAGCACCAGTCCTCCATATTTACCCATCAGCCTTCTTTTTATGGTAATTAGTATTATTTTTTTTCCCTCTGTCATCCATTAAGTCCATCTCACCAAAATAGCAAAGGACTCAGACAGCCTATTTCCCCTGAATTATTTCTGTGATTAATTGCTCTGCTCTGTATTATTATGGCAGATTACAGGATTTAAGCTTTTATTCTGTATTGATAAGCTTTTTCGAGATGATTTTTCCAATCAGTTCCGTTGTCCTCCCTCTGATATTATGACATGTACTGCAAACCGTATTTACCCTGCATTTAATTATGTCCTCCTCTAAGGTTTTAGCCAAATACATTTACACTTGCCAGGCAGCACTGTGACTTGTGGTTAGCACGTTTGACTCTCAGTGCCGGGGACCCAGGTTCAGATCCCAATCTGGGTGGAGTTCCCATGTTCTTTTAGGGTCTGCATGGGTCTTCCCACAGTCCAAAAACATGGACTCATGGTAGTGCTCTAAATGACCTCTATATAGTGGGTATGTGTCCAGCCATAGATTGGCACCCTGTCCTGGGTGTATCTGCCCAGTGCCTGAAATGTTCCCTCTTGGATGAACGTTCCTTCAGCAAACCTAGTATAGAATTAAGCTCAAGATGATGGATAGATTTACATTTTCCATCAAATAACCTTGATTTTTCAAAACGGTGGTAGCTCAGTGGTTTAGGGTGTTGGATTATCAATCAGAAGGTTGGGGGTTCAAACCCAAGGACCACTGAAGTTACCAATGTGGGTCCTTGAGCAAGATCCTTAACCATCATTGTTCCAGGGTTCTGTATCAACCCTGTGTTCTGATCCCAACCAAGTTTGGATACCTGTAAGTCACTTCGGATAAAAGCGTCTGCTAAATAACTAAATGTAAATGTAAACGGTATTTAATAAATTCGACCATCATTAAGAGTGTACAAGTTGCAAATGTTAGGAGGAAGTGTGTACTATATAATATATGCCAAGAACATACATGAAGAATGAGTGAATTCGATTTGGGAATTTCTTTACGTCTTTTAATCTTTTTCTCACACGTCCTTTATCTCACTCTCTCTTTTTTTTCACTCTTCTTACTTAAAGCCTTTTTTTCTTTCCTGTAATGGTTGTAGCTAAATGATCTTCATAGCTAGCATCACATTCTATCTCTATTAAATGATCTGTTTAAAAGCAGCATGTTGCCTCTTCCTAAACAAATATATGCAGTTGCACGGTCTATAGGCAGTATATTACTAAAGCTCTAATCATGGCATACAATAGCTGTGGTCTTATATGACTTCATGAAATGGCTAGTTCATTAACTCTGATTGGCTGAGCCGCTTGTCCAGCCGTGACATTATTGACTATAATGCACACCTCTCACTGCTTTATTTTCATATCACCGTGTGATATACAATACATTATTTTAAATCATGAACCATAAGTGTAAACACAAATTAACATTAACTGCAAGACCCAGCGATAGATTGGTGCTCTGTGCTGGGCACCCCAATCGTTCTCCCCTGAATGGGCATGAGGAACCCCACCATGACCCTAGTAGAGTATTAAGTGGAAGATGATGAACGAACGAATAAACAACGAGTTATTGAATGATGAGCATTCAAATGGTATCCTGTTCCTCAGCAATCAACGATCACTTTAAAAAAGGAATAGATTATGTTGTGGAAGACCAGTTTATTAACGATTTATATTTAAAATAAACACACATTTTTCTAACCACTTTAGAAAAGGAATAAGACACTTGAGGTTGTGACACCTGTTTCTCCGTGATTTATTTTACAATAATGCATGCCCTTGTATGCCTTATTGCAGTGGTTAGCACTTACAGCAAGAAGGTCACTAGGTTGATTCCTGGTTGAGATACACAAAGTTAAGGTTTACGTTTAGTCCTCGTGCCTGACCTTTTTCACCCACATTTCAAAGAAATGCCCTTTAAGTAAATTAATTAATTAATTCATTTATTCATTCATTCATTATCTTCCACTTAATTCCACTATATTGGGCAATTTAGAACATTCAATTTACCTTTAATACATGTGTTGCGACTGTGGGAGGAAACCGGAGAACCTGGAGGAAACCCAGGCAGACAATTGGAAACTTTACCCAGATCGGGAATCGAACGGGAATCCCCAGTGCTGAGAGGCGAACATGCTAACCACGAAGTAACCATGCCACCGCTAGGTAAATTGCAGATACGAATTGCCCCTCTGACTGTCATGTTTGTAACTATTTATGTATATAGCCAGAGATGCTATATAAAAGTAAAAATGTCTGACCATTCCATTAGGAATTTTTTGTCAGAATTGTAAGGCTGCTTTAGAAAAAAGAAGGATGATTTTTTTTAAAAATACCATCACGATCAAGATTGTGTGGTTTGTTTATCTTAAACATATTTATATGTTGAACACTTAATCCTCT
>JAOUQT010000036.1:13420789-13439022 GCA_025769995.1 Xyliphius kryptos
GTCCTCTTTTGAACTCTGGTATGTCACCCATAATGTTGTGTGCATTGCAATATTTTGAGCAAAACTGTGCTTTTACCTGGCTAATTGAACCCTCACACTCTTCTCTTACTGGTGCAACGTGAAATTAAGTGAAATGAAGTTTACTTGAACTTTCATGCCGAGTGGGTGTTTTTAACAACATTCCCATCTGTATTGAAATGTATATTCATGGGCCAGCTGGTGCCCACTTAGACACAACTTAGGTGCAATGGCGCTATATAAGTTGAATGTATTATTATTATTATTATTTTAACACTAGGAGCAAATGCAGAAACAACCCTAGCCATGGGCACCACTTAATTGTAGAGCTATTGAAATGTATCATTATAAAGTTATTAGTCACACTGTTTTTGTATTGAGGTGTGGTGATACTTCATTGCAAGTGGAAAAATAGAGGGAAATCATGCCAGCAAGATGAATCTCCAAAACATGATAGTGTCATTGTTTTTTAACTTTAATTTGTCAGCCACTTGAATGTTTGCTTTTACACGAATTATAATTTAATGATATTGTAAATCAGATCAATTATTATATTAAATAAAACAAAACTGCTGTAATATTGTACAACTTAAACATTATAAACATTATTAGATGCCATCGAATGTGTAAATTAGTCATCTTTGATTATCAGATGGCACAATCCTGTACTTATATCATGGTGTTCAATATTGTGAAAGTATTTACTGATTTGCCATATTGTGTATATATACAGTGTATATGTATATTATATTGAGTACATTTAGTAGTACATTTAAATATTTATAAGGATTTTAAGTTTTCCCCAACCAGATAAAGTGGATCAGGCAAATTTCTAAATAGTGACTGAATGGATAGTCAAACCAGAATGCACTGTGAAACAAATGCTCTATAAAAATGAAAAACCTACATTAAGTCCCGGAATATTATGTAATGGTTCGACTGAAAAACGTGGGATGCCATCGCATGAAAATGTGAACAGACTGTGGAAATCCCTTAGTAACAGAAGCAACATTCACAAAAATAAAAACAAACTAATCTACATTCATAAAAAGTAGTCTCTGTTGTTTTAAATGATGATGAACATTTTTTATTATTGTTTTAAAGCTTTTATTACTTAGTGATTGTGTTATTTATTTTAACTTTATATATGCAAGTATACTTTATATGCAGTATACCATGCAAGTCAGATGGTTTTATAGTTATGAGGAAGCATAAAATATTTCATAGGTGTAATGATTATTAATAAAATACTTTACATGCTTTAATTAAATTACATGGTTTCATTTTTAAAGCACCCATAAATCAAGTTCTAGTCGAATTAGTTGGAATACAATTTCAAGCATTCTCAAACTTTTTATTAGATTATTCCATTAAGGAATGCAGAGATTACTAGCCTATTTCTTGCAGCTGTTGAGGCAACATTAGCTGCTTGGTTAGAAAGAGATATATAAAAGTTCTGATTTAACTGATTTATTCAAAAAATAAACGAAGCAAAGAGGTCTTTTTTAAAAGGCATTATAATTGACCTTGCTTCTGTTGAGAGGCAAGCTTTAGTGTGCAGGTGAGAGGAATGCGGACACTGGGCCATCAATTCATCAGTGCAAAGGGGTGGAGTGGTAGGGAGGTGAGGGAGAATAAAAGCAGGCGTAGCCAGTATCTCCAAGTCACATTCCAAAGTGAGATGTTTTCATTTCATTCATTATAAAGAGGCCATTGATGGTCAAGTTCAAGGCCATGGAATAGAAGTGTTTGCTGTGAAAAGAGCCACCAATCAAGCTGAGGGAGAATTAAATAAAGAATGTTGCTTAATTTTTGGGGAAATATAAGAAAACTAGCCTGGTGTGCTATTTGCATACAAAATATGTAGGGGAATGACTGGGTGAAGCATGGAGAAAAAGAGGTGGACATTAATGATTCTGTGGGGGTAGGTGATGGGAACCATAACAAAGTAAACATGCTATCCTGAAGCACAGCACTGTAATGATGTTATTAGTATGCATGTAGCTGAGCCCAAATGTAGCCTATAACAGTCCTAGCCCCCTTCACTCACAGGATTTTTTTGCTCCCCTCTCCCCCAATAATGGCTTTAGACTCTATTCAAAGCAGGGACCTTCAGAGATCAAGGCAAGCAAAAGGACAGGGTTGATAGATAATGCACATTGGCAAATGGAACATGACCGTCATGTCCAGCTCCAACGCATTCCATTGTGCCGACGGATGATAGCAACTGCACAGAACAACAAAGCCTGTCCACAATGGCATAATAAGAGTCAGACCTCAGTCTCCAATGTTACACAGTACAGAGTCAGGCAGACACAGACAGACGGGCAGACTTATCAAAAATGAAAAAATGCACTTTTAAGTACAAAGCATGCAAAAAACATAGTGGACTTAAAGAAAAATGATGTGATGTGAGATGGGGGAGGGACTAAACTTAATTTGCATATGGACTCTGATGTGTATGGAAGGAGGGGTGGTCTGGACCTACCTTATTTCATCCCTGACTAAATAAATTATAACTTTACAAAAGAATGCACACAGTATTAATCTACAGTAAATACATATGTGAACTGCTATTTACTGTAGAGCAATTGAAAATATGAACACCCTTTTAGTATAGCCTCAGTGATGTTTGGGGTATTCTTTAAAGAAATATTTTTTTAAATATGCACATGAAAATACACACTGTATTCAGGATGTTATTCAGTAAATGGTCATTTCATTGCTTTTCAGATAGAGGTGGGACCAATTTCATGCATGATGAATTGTAATGCAGCGTTCAAATAAGTCATTAGATAATTATCTCATTTAATGAATGAATAAATAAATAAATAACTGCAGTGCAGGTATAGATGAAAAGAGTGTAACCTAAAATCCAACTCAGTTTGTCCAGGTCTGTGGCTAAACCACACTGAGTTTAATTTAAATTACCTAAATATTGAGCGCTTTTAAAGGTTTATATAGTATATACGTAAACTATATTTCCAAAAGTATTTGCTCATCTGTCTTTACTCACATTTGAGCTAATCCCATATGACGTCGGTACACCCTTGGCAGCTAGAACAGCTTCAACTCTTCTGGGAAGGTTGTTCACAAGGTTTAAGATTGTGTTTATGGAAATCTATGACCATTCTTCCAGAAGCGCTTTTGTGAGGTCACACACTGATGTTGGACGAGTAGGCCTGGCTCTCAGTCTCCGCTCTAATTCATCCCAAAGATGTTCTATCAAGTTAAGGTCAGGACACCATGAAGGCCAGTCAAGGTTATCCACACTCTGTAATCCATGACTTTATGGACCTTGCTTCATGCATTGGTGCACAGTCATGTTGGAAGAGAAAGGGGCCAGCTCCAAACTGTTCCTACAAAGTTGGGAGCATAGAATTGTCCAAAATATCATGGTATGCTGAAGCATTCATACATCTGTTCCTATGGAAGTGATTGGAGCACCTAATTCAGATAATTTAAGAATTTAAGCAAATACTTTTGGAAATATTTCTTACGAGAAAATTGGTGGTTACAGTGTTAAACTTACTATTATAACTACACTTTACATTCCATTAATTTCCCATTACATTCCATTAGTTTCCCATAAATTTTAATCTTGGTGTTTGGATTTTCCATTTGCTATGCAGCCTGACTCCATTTTTGTGGAAGAGTTTGACTTCTTCCCTAAATTTTCTGGAACAAAACATGAATGGTTATGATTTATTTGTTCGTATCTCTGGTCAAAGTGGCAGGAAGTGCATCTTCTGCTCTCAGCTGTGCCATGAATCTCAGGATTCGCTGGCCAAAATCAACTGGTTAGGTCTGTTATATAGGCTTGGCAGCCTAATGATTGAAGAAGCCAATAAATTCAGAAGTCAGACTCGCCCTTACTGTAGCAGGCCTCTTGGGACGCTTGCTCATGTGGACTCTAGACACAGTAGCACTTAGAACAAGATTCAGCACTAGCCTCCCTTTACCTCAGCACTCACGATTTATATTCCTCCATCTGGACATAATCCAATTCTTCTCTTAGGCTTGGACACCTGCAACTTAGTGGACTTAAG
This sequence comes from Xyliphius kryptos, assembly GCA_025769995.1. Classification (NCBI taxonomy): domain Eukaryota; kingdom Metazoa; phylum Chordata; class Actinopteri; order Siluriformes; family Aspredinidae; genus Xyliphius; species Xyliphius kryptos. The sequence continues at coordinate 13,424,857 of JAOUQT010000036.1, forward strand.
ACATCATCTCTCTAGAAGCCATTGTCTGTTGGAATCAAGGCCCACAGAGGGAAGTCTTCTGACACTAAAATCTTCAGTGCTCAGAATGTTTGAACTAAGCCTTTGAAGATTTAGCCTTTTGGAGGGCAGTGACAACCAGGGCAGAAATGAAGTGTGTAAAAGACGAGAAAATACATCACTGCAGCGTGCAGGCCCTAGCATCATACAAAAAAAAGAAATGTGTCATTATTGTTTGTGTTTTTAATCATTTAAAGCATTGTGTCACCCATATATTTTCTTCTAAGCTCTATCTGACACAATTTGAAATATTACACTGAAGGGTTTGCTTGTTGTTTTAGTGTCACAGTGATTAAATTCTGAACCCTGCACTGGTGTAAAAATGTGTCTCTGTAAGTGTTTGCTTCTTGTAAATTATAAAAGTGTTCTGTTTCATTCTATCCTCACAATTTTCTACAGTGTGTGAGGTTTTTCAAATGATAGGCGTCATGCTAGTATATAAGTGTTAAGCCACAGTCTGACTTGGGTCATAAAGTCTTCTATGTCATGAACTAAGCTATACACTCACTCATACTCTTAACACAGCATTTCCACATATGTTTCAGGTCATACTGTTTACTGATTTCATCAGTACTGTCCATGTGTAGACAGATTAGTACATGATGGAAATCATAGTAGTGAAATAGACAGACACTAAACCTGAGTGGGTATGATGGCTGTTGGTCCTGGATCAGCTTGATAGACAGAGTTCTAGGAATTGTAAGTATAATCCTGACTGTTGCTTTGAAAATGTGGGTGGATTTTCTGTAAACAGGGAACTAGCAGTCTTGGAAAAGTGTAGTCATGTCATTGTGGAATCCTGCATACACTTTGGACACTGAAACTTTTTTCATTTGACTCTGTATACATCCCCATTGAAATTCAAATGAAGCAATTAAGTTCTGAAGTAGATTTTCAGCTTTCTTTCAAATATTTTACATTTACATATTTTACATTTAGGAATTAAAGGCAGTTTAGGTAGTAAATTCAAAGCATTCACATTCATCAAATAATTGACAATCACAACTGAATAATTGGTTAATCTAATGTCACAGTCTAAATATTCAGTGCTTAACTTAAAAGTCATTATTGCAGTGTCCAGAGGCAATAGGACAGTTGTTATTAAAACCTTTGCAAGGTCTTCCCTGAAAGAAACTTTGTCTGGATGGGCGCTTATGTTGCTCTAGTACCTGGATATGGGTTGTCCTTCTCCTCTTTAGTCCGAATGACATGGCGTCCCTGATTTCTATAAAGAACTTCACATTTTGATTCATCTGACCACAGAACAGTTTTCCACTTTGCAACAGTCTATTTTAAATGAGATTTGACCCAGAGAAGACATCTGCGCTTCTGGATCTTTTTAAGATACGGATTCTTCGTTTTAGCTGGTAACGGCGGATGGTACGATATATTCCTGAGCCCATTTTGTGATTTTCAATGCAGAAGCATGCCTGTGTGTGATGCAGTTCCGTCTAAGGGTCCGAAGATCACAGGCACCCAGTATGGATTTTTGCCCTTGCCCTATACGCACAGAGATTCTTCCAGATTCTCTGAATCTTTTGATGATGATATGCACTGTAGATGATATCTTCAAACTATTTGCAATTTTCACTGTCAAACTCTTTTCTGATATTGCTCCATTATTTGTCGGAGCAGAATTCGGGGATTGGTGTTGCAATTGTTTGTACATTTAAATTTTCCAGCCATTTATTGCCCTTTCCCAACAGTGATACGTTGTCTATGTTCTATTGTGAATACAATATCAGTTTTTGAGATGTGTAAATTATTACATTTTGTTTTAATTTACTGTTTGTACTTTTTACCAACTTTTTTGTAAATGAGTTTGTATATAAAAAAAGAACTAACATAATAGGGCTCTATTAGCCATTAGTGATTCATTCCCAAAGGCATTCTGTACTGACTTAATAATCCAGAATCCATAAAAATGATCATCTTTCACAAAGTTTGTAATAAATAATAATAGGCAGGTGGCTGCACAGCAAGAACATCCAGGTTTCAAGCTCAGGTTCAGGCGACTCTGGTTTCCTCCCGCATGTTTCAAAGACATGCATGATAGGTTAATTGTTTTTTTTTTTTATTTCCCATTAAAGTGTGAATGCGTGTGTGTGATTGTGGGTGTATGCGCCCTATGATGGATTGGTGCCCTCTCCTACCCTCATGCCCAGAGTTGCCGGCTTCCCCTTGACCCTAAAAGTTGCATAATCTGCATAAGACTTTCACATTATATATCCCGTATATTTAATACATTCTTTATAAACGGTATTTAGCTTCAAACAAAGTTCAAGACAAAGTAAGCACATGTTCATCTGTGGTTTATACCTTTTTGAGGAGGAAACCTTGTAGGTTTCCCCACAAGGTTATGGAAATCTAATATTTCCGAACTTGCAAGAGTTTTTTTTACATTTTAAACTTAGTGAATAATAAATGAGCCAAAACATTTATTTTATTTTATACTATTTTATAATGTTGGGTCAGGGTTAAGTTTAGAATTAATTAGCTGCATCAATAATAATGTCAGTGGAAAGTCCTTATAGATATAGCAAAACCAACATGTGTGTGTTGAGCCAGCGACTGCAGTGACTGTAAGATGCTATACCCAGGTTAAGAGCTGTTTCCAGACTATCTAATTTGATTAAAATTATTTTTTGTTGCTCTTGCTGCATATTCACCTCTGTGATGTTCACAGTCAGTTCTCTACAAAGCACCACTCCCCCTTAGTATTTACTTTAACAATCCCAGCTTCACCTCACCATAATAAACACATTTAATTAGGAGGTAAGTTGGACCTTAATTAAGCAGCAGGCAGGCATACACTTGCTTGGATTTTCTTCTTCCACCCGTTCATATAACAATGTGCCCTGCTAAAATTTAATTTGCTCTTTGTTACGATTTCGATTTTGCTCTTTCATGACAGTTGAAACGGTAAGAGAATCAAAGCTGTACACTATCTCTCCTTTTACTTTCACACCTCATCCTTTTGCATCTCTTAGGCTTAAATTTTGTAACCATGGCAATGACTGTTGTGAACGAAGGAACGAAAGGAACCCATCATTTTTTTCAGCAGAATTAATTTCGAACATATGTCACGCTGCACAAAATCCTGCTCAAAAACCTCACTGATTCTGGTCCAGTTTACTGCACAGCTTCCCATTGCAGATGATTTGACAGTCTGGCCATTTTTGACTTATTTCTCCCTGTGTGTTGTATTGACATGTTGACATAAAGTGGTTTTCCAGAAAGACAGTGCCTACATTTCAATCAGCATTAACCAAAACATTGGAGCATAGTAAAGTGATAAAAGCACAAGTGACAAGTACAGATCTACAGCCAGACAACTGTAATTCCTCCTGATGTGCCCTGGAAGCTTCAACAAAGAAAAATAAACATTTAGTATAGCAATGAAAAAAATACTGAGCTTTAAACATTGAAAGGCTACAATTCTCGATGTGCTACACTTCATAATTCTCTGTTATAATAGGTCTCAGATGTACAGCTCTTCAGCTTTTCATTTCATTATTGATAGCATATAGTTAAGAATACTGTGATCTCAATATGCAATCATAAAAAAACTCCATATACGTTTTATATATGGATATAGTCTTTCTCAATAGTCACATATACATTAGTGCACAATGCTATACAATCCACAACGTTTACATAATGATATTAAAAGAGTAGCTACCAGAAAATATACTGTATTTGGATTCTGTGTGCAAAATGACACTCCATATATTTAGTTAATCTTTGTTTAACGGTGTTCTTGCAGGGAGATTGAAAGAGGCCCTGAATATTGTTATATGATACTATACATCTTTACTATATCCACGTTTAGCTTGTGTAAGGGCTCTTTGTTCAAAGGTTTTAATCCCTTTGAGAACCCCTAGAGAATATTTTACTGTAAGAGTACTATTCTACTGTGTGTATTAACAGAATTAATTTGTTACACAATGGAAGTAATGGGTAGAAATTCTTCAACTTTTCCTTTGAAAAAAATGTATTAATAGTTCTAAGACTCAGGATTCACGCACATGATTGTACAGGAATATTCAAGGCCTCTATTTAGTGAATCTTCCTGTGCAATATAAATAAAAAAAATAGTGAGAAGAGAATATAGAAAAAAAGAATACTCACACAACTATTGTATAGAACATGGAGGTGAAAAATCACATGAGAATATCTATAGTAAATTATAATTCATGATTTGGAGGAAGTTATGTCTATCTGTCAGAAATGAGATCTATCATGTAGCATCTAAAGGTGGAAACATCTGTATTTATTAGCACCTGATTCCTGAATATCAGGCAATTTTGAAAGCTGCATAAAATGCAGCTTGTTATGGATTCGTTTTTAAATCCCGGCAAAGACTCACTGGGATTAAGCATTCAAAAAACCAGGCTTGGTAACTGAAGTGCTTCCGAAATAGTAACATGATTTATTTCAAAAGAAATGTGTAGGGCAGCACAGTGGCGAGTGGTGGTGCCTCAGAGCAAGAAGGACCCATGTTCAATCCTAGGGTAGGGACAATTTCTCTTTGGAGTTTGCATGTTCTTTCCGTGCTCATGCAGTATTTCTCAGGGTGGTCTGGTTTCTTTCCGCATTCCACAGACATAAATGATAGGTTAATTGGTGTTTCTAAAGTGGTACTTATTGTGTGAATGTGTTTGTGATTCATTTTTAGTCTTCTTATAAGAAGAGTTGCCAAAGATATCCTGAATTGTAGTATATCATCAAAATGCAATCTCTCAGATTATTTGAAGTTTACACAGACATAATTCTACAGAACAATAATTTTTTTGTCTTTATTAAACTTTCATAAAGCTTTATACTGATGATGCATTATGGATGAATCAGAAGGTCAGAACAAGATCATAAACTCTAATACACTTTACTTCTGGTTCTAACTCAATCTCAAACATGTACGTATATACACTGGAAATCAAATCAGCACTATAGTGTTTGCATTTTGCTCTCTTGTTTTTTGGTGTGTGAGTGTTGAACCAAACCCTATATTGTTTATATTGTAGCTTAGTATATATGTATATTTCCTTTTGCTGTCCTAATAAGCCTAACCTTGTGTCTCCACGGTACTTTCAGCACTGTCTTTGTTCATGAGCCTGCAGCGGTGTGGACTGACATTGAAGCAAAGTCCTTGTATGGAAATAGCCATGTAACCTGGTTTCAGGTCAGTAAATAAGTGAAATACATACACACATCGGATGTTTTCCTTGCATTAAATGGTTCTCTTTTTCTCTTGTTTGAAGCTGGAGGATCCTAACTTTTTTATCAGAGCAATCACTTCAGTGCCAGCTTCTTAAGACAAGTGCAATATAAGAGGAATTGTAGTTCTGTATAGTTTGGATGTTGTAAGAGAATTCCTTAGATCACTAAGGCTTTTGCCAAGAAAACATTTGTCTCTGTATTTTGAACAGCTATTACTTGGCCTGTTTTTAATCCTGTTCTCTAAGACATTACAAAATAAAGTGATGGAAAAAATCTCAATCAATATACTAAATAAATGAGTCAATTATAGTTAAATATTTGGATTTTGTATGCACAAACCGACCAGGAGATACGAATATAAATCATTGTACACTTGTATAAACTGGATGTAATGTGCATGCCTGGGTGTCTGTGTGTGTGTGCAAGTTTTTAGATGTGTGTGTAAGAGTTATGCCTAGGCTTGCCTGCTTTAGGCTTTATCTCTCATACACACATTATTCTGTACCTGTGTCTAAAAAACAACAAAAAAACACCCAGACTCCCTGCCAGGTCCCCCAACTGAGACTCACCGCCAGTCCCACTGAAGAACAGGATTGTACCAAAAAGTAATTCACACGTCTCTTCATTTGAGTTATTTATCTGATTAGGGGTGATGTGGCACTGGAGGCCTGGGAGGTGCGGGAGGGCCAGGTATTTCAGCCGGGACTAGCTGCTCCAACAGGCCTGGCAGAAGGATGAGATTGGGGTCCTGCCATAGCAATCTTCAGCTGCTGCTAGCTCCAGGGGGGAGCCTGCGCCCTCCTATTTTTAAATAGAGAGTGGAATCTTTTATCTGCCTGTATTACTATCCCTATTCCCAAACGCTGCCCAGCTGGCCTGCAGAGCTGCTTCAGCCCAAGTCATTATCGCACCGCTATGACTTGTCACTTTCAGATGACTTGATATATTTAAATGTAACTGGTGATTGCTGAAAAGGAGAAAAGAAATAGATGTATCACCAACTGATGGAAAGAGGTGACATTAATCTAACCAGCATTCCGCCAGGGCTCTCTTTTTGTCTCATTCTCTTTAATCTGTATCTATTTCTCTGCTTTTTCACATATGTCGCATTTTGCCACTGTGGGTACAATGCTGTGTGTGAGTTCGTGTAAAGGAGTTTTGCATCAAGCTCACAGTTGCTTCAATCTCTTAGTGAGTATAGTGTCATATACTGTAAGTATTAACACGCTGCAAAAGGTTTGAGCTGTGGCCTGATGTCAGAATAACTTAAATTCGATTACACACTTTAGCTAATAACAAATGATATAATGGTGCTAATACTTATTGCGTCAAATGTAATAATTATCTCTGAAATAAGTGGCTAATAAATTGGTGAAGAAATTGGTGGGTGAGCTGTTAGGTGCTAGTTATAAAATTATAATATCATAAAAAATTTTATTTATTTCCATAATTTCATTTAAAAAGGGCAAATTGTATAATATAAACATTTGTTACACACAGAATTATATATTTCAAGGGTTTATTTCTTTTGATTTGATGATTATAACTGTCAACTAATAAAAAACCCAAGTTCAGTATCTCAGAAAATTAGAATATTATATGTTAGCCAATTTAAAAGGATGAATATGAAACAGATCAGCATGTACAGCACTCAGTTGGGGCTCCTTTCGCCCGGAATACTGCAGCAATGTGGCGTGGCACAGAGTGGCAGGTGAGTTTGCTGGACAATTAAGAACAGGAATACCATGGACCTTAAACCAGGTACTTGTAGCTTTGGCACAGAGTGCAGCTGGAGTCAGTGCTTTAAGAACCACCGTTCACAGACATATGCAAGACAGGTGTTTCAGCTATTACATTCCTTGGGTCGAGCCACTCTTAAACAAAAGATAGCGTCAAAAAAGGAGTGGACTTCTGCTAAATGGTCCAAAGTTAAGTTCTCCGATGAAAGTCAATTTTGCATTTCCTTTTGAAATCAAGGTCCAATAGTCTGGAGGAAGATATTAGAAGCATAGACTCCATGTCACTTGAGGTCTTGTTTAAATTTTCCACAGTCATTGATGGTTTTGGGTGCCATGTCATCTGCTGGTGTTGGTCCACTGAGTTTTCTGAGGTCCAAGGTCAATGCAGTCATCTACAAAGAAGGTTTAGCACACCTCATGCTTCCTGCTGCTGATTGCCTTTTGGGAGATGCTGATATTATTTTCCAACAGTACTAGGGCACCTGCACACAGTGCCAAAGCTACAAGTACTTGGCTTAAGGAGCATGATATCCCTGTTCTTAGTTGTCCAGCAAACTCACCTGACCACCTGGGTACTGTGAAGAAGATGCGATACGCCAGACCCAACAATGCAGAACAGCTGAAGGCCAATAGCAACATCGGCTCTCATAACACCTGAGCAGTGCCACAGACTTATCGACTTCATGCCATGCTGCATTTCCGCAGTAATTCGAGCAAAATGAGCCCTGACTAAGTATTGAGTGCTGTGCATGCTGATATGTTTCATATTCATACTTTTCAGTGGGCTAGCATTTCTTAAATCATTTTTATTGGTCTAAACTAATATTCAAATTTTTTGATATACTGATTTTGGGTTTTTTATTAGTTTTCAAAAGAATAAAAAGAAATAAACACTTAAATATATCAGTCTGTGTGTAACGGATGCGTATACTATACAAGTTTCACTCTTTTAATATATTATGGAAATAAATAAACTTTTTCATGCTATTTTAATTTTATGACTAGCACCAGTATAATTTGTTTGATTCCAGATGCTCGCTTATTGAATCAACCACAAAGGGGCAGTTGTAGGCTTGCAGTTAAGGAACCATCCTTGCAACCAGTCTCAGGTTTAATTCCTGGTATCGCCAAGTTGAAATACGGCTGAAGTACCCTTGTTCACCTAACCCCCTGTTGCTCCATGGGAACTGTAAAGGAAGGCAGCTACCTGCTCTGGGAGCTTCTCCTCACTTCACAAGGTGAGTGTATGTATGTGTGTTTCACTGCACGGATGGGTTAAATGCGTAGAGGACACATATCACCTTCACTTTCTTGTCATACCTGTGACATCATTTGTAAAGGAAGAGCCCAGAAGTGCAGTTACCGAAACCCTGGCCCCACACATCTGGGCTTTAACTACCTAATTTTACCTGCAGCTCTGGAGTGGACAGCTTGACACTTTTAATGCGATTGTGACATATCCACCAATTGGGGAACTTTGTCAGTAACTATGTGGTGTAGCACAGTTACACAATAGGTAGTTCTAACACCTACTACGTACATAGCCTTGTGTATGGATTGAATATTTTTCATGTCATGAAAATTACGTTAGAAAATAAACAGTTACTAAATACAACCAGCTAGGTATTCCTAATGCAGTGATCATCCAGTGTAGATATTTATTTAACTGTGTGAACAATAAGCGGATGTACAGTATAATGGGAAATTTTAAAGATCTATCACCTCACTCCTTTCTATTGATGTATCACTCCTGCACTGGTATTATTTCCAGCTGTTGGATAAATCCACTTGACTTACCAGAATGACTAAATTATTTACACATTTAGAAAATTTTCAAATATGGCCAAGCCCATCTCCGTGGCCTCATGAAGATTTAATCAGCATAATTTCTTAATGAAAGGGCTGCAGCAGAGGAGAAGATGAGCAAGGAGAAGTCAGATGCCTATCTTGTTTGTGAACGTAAAAAAAAGGATATTCCAAATATAAGACAGTGATTGACACACATCTGAAGCCTATCCGTCAGATATATAGTCCATTTACCTGTCCTGTGCCACCTCTAAAAGGCTCTTGTCACCTTGGGAGTTGTCACTTTGAAGAAACAAAAGTTTCTCAGAATGTAAATAAATACCTATCACTGCTCTATCAATGTCTTTTTTTATTTCTATATGAATATTTGTTTTCATACCTGCTGTCTTATTATGACATGACCTTTACACTTACTGGCAACTTTATTAGGTACACCTGTACAATTGTTATACACAAATATCTTATAAGCTAATCACATGGTCACAACTCAGTGCTTTTAGGCATGTAGAGTTGGTCAAGGCAACTTGCTGAAGTGCATACCGGGCATCGGTATGCGAAAGAAAGTTTATTTAAGGGACTTTAAGGGATGTTGCATGGTTGCTGGTGCCTGCGGGCCGATCTGAATATTTCTGAAACTTCTGATCTTCTGGGATTTTCACACACAACCATCTCTACGGTTTACAGTGAATGTTCTGAAAAAGAGAACCAGAGAGTTTAATCCAGTGCCTTTCATGATGAAGCAGCACTGTACCAACATTTCACACATAATTTCTACAAAACATAATCAGAATAAATGTTAGTATTTCTATAAAGGAAGAAACAAGTTCATTAAGATATATATATATACTCTGGCAGATTCTCTAAGATTTATTAGTTAATTTATTGATAAAACTCTTCAGATTTTGTAAAGAAACACACACATTATCGTTTCTAAAATGTTCCAGAATTTTACTTTAAAAAATGGATTACATTTAATTATTTTTGAAGTCATATTAACTTTGAAGTATTCCTTTAGATGTGCGAAGTCTTTTCCACAATACTGAATAAAGGGACTTGTGAAGGTTCTAAGTGTCTTTATATGACCTGAGTAAAATGAAATTGCAGTCTGACCCAAGTTTTCGTAGCTCTTACTTGGTCCACTTCAGACATTTGCTTGGAAATTTCATACTGAACCTGATGTTGAAGAGCCACTTAACCTTTCCTGCTAAACTTAACGTAAATCATATATTTGCCATATTGGCCATTCAGTGGCTTTGAAGCATTGCTGACCCAGCTGAACCCAAAAATTCCTACCAGAAGTCCTTGAAGAAACGCTCGGTTTGTATTTTTTTTACAGTGCTTTTACACTGTATAGACAGGTATAGTAGATTATTTTATACTTTAATTGATGTTTATAAGTGTAGAAGAAAAAGAAAGCACTGGCTTAGATGTTTGGATCTTTTTTAAAAAATATATTATTTATAATTCTTGTAATTATCACCTTATATGTTAATGTAGAGAACACAACCATCAGTGGCTAATCTCGAATGAAGTCCACATCAATGCAATTTGTCCCACCTCAGCCCCTGCAGCTCGACTTAAATGTGCTTTGTGTATGAGACGAATTGGAGAAGGCAATGATTAAAGCACGAGTGTGTAGAGCTACTTTGGCTCTGGTTGTCTGGAACCGTGCTCAGGTGGAGCAGAAGGCAAATGATCAGATTACAGTGATTGGCTGTATGAAATAAACATGGCGCCAGCAAAAGAGCCTTACCTTCGAGGTTTGTGGGTGAGGGAGTAAGGATTCAGCAGGTTGTAAAATAGCGTTTTCCTGGTCTCCTATTCTCTAGAGTTTCAAGCTGGCCTTTCATGCTAAACACTCTTTCACTGAGCTGTGATTTACTCAACTTGAAACTGTTGAACTGGGCTCTTCAGTGATCTGACAAATCAGTCAGGATATGCTCTTTATCCCTCTTCTCATTAGCTATTCCTTTTCTCTCATCACCTCCTTTTAACACATTTATATCTTCCACTCATGTACACACACATGCACAAAGTGTTATGCTGTATTTGTGAGGTCCTTTCACTTACATAATTAATCAATACTATGCCAGTCATAAACCTTAAAATTAGTAGTGTAAGTATAACTTCATTAATTTTTGTTCTTATATTCTTATGAGGCCGACAATATATAAAATAGTAGCCACAGTGAGTCAATCTATTGAAAAACTCGCCTCATAGGGACTACACAATGACTCACAGAGTGAGTCTAAAATATCTGATATTCGTATCCATATGTAGACAAAAAAGTATAAAGAACTAAAAAATTTCCTTTCTGAGACGAACATATTTCAGTGAGTGAAGTAGTCAGAAATGTACCAAGTAACTTGCAGTAATCCATTCATTCTGTTCTCTGCTGATTTGGGTACTAATCCTGTACAATTATTTAAATCCGGCTGTTTAGTTGCAGCATACACCTCGCCACGGGGCTCTGCCTCTGTAATCTTGCCTTTGGCTTTTCATTTCAAATGGAATCAATTCCTATAAGGAATGCATACGAAGAGAACCACTAGTGACTAATCTGGACATTTAAGTTCATGTAACTTACTCCTGTCATTTTTGTCTTAAGCGAGTGGCTATGGCAATGGATAGTCACGTTTTTTTGCCTCTGTCTGGTGCAGAGAGAGAGAGAGTGTGTCTCTGTGTGTGTGTGTGTACTTTTTTAATATCTATGTGAGGACCAAATAGAGATATCCCCACAAGAATAGGAATATATGATTTAAGACCTTATAAGGTGGCATGGTGGCCCAGTGGGTAGTGCTGTCCCCTCACAGCAAGAAGGTGCTCTGATTTCCTCCCAGAGTATAAAGAGTTGCTTCAGGAAGGGCATCCAGTGTAAAATGTACCAAATTAATTATGCAAGTTCTTCAGTGATTTGCTTGGTGATAAAATGGAGAGGCAGAAAGAAGAAGAATACCTTGTGAGGACTTTGTGTGTTGACAACAAATAATAAAATATCCAAAAAGTTGATTTTTTCATTACTGGGCTAAATGGATAGGATAGAGGGATGGGGACCAAGAGATCGCCAGTTTGATCCCCACTCTAGGCAAGTCATGGCTAAAGTGCCATTAAGCAAGGCACCCAACCCCCCCAAATGCTCCCTGTGCACATCAATGGGGCAGCACACTGTGCTAGGTGTTCACACCTCATTAAGTAATAAAATCAAATCAAATACCTACTATATGTGTGGGTGAGTGTGTCCGCCCATCTATCCATCTACTTATATTGTGTGTGTGTTGTGCTGTAGGCATGTACGTTCAACCAGGACATTTGCACACCAGCCGCAGGTAACATGCACAAGCTGCAGCTCAGTTCAGCAAACACATAAACACACACAAAGAAGGGACCACTGCGTCGCCCACATCTGTTTCATTACAAACACACTTTACCACATTTAACACTCCTCTCTACAGTCTATTGTTCCAGAGTTACAGGCCCAGGCTGCTCTGAGGGGTGTGCTAAGAGTGTGTGTGCTAGTCTGTGAAGTTGCCTGTTGCTGGCAAGCAAAGTGTGTGTAATGTGTGAGTGTATGTGGGTGTCTGTGGCTGGGGGTAATTGACTGGATGAAAAGAACTTGCTGGCTAGACCTCTTCTTAATTTTCTAAAGGTTTGGACTGAAGGTTTAGCAATTGCATGAGCACAGGCAAAGGCTGGGCCAAATGCAAAGCATGAGTTGTGTGAGTGAGAAAGTGGAGAGCAGTTGATACACCATCTGCCCGTTTCTCCTGCAGGACTCGGCCTGTCCCCAACGGCCATCTCTGTCCAGGATCAGTGGGTGAGGGACTGAGCTCCTTATGCCAGGATTTTGGAGGCTGGGGGGCAGCAGGCACTGACAACCAGCCTCTCAGTATCCACCTGTGCCAGGCAGCACACTCACAGTGCCAGTGCAGGGAGCCCCATAAGACTCTGTTTCACTCTCATTCTCTTCCAATCTGAACAGCAAGCACAAGCTCCAACTAACTCCATATCAGGACGTCCTAATTAGATTCATGTTACACAGCGCTAACAAGGCCTGCTGTTTTTGTGTTGCGTAGAACAAACCAAGAAGCTACATAGCCTGTAAAATCAGCATAATATTAAATAGAAAGTATAGAGCAGTTAGTGGTCTGTTTGTGGTATGCACTTTAAAAAGATGGTTAACCATATCCAGTATAATCAGGTATACTTTCTGCCATTGGCATGGGAAAGTAAATGTACAGTATATACAATATATGTTTGTGTGTTTGTCTGTATATATCTGTGTGTTTATTATGCAGATTCAGCCTTCAGGATGACTATTAGCCAAGGCTGTGCTTGAATCTGATTTTTTCACTCGCTGTCCAACACCACAGACAGGAAAACAAATGGTTAGCGGTCAGAATTGCTGGTTAGAGTAAGGTTTGTGATATTTTAAAGTAAATGTGTGTGTGCGTTTGCTTGTCTGTATGTGTGATGCCACTAATGAAGTAATGTTTTTTTTTTATTTGCAATATTTTCATTTTAAACGTTTACATTTATTTGTAGTTGCAATGCTCCACATAAAACAATTTATAAAAATTATATTAATTTACACACTAAATCATAACAAAGACTACACTTTATAGGTCTCAGATATAGGCCAAATTACGTAGTGAATCTACTGTATATTATAATATTAAAATATTAATAGATATGTATATTGTAGGCGGCATGGTGGCACAGTGTACTCTATTCTGTTACCTTACAGCAAGAAGATCCCGGGTTCAAGCCTTGGGTAGGGCGACTTAGGACATTTCTGTGTGGAGTTTGCATGTTCTCACCGTGCTCGCGAGAGTTTTCTCCGGGTACTTCGGTTTCCTCCTGCATTCCAAAGACATGCATGATAGTTTAATTTATGTCTCTAAATTGCCTGTTAGTGTGTAAATGTGTGTGCACCCTATAAGTTTATATAAAGTTCAATTTTCCCCAGTGAGCAAGCTGGATGGCAACAGAAAATCTCCATAAGACAGTAAGAGAAAGAAAGCTTTCAGATGAACCAGACTCCCATACTTATTTGTGGTAACAATTTAACAACTTGAAAGAGTCTGTGAAGAAGTGTGTGGAATTTATCTTTAACACACATGCCAGTCCACCTATTAACATGTATTTGGAAGATCAGAGAAAACCTGAGACTTAAAAGGAAACCCGCATGTACACAGGAACAACAAGTAAAACTCTAAAATCAGTTAAGGTTAGTATCTGTGACCTTGAATCTGTAGGCATCAACCTACCCACTGCAATTTACCCACAGTAAATTCAACATTAAAATGGTCATAGTGCTGTTGCCTCACAGAAAGGAAGACCCAGG
>JAOUQT010000036.1:13444144-13456177 GCA_025769995.1 Xyliphius kryptos
GCTCTCTAAACACACTTCCATGTCCATGCTATTATCCATTTTTCACGTCCAATTGCTCTGTTATGGTAATCGTCAGAAGCGCACCATGGCATAATTACTTACAGTTGACTTAAGAAAGGAATATTCCACCCCCCCAACTCCACCCCTCACAGTCTGACTTCTGCCTTTTTTCTGCACTATTAACCCATTGCTGTTTATTAATGCCTTCCTGCTAATGTGCAGACGCCACTTTGGAAGATCCATCATCATGCAGGACCTATTAGCAAAATGGTCTCACTACTGGGCAATATTTTTCTGTCCCTGCAGTTCTCTTGCCTATCTTCTCTCTGCTTTGGTGTTTAATTACTTTGCTAAATGTACTCTGGTCACATTAACCTCTTGGAGCTCCATGTTACTGAGTGTCCTAGTGTGTGCAGTAGGAAGCAGTGCTTCTTTTCCTGGTAAAACCACTTCACTGATGGATTATTCCTAGAATGTGGATACTTAAATGGAATGAATAGATTACATTAGTGTATACTTAATGAAGCACATCATTTACCTGAAGCTATATTGCTATGGCAAGTACTCTAAGAGACTTAAAGCAGGAGGATTATAGATTTACCTATTTTGCATGTTTTAAACCACGCAAGACACAGTATAGTAACAAAGCAATATGTGTTCTTATTAAACAAACTGTATGTTCATGCGTTTGCTATTTTTTTTTTTTAATTTGCTTAATTCATAGTTTTTGTGCAGTCTTTATTCTGAAATATCACTCCCGTTCTTCGTCGTCAACTTTTCACATACAAATAAGCCCAGATTTCATTGCATTAAGTATCGTCAGTTCCACTGTGCAAGGCAAAGCCTAGATCCAATGGTGCTCTTTAGATTCCCAGTCATATACATCACCTTGCAATTACTGGACCTGGTCTTGAAACTGTCAAGCATGACTGCAGCGTTATTGGAATTATTGCAATTACACACAGGTAATTGACCCGCTATCAGTGAAGATGTTAAATTGTACCTCAGTGGTGTGAGTCCATGTTGAGCTCATTTCATTCCACATTCCTTTCTCTCCCTCTCTCTCTCTCTCTGCCACACACACGCACACACACACACACATTGCATGAGTATTTGAGCAGCAGTAGGAGGCAGTAAAATTTTTGCATTATTCCTATACTCCGCACACCAAAAAAACATTACAATTCAAATAGTGTGTATGGTGTCTTTTTCAGCTATGTCAACTCTGCATCTGCATGTCATCCTACGTGCCTGCCTGCTTAATTAACGGCAGTACATATGCCCCAGTGTGTTAATGTTTATGTTTCCCAATTGATAATGTGCAGAAATGAAATTATTCTGTTCAATCACAACATAAAACATATAATGAATAAACTTGAAAATTCATTTTTTAACAAATGAAATTTTCCTATACAAACAATTAGTATGCTTGTTATAGACTAACAGAGACAAATATATGTATATACCTATAAGTCAAGTTTCTTTAATTTTATCAAATTTTCCATTATATCATTCTTCTTATACGATAACCCATTATTGTAAATGTACAGTAATTTATAGTTTTATACTGTATTACAGCGGGGCTGTATGAAAGATGAGAGAGGTATTTAATTTTCATCATATTTACATTTCAATTATGAGAAACAAAATACATTTTAGGATTTTAGCAAATTTATTTGTAAATTATGTTGAAAAATAAGTATTTTGGGCAATAAAAATTTTTTATACTTTGTAATGTAAATTTTGTTGATAAAAAGTCTTCACCAGGTTTGCACACACTGGTATAAATACTTACTTCCACAGTACTGTGTGCTCACGATTTTAATAATTAAGTAATCAAATTTGCAGCTAGTCCTTGCAGCTAGTTACAGTATTTTATATGAAGAATTAGTTTAAAAAAAGTTTTTTGGCTAACCTTTCAACTAGAATTCAAAGCAGCAGTTAGAGAACATAGATCCTGAGAGTACAGTACAAGTGCAAATCCCTACTTGTCTGCGTCATCCCTCATTACTTTCACAAGCAGAAGTCTCTGCATCAGAGAGAGAGACTGAGACAGAAAGAGAGATATGTATTGAGAGACATGGGAGGGTTGGGCAGTATAGCCAATCATCTTACTCTAACTCACATCTGAATTAATCTGTGCAAAACACACCCCAGGTTGGGTTGCTAACCACTGAGACGGATTTGCCAATTTTCACTGAGACCCAGAGAACAGCAAGCCATTCTTTCTTTCTTTCTTTCTTTCTTTCTTTTTGTTTATTTATTCCATGGACACTAGAATCAGCAAACACACTGGGTCGACCCTGCAATAAAGAGGGTTGCCTTAGTTGAAAATACAGTGTACAGTAATCCCCAGCACTTCAGGTGGACTGCACATAGGGAATTATAATTCAAATGTTTCTGGATGCACCCAGGGCCCTGATGTTGAACTGTTTCACTGCAAATGAAAATCAGTGTTTATAATCTGGATTTGTTTGCAGCACATCACAGGTCTTGTTTTCGCTCTGGGTTTTGTATAAGAATGTGTATTATATTCATGCTGGATGTTTGGGCCAGTTCAGTTCATTCTGCATCTTATTGTGGTCAAGGGACTAAATGAAGGGTTTGTGTGATCTGTCTCCATGACAATGTTTTGGTAAACTTGGGCATGTTGCATTAGGAAGACGATGGGTGTTTCAAGAAAGTACTTCAGTCTTCCTTGTGTCCATGCAAATTTGTTTCATTGTTTTTGTTTTGTTTTTTGCTTTTTAAGAAGACCAAACTCTTTGCATGGTTTAGGCTTTTTTTTCTTTCTGTCCCCATATTTTGACAGCATATGAGACAAAGGTATACTCTGGAGAATCAGTACTTTCCTGTTATTTTCATAGGAATATGCAAATGATTTATCATTTGGTTTTCAATGCAAAGTTTATTGTAAGTTGTAGTTTGTTTTACAGGATAAAGGATAGTGGTTTAAGAAAAAAAACACAGAATCAAAGAAAATATTTTAATAATCAGAGCATTACTGATCTAATTATTCTACTATATAATAATCTATACAAAAATATCCTTATAGCAGGCGTTCATATAGCAAACTAATAAATTCCTGTCTAGTACTTCTAAGTAGAAATAATGCCTAATCACTTTTATAATAAAGTACATATAAAAAAAAACATGCTGTTCCTGCTCTTGCGCTAAATTTGTCCCTGCTAGGTGACAGACCTGCTCTCCAGGAAATCAAAAGAATTACATACATTAGTCTATGTGAGAATCTCTGCCAAATTAATCATGAAGGGTTAATCTAGTATTTCACTTATGACAGGAGCAATGCAATTCCCAGGATATTAAAAGAAATGAGCACAAACCTGGTAATGTCGATAGAAAGAAGTTAAGAACAAAAATCGAATGACAGCATTCATATCAGCACAATTAACTCCTGCCAGACTCAGAAACTTGGGCTATTTTTCTTCTTTAATTCCTTATTAGAGGCCACAGCTCTACACTTATTCATGTCAATTTGGCATAATTACTTTAAAGCAAAAATCAAAGTAGCCACTATCTGACATTGTTCAATGTGGTTCATCGCAAAATTTAATTATGAGTACATTTGAAGAAATCTGATTTTAGATGAATAGAGACAGTTGTAACTTTGAGAAAACATGTGCATGTCTTCATCATTAGCCACACTAGATGGTGACAGGTCATTTCAAAGCAGTTCTTCTTCATCCCATAAAGGCATAAAATGTTCTGTCAAAATTCTTGATTTGAATCTTGGTAGCCGCTGGAAAATTATTTTAAAGACTTAAGTAGATCAGGTGCCAGTCATTTTTAAATCATTTTAGAAAATAACTTCATTTTGTGTAATACTGTTCTTTTGTATGTGTACAGTTTTACTTGAAACCAACTCTGCGGTGCTCTGTTTGTTTGTTTATTGTTGTATGTTTTGTTGAGTTTGTTGGAACTTATAGACTCCAAGGAGAGACAGATATAAAGATCTTAAGCCCACAAAGATGACTTATGGGCATTAGAGCATTACAACAAGCCGAGGAAACACAAACCAGACTATCAATCAGATGCATGAAAGTAGGGTATAACTGATCATATGTGAGTTCCTCACTTTCTCCTCTATAACAATGATTACTGCAGAAACAATATGCCCTTATGAATCTGCAGTATTCTGTGAGGATATCTTAGAATAATTAGAGAACGATGGCCTTCGTTTCTCTATAGGGAGACCTGCCTGACCTCAGTGTGTTTTTCTTTCTTCTGTTATTTTCAGTATGTTTTTTGTCCCGACGTGATTGCTGATCTAAATGCTAGAGAACTTGAATTAAGAGACGTCTCAAAGCACTTTGTAGGCATTTATGGTAAATCTAGCAATTCACTTGCCAATACTGTGATGCACCAAATTCTTTACACAAGCACCATATTTCATCATATTCTCCCCATAGAAGGCAATACACACACCTCCTCAATATTTTAAGGACTGCTTAAACATTAATTCAGAAAGGGTGCCAATCCATCTAAGGGCACATACACACAGTCATACACACATTCACACACAATCAGGGTATCTTTAGAGACACCAGTTAACCTAGCATGCATGTCTTGGGAATGCGGGACTAAAACAGAGTACTCGTGGAAAACCCGTGCGGACACAGGGAGAACATACAAACTCCACACAGAAATTTACCAAGTCGCCCCAACTGGGGATTCTTGCTGTAAGGCACTTCTTCCTGTGAGACAACAGCACTACCACTGCACTGCCGGACTGCTTAAACAGCAATTTTAAAGCTGGTAATGCTTATTTTACTTTAACCTTGCTAATTCTTTACTTTAGCAAGGCCAGATTACACCTAATGCATTACATCTAGCTTTTAAAGGTAAGATGTATAGTAAGATGCACCCAAGCAGCACTTTCATTTTTTTTTATTCCTGAAGGCAATTGTACATGCTTAATAGAAATTATATCTATTATCTTGGCTAATTGTGCGGGATTCTGGGTTTATGCCCTTTTTGCAAAGTGTCACTGAAGTCAGAAAACTCCTACACACTGTTACTCTTGGCTCCATCCACTGGACAGTGGTAGACTGAAAACAATGTTGTTTTCACTGAGAATTTATTTCCTGTAATTTGGTAATTAAAATACAGAGGAGGTGGGAGAATATTTTAAGGCAGTTATAAGTGGATAACAGAGAAAATACTAGGCCTTACCTCACACCACCCCATAGTATTGCAGAAGAACAAAAGCAAGTGAAAGTATGATAGAGAGATGTCTTCATCATGAGGGCTTCCTTTCCTGGCCTGCTCTCCTCTAAACATCCATTAATGCTGATGTTCTCTTTGTGCTGTGATGCGTGACCCAAGCTGTATGCATTAACCAGATGTTTGAAAGGCCCGACAGGATTAGTCTGCTCTGCACTGATGAAGAATTCTTCACAGACCTCCAGAAACCCCAACCTACCTCCAAGGAAATGTGATCTACTGTGTGAAACATAAATTACACAAAGGGCAGCTATGGATTGCTTCCAATGTTGAAATATTGATTCATATATTTTTTTACTCCTCTAATCTTTACAAGATGATCTGATAGCCTCTTTAGTTCATGCCATAATGGCTGGAGTTACTGTATAAGTCATTTGAGGATGAGTTTCATGTACAGCATCAGCAGTCCCTATTATAGATCTTAGGTGTTGTGAAAGGTGTTCATGGAGAGGAGAGTGCGGTGTTGCATTCGATCTAAGCAAAAACGGAGCAGCTTAATCAAGATGGCTGCCTGGGCGTCCTGTGATTGGGCTGCGTCTCACGCTTAGCTCTGGGGTGGGGGTGACTCCTGACAGAGGATTCCTGTTGGTCACTTATCTTATTAATTAGCTTTTCCCTTCTCCTGCATTCTCTATCTCTATGCCCTGGTGACAGATCTGCTCCCGAGTCTGCTGAGCCACCACCGCATTGTTTTTCCCCACGTTGTAGATAATTAATATGTCCAGTCCATACATATTTCATGCTGTTGCTTGAACATGGTGAAGGAGGAAAGAAAGGAGAGGACGAAAATGGAAAAGATTAATTAAAAATGGGGTACGAAGGACCTGTTTTAGGACAGAGCCCAGAGCTGTTGCAAGTGGCGAGCTTCATTTAAATAAGGTCTGGCATCAAAGAGCCGCCTTTATAAATGCATGAAGGATAACTAGTCCACCACATTAGTGAACACACCATCTATTCTCCCTCTGTACATTATTTGTATTCAAGGTTTTTGAAATGACATTGCGATCTGATGATGCACCATCCCATTATATTGTCGAGCAGGACAAATATCCTGGCGTTTTCTCTGTAGAACTAACACAATTTTTCCATGTCAGAGGTGGATAATATCCTGGCGGTCCGGTAGGCTGCGGGTGCATAAGGAATGATGCCATTAATCCTCCTGGGCAATCTCCTTTGCTGATTATTAGGGAAATAAATTTGCATGCTGTATATGAACCAGGTGAATAACTGAAGGCGCAAATTATATTTTCTGACAGAGAGGAGAAGAAAGGAGCTTCATGGCTCACCATGCACCCCGCCACCCCCATGGTGAACACACACACATATACACTATATACTCCTGAAAGCTGCATTTCTATTCATTACTACATGAGTGGAGTCACTGGTTGATGTGTAAGTTAGCTTTGAGTGTGTTATATTCCTGTGCAGGCTCACACATGGAAGGACAAGTTACTTACAATCAAAGTAATTACTGGAAGAGAAAAAAATAAATAAAACAGAAAGGCTAGGCTGATGTAATAAAGGATTCACATTGAACAGAGCCATATTCAGGTGTTGCTTCATGCATGACTTTTTCAGTGTGTTTTAATGTTGCTGCACACACATACACACACAAACCAAAAGCAGTATGCCAGCCTGGGGTGAGTTGCCAGCTGACTGTAGAGAGCCTGCACTTGTGTGTTCATTGACCCAGTGCGTAATGGTCCATAAAGGCTCAGCTTAATGGGCTGGTCAGCAGCGCCAGGTTCATTACTTAATGTTCTCTTCATGGTTGAAGACTTTCTCCTTTTTATTTTACTGTCACTGCATATAGTGTATTTTCATCATATTTTTTATCCACTGCCACAATATTAGCATTTTTTCTTGTTAATCAATCACTAAATTCTCTCTTTCTGTATCTTTCACAAATGAAAGGAATGAAGTTTAAAAAGGATTTTATACATGGGTATAATCCCAACACGGTTTTTCAGGGTCCGCCATGTGTCCTGCTCTTTATTACACATTATATTTTTTTATTTATTTGTGTAGCTATATTTAAACCCTCATAATATTGATTTTCTTTTTTAAATGGCATTGCTGTTATTATTATATCATGCATTATTATATCACCTGTTGTTATTATTATTATACTGTTAGTCAAGCCAAAGTTTGAAAGAAACGATGGTGACAGAAAGAAATCACAGCTAAAGAAAAACATTTGTTTACAGACACAGTTCCTGGGTAATTTTTCTGCTTGTACTGTGCTTACTAAAGTTCAGAGCCATATTCAGCCTGGGACATCTGTGACCTGTTAGAATTCAAATTGTATTGTGATTTTTTTGGTTATTTTTTTGGTTGAATAACATCAGCATCAGCATTGATGGCCATGTTAATGACACAAACACAAATTCATAGTCTATATATATAAGCTATATATACTGTATATTCCGGAGTAATTCCTATGCCAACTTGGGGAGAACATGCAAACTGCACACAGAAATTTTCCAGGGATCAAAGCCAGGCCTTTCTTGCTGTGAAGCAACACTGTGCTGCCTGCATTGTGAATCAGGGCCGTGAACTGTATAGTGCAGTGATATAGTAGTTATATGAACTGTTTATGTAGTCAGCAGCATAATTTCAAATCAAATAATATGTCACTAATATGTCAACAATACATTTTTTCACAAAAGGTTAATAAGAACAGGACCAAAGAGGAGATATATGGAATGTGGTCAGGTAGCTCGTGTGAGAGCAAAAGATGCAGAAAACAGTGTAAGGTGTAAAAGAGTGACTTAATGTGGCGACCCCTGATGAAGGGAGAGGCTGAGAGGAGAAAAAGAAGAATAAAAAGAAGGTCTGTGATTTTAATTAATGAAAGGTTTCAGTAATATATTTAATTTTGTTTCCCAAGGTTATTGCTTAACTGCCCTTGGGTTGTTTCTGTAAATGAAAGAGTATATACAGTGTGTATATATATATATATATTTGTTTAGAGTATATACAATCTAATACGTTAGCACACACACATGTGGACACATACACGAGAAAGTCTTACCATCATTTATGCAGAGATCAGCAAGCCTGGGGCCATTCAGCCACTTGGTCTCTCTAGACAAGAAGTGTGTGTGTGTGTGTGTGCGTGCACACTAACTAATTTCGTTCTATAATTTTATATTTATATCGAAGGCATTGCTTACAAATAAGGTTAACCTTCAAGAGTAAGATTAGGACTAACAGCCTTACCTTATCAATTACTTTAAATCCCAACATGCATTAATTTTCTCTGGTCGCTTGTATTTCTGTGCAAAATCAGAGAGCAGTGTGACCTTGATATGCTGAATTTACAACCTTACTTTGGATGTTCATGTTTAGCTTGGTGAGTGATTCTGTCGCATGTCCTTAGCGGTGGCAGAGGGAACAAACGCTCACGTCATCTTGCTGTCCTGAATTTTAAAGGCAGAGCTCTTTGTTTAAGACAGAACAAGAGGGTTCTTAGTGCATATTTAATACGGCCAAGTCAGGGGACGGGCCGAACATAGAAGTGTAAGCCAGAGCTGAGCACTCCTTGGGTCATCTATGCATACAGTGTGAGACAAGGTTGCTTTAGCACTAGTGATCCCTATATCTGTCAAAACAAGACTTTTTGAGTGCTAATCTAGTTAATTTAGGTATGTGTGTGTTTGTGCTTTAGATTATTATTCCAACAAGATGATAACTATACGAAAAAATCTATTGGGAAGCGACTTTAAGTTTCATTTGTAAGTGAAATGCCAATGTTGCAGCATATCCCAGGTGTCTGTCACACTGTACTTTCCTCCAACTACTCACTCTGAATCTTGAGATTATATGTCTAGCTGCACATCATCTATAATTTATATATTTGCACAATTATAATATATATATATTATATATATATTATTAAATATTTTTTTTTTTAAACGGAATGTTTTAAATAAATAAAACAACTAAAAACTAGACACCTATGATTATCAAATTAACTTGTTTTTTATATGCAAGACCCATAATAACTCTCATGATGGGCATAGGGTATATTCTTGGAATGAAGTAAAAATGCTCCCATTAGTAATTAGTGTGAAAGAGTCACACCAGTGGCACATTTCTTTGTTGCTCAGTATGAGTGTGCATGTGTTTGTGTGTGTGTGCAGCATCCTCCAGCTGCAGGCTAGTTTTATGCTTTGACATGTCACATCGATGCATGAATTTACAGCAGGTCTCTGAAAGTGACACAACTGTTCCCCTTTTGGCATAAACTTAATGTTGTGCGATAAGGAGCTTACGCTAGTTTTCCTCAGAACATCAGCCTACAGCAGTCTTGTCACTGCCGTTTCTCTCTGTGATAAGTGAAAGTGACCACAACCGAAAAAAACATGCACTTCTGTTTGTGCTATCTCAAATGAAAACACAAATTATCTAATATTGATCCATGCTTCAGATTAGCCTTAGTACATTGGGGTAACTTGGTGGGGGGGGTAAGGAAGGCTATTTCGTGGGGCATAAACTATCACTGAATATTTGCACACTTTTTGGAGGATAATTTCAACTAGAGGTGACATGAGATGTCATAAATTAACAAGCTAACAAGTCAGTGCACTTCCTCTTTCCAAACCATGAATCTAGTGTTCTCATATCTCATTACTCGTATGAGCTTATCACACCATTTGTTTTCACTGAATTAACCTATATAAACTTATAAACAAATTTGGATGTATGCTAGGAATGCAACAATACGCCAATGTATGCTAGGAATGCAACAGTTTAAATGCAATACTCAGTGTAAAACCAAACCGTATGGTACACCTTACACGGTTCAATACGCATTTAAACCACATTTTTGTTAATGACTATTCTTATTTGCGTTAGATTATGTCTCTCTCTGTGTGCCTTTTCCAGCATAACAAGTTACTCATAGCAGAGAACCCCTGATCTCCCCACTACAATAGGCAATCATAGGTTTGTCCCGCCCCCTTCACTTTGATACTGGAGCAGCCAAGCCAAAAGTTTGCTAAGCGAGACATTCAGTCATGGCGACTTCTGACAAGGGGAAGAGTTATGAAGACACTTCGGCTTCAGACAAATCTGCAGTGTGACAACATTTTGGATTTGCACCTGACTATAACTAGGACAGAGTGAAAACGGTAAACAGAAACAACAGTGTCTGCAAACAATTTTTCGACCCATCTCTCATACTCTGCGGAAAACATGTCTAACATGGGTTGTAGGGCTGGTCGGATAAAGCATTTTTGACAAGTATGAGCATGATCTGAGTAAAATCCGTCAATATCTGTGTTTATGCTGAAGGAAAATCCTCATTGGGTAACTAACTGTCTTCATGATCTATGATTGGCCAGTCACAAGCCCACCCATTCTTACAGACATGTTTCTGCAGCCAGAGCTGTGCTCCACTCTCGCACACACGCACACACACACACAGGTATGTGGTGCATTTGACAAGCCAGAGCTGAAAAACAGCTCGTGTCGCACCGGACTACTCCGGTCATTTTTTAACCGTCTGCTTTTGCTTAGTTTGGCTGGTGATAAAATGTCAGTTGGAAAACTTTGCTCATTCTAACCACCAGCAGGTAACTCCAATAAATACAACAGCAGTTTCTCTCAAAAAGTATACCAGCAGCTCAGAGAAACACAAACCAATAAGCCACGCGGTTGGGGTATATATATCTGTAAAGATCTGCAGCCGATTTCTACTGTTGTAGGCGTAGTGTTTCGGTACCTGATGAAAACTGTAGATTACACGCTGCCCTCCCGCACACATTTCACCAACACTATAATGTCTGGCCTTTATAAAACTGTGTGTACTGAGCAAGACTTGGCTATTACACAATGCCTCACACTAACTACTGATAGCAGGAGATCCTGGGCAACAGAGAGTTACCTCACTGTTACTGTGCATTATATCCCAGACTGGGAACTGAAGAGCGCTAACCTGCAAACTCATCTTCTTTATGAAAGCCATACTAGCATGCACTTGGCAGATAACCTAAAAAAAAATTATTTATTGTTGCACTGTATGAATATTATGCACCTTAAAAAGTGTAGTTTCTTTTACAGCTAAATATATTTTATTTTTACACTACACAAACTATACCTGGCTTACTTGAATACGTTTGAATTCTTTGTTTAAATAAAAAAAAAATGTGAAATTTCTTGCTTTTACCATATTCAAAGTGTATCTAAACTGAACACAATCTGTGACCCAAAACCGAGTTATGAACCGAACCATGGACATAGTGAATCACAGCAACTCTAATGTACAGTATGCTAATGTATCTACTGCTGATTTCTTCTTATTATTCTTCTTTCGGCATCTGCCTTAGTCAGGGGTCACCACAGTGAGCCAGTCTTCTCTAACTCACTCTGTCTTCTGCCACTTCTGATCTCACACCTGCTACATCCATATCTACATTGACCACATTCATATACAGTAGCTCCTCTTTGGTCTTCCTCTCTGCCTTCTGTCTGGCAACTTCATCTCTAAAATCCACTGTCCCTCCTCTCTAACTTTGTCTCCAAATTCCAACCTGTGCTTGTCCTTCTGATGTTCTCATTCCTAATCCTGTCCATCCTGGTCACTCCCAATGAGAACCTCAATATCCCTTGGGCAATGCACCTAACCCTCAATTGCTCCCCGGGCGCTGTGCAGAGCTGCTTACCGCGCCGGGCACGTGTGCTCAATTCACCAGTGTGTGTATATGTGTGTTTCACTGCACAGATGGGTTAAATGCGGAGGACAAATTCCGCTGTGTGTAAGCATAGTGGCAAATGAATCACTTT
>JAOUQT010000036.1:13498271-13509058 GCA_025769995.1 Xyliphius kryptos
TATCATTCTTGTTAAGCTGCTTTGTGACAACGTTCCATTGTAAAAAGCGCTATATAAATAAAATTGAATTGAATTGATAAATGGGTTAAGTGAAGTCCACAGGGTGGTTTTAGCAAAAACCAGTTATTCCTTACAAAATCATTTCCCGCAGTAAGAGTTAAAAAATACAAACTCTTGTAGAATTCGGGCAAGACTAGCTATAGCAGCATAGCTAAAAAGAGATTCAAAATGTAAAATAGACATAAGGGCTCAGTGAGACATAAGCCACTCCATCATCATCAAACCTGAGTGACAGCTTCCAAATATCTCAGTTTACCAAACACTGTAGTGCCCATGAACCCTCAAGTTCTGCACTTTTATCTAAAATGAACTAAAATATAAGCTTAATGCTTGACTAAACGAATATGTCTTGAGCCTAGACTTAAATAAACATTAATTAGAAGACATAGTTACAGCTTTGTAAGAGAACGCTCTGCCACCCACTGTAACTTTCATCATTTTGGATAATACTGTATCTTGTAAAATGCAAAATTTAATTGAAAGACAAATTAAGTGTAAATAAGAGTGATGTGATTATTACTTTTAGTTCTAGTAAGGCTGCAGCATTTTCCACTAACTGAACCGTGTGCATACATTTGCTAGAACATACAGATAATAAGACATTGCTCTAATCCAATCTAGAAGTAAGCAAAGACATGAATTAGAGTTTCTGCATTATGGAGTGTCATTATATTTAAATGTATATTGTATTATACTGTATTATTTTAGTAACACGCATTGTAATTTTATTATTTTAATTTTTGGTGTGAAGGCAGAAGATGCAGAGAACAGAGTGAGGTGGAAAAAATTGACACGCTGTGGCGAGCCCTGATAAAAGGGAGAGGCCTAAAAAAGAAGAAGAAGAAGAAGATACTGTATTATATTATATTATATTATATTATATTATATTATATTATATTATATTATATTATATTATATCAATTTCTAAGATAAAAGAAGACTGTACTGGTAATAATATCTACATGAAAGAAAATAAAAGACAGTAAGTTACTGAACTACCATCCAGAGTTACTACAAAATAGAAATCTTGCTTATAGCTTGGTCCAAAAATGAGTACATTTGTTTTATTAGAGTTAAGAAGAATAAAGTTATTTAGCATATATTGTCTCATGTTTTTTTACACATTCCTGAAATGTATTAAGTCAGAATTTCGATTGCAGATGTG
Organism: Xyliphius kryptos; assembly: GCA_025769995.1. Lineage (NCBI taxonomy): Eukaryota > Metazoa > Chordata > Actinopteri > Siluriformes > Aspredinidae > Xyliphius > Xyliphius kryptos. The sequence continues at coordinate 13,499,497 of JAOUQT010000036.1, forward strand.
ACCCAGCTGTATAAACATTTTGTATAAAAACACATTATTAAGGTGTTTTTATGCTTACATGTGTCACAATGAAGCTGCATATATACAGTAGTTGGCACTTTACAGGGCACCACTCCATCAAATATATACAAACACACATGCACACACAGTATATACACACACTGAAAGTAATTTAGAGGTACACGTTAGCCTAATGTCTGTCATTGGACTGTGGGAGGAAACCAGAGCACCCAGAGGAAACCCATGCGCATACTTAGAGAATATACAATTTACACACTGAAAGTACCTAGGATGCCCCAACTCAGACCTTCTTGCTGTGAGGAAGCAGTTATACCCACTGCACGGCTATGCAGCCCACTGTTTTATTTTTTTTGTTTAACAATGAAAAAACTATATAACATAGATATGTGTTTTATATGTGTGGCTTTTCAATATCAACACATGTTCTAGTTTAGCGTGCTGCTTTTTGTATGATTTATACTGCATGCACACTGTTCTGTTGTACAGTACAGTGTGAATGGGTCTGATGAGAGGTCAGTAGTGTCAATCCCCTCTGTAGCAAATGGCAGGAATCAGACAGACACACAGCTGTACTCTCTGACACAGAGCAATGGGTAATGTGTGCCGAAAGTCTCTGGTAGCTCAGTATACACACCTAGAACAAATTAGAAGCTATTTATCTAAAGCACTTTGTATTCAATGGAAATGATTACCAAGGCGGTCAAAAACCTATTTAGCCCTACTGAATGGTACATTAAAGCAGGAAAAAATGAAATTATATATTCTATTTCAAGGACTGTATCAAAAACGACAGGAGATGAAAACGCATGTCTCATGTATTCAGCCATTTTGGATATTTTTGTATTGTAATGCAATATACCCTCTCATCATCCACTGTATGTAACATATAAACTCAGGAGAGCTAAGTGTGTAGAAATAAATATGTGTTTAGGTCACTTTTGTCTGCTAAAGAGTCCAGCAAACTTCAACGCAAGTAATGTAAAAAGAACACACTGCTTTGGAACTTAAAGGGTTTCTTGAAGTGATTCTTTTGTATTATTTATTTAAACTTGATCAAAGGGAAATAATTAAAACCTATTATGGAGCGCAATCCATTTTACATTCAGTCTGGATCTGTAAGAAAGATGAAAAATTGTAATAAATGAAATATGTAAAGGAGTGGCACAGTGGGTCATGCTGTCGCCTCACAGCAAGAAGGACCCTGGTTTGATTCCCGGGTGGGGCGACTCTGGGGTGCTCTGGTTTCCTCCCGCAAGACACGCATGTTAGTTTAATAATTGTCTCCAAAGTGCCCCTTAGTGTGTAAAGGTGTGTGTGACTGTGTGTGTGTATGTGCTCTACGATGGACTGTCTAGGTTTCCTTCTGAATTTACAACCAGGGTTGTCGTGTGGGCAGCGGCTGGCCCACAACCCTATGTGGATTAATGAATGAACAAACAAATGAATGAATGAATGAATGAGTGAAACTGATTAAGCCATACATACATAACACTGTACAGCTACATGGAAGCCTTAATGATGACAAAAAAAGTTTTCCCCTGAATTTACTGCTCTTCATTTCCTTCTCCCCAGTCTGTTTACTCAGATTCAATTAGAAACAAGCTGGACATCACGCGGGATCGGCTCCTCCAGCAATGTTTGGGGTGGAGGAGGAACCTAATTAGTGAAGAGAGATGAACAATTATTCCAATGAAATTGGCCACACTTACTGTATATACTGCATGTAATAAGAGTCTTCCATCCGCACTAAAATGCATAAAGATGAGAACTTTTCATTTTACTTTAATGCTAAATCTGCACATAGATTCTTTCTCTGATGAGATTTCACACATACTGTAATAATTATAGGATATAATTTAGATGTTGATGCAAGCTGCTAATTTAATATGTTTACCTTTTTAAATTGTTAAGTAACCATAACAATGATAAGTATCTGTGCAAGCAAATCTATTGTAAAGTATTATGACAGTTTATAACACAATGGAACTAGCTTAGTGGTATTAAATGTTATAGCATATCTACTGTATATACTGTTGGTAAGACATAATGATTAGAATTCAGACATTAACCACTATAATATCAGCAGGCAATTTGACACCAGACCGAGATGGATGACAAGGTTTCTCTCTTCAGCTCATGTACCTCCTGCTCCCTTGTGTGTAGACATAGATCATGGTTGTTTGCATTCTTCTCTTGAGCTGCTCACTAATGCTACATGGCTAGTGGTTAGATGTGATAATTAAAATTGTACATCTGTCCTCCCAGATTGGTTTTGTTGTCAAACAAAGGGGTAACAAATTAAATGGAGATTTTACATCAGATGTTTGCTGTAAAAACAGAGAAACTGTTTTCTCAGAGTTCAGTTATTGCTTCCAGTTTGTTTTAAAAATACAGTTGTATTTCTTGAAAGTTGTAAAGAAAAATACACTTTAGTTGGGACACTTGACTTATGGTTAGCTATTTTGTTTCACATCCTCCTTACAACTAATCTAAATTATGCATTAAACATAAATATAGAAATGATAGAAATGACCGACATTTCAAAAGATGTAAAATTGTACTTTTATAAGGGTTTATTCCATATGTAAGTTGCTTTGTCAAAAATATTTTATATATATATAAAGAATGATAAATTACAGACATGAAATGAACAAAACGAGGAGGATAAAGAGAATTCTGTATGCTTTGATTGACAAAAACAAGATGCAATTAGCAGTGGGTATGAGAAAGGGTGGGAGGCAACATTGTGAAGCATGCTCCAGTGGTTTTGGCCCGTTTCAGAGGGAATGCAGACTAGAGAATGCTAGTCTCTGCCATATGGTAGATTTACTCCGTCCCCCTGCTCTTTCCTTGATGCTTCGGAAACTTCACACACACACACACACACACACAATCGCACCTTCTCTTAGACAGTTATACTTATTTGTAATTCTTTGTTCTAGATATCTCTCTAGATTCATTAAAACATTATTCCTTAGGAATTTACTTCTTCCCTGAGGAGCCTTTCAGTAAATACAAGAATGCAGGTGTAACAGACCAAGGTCTAATTTAAGCTTTCAGGGAGTTTATTTACAATTTATCATGTTATTAATCACAAAAAAGAATTTAATTAAATATTGGAGATCAGAATAAATAACTGCAATTCTCAATGCTTTCTGCTGTAGGGCTGTAGAGGCCAGATACATGGGTCGAATCCTGCAGCAGTGCTTTGTTGTCATGCGTTAGTGGAGTTGTGGAAATGCCTGGCTGGGCCTGCTGGCAGTCAGCATACTCTCCCACATTCCCTCCCTCCTGTAGAGCCGGACTGCAGGCCCACATGCCAGTGATGGATGGCTACTTATGCCAAAGCCAGGAGGCTGAGGTTGGGTAGGGATGGAACTCAACAGAGGTTTCTACAACAATCAAACCCTAAACTCTCACTCTCTTTTTTGCTCTCTCTTTCTTTCTTCCCCTCTCCCTCATTAACACACAACTAGGCTCTGGCCTACTTCCATATCTCTAGTGGCCTTTAATTGACAACCTTGCCTATTTATTTTTTTTCTAGTTTAAAGCTCTTTTAACAGATAAATAAAGATATCACAGCTAACACAAATGCTAGGTTAAACTAAATACACTATATTTCCAAAAGTATATGGTCACCTATCCAAATTATCGGAATAAGGTGTTCTAATTACTTCCATGGTCACAGGTGTATGCATGCTTTAGAATACCAAGACATTTTGGAAAATTCTTTGCTCCCACCTTTGTGGGAATAGTTTGGAGCTGGCCTCTTCCACTTCTAACATGACTGTGCACCAGTGCACAAATCAAGCTCCATAAAGACATGGATGATTCTGGTGTGGATGAACTTGACTGAGTCCTGACCTTAACCCAATAGAACAGCTTTGGGAGGAATTAGAGCGGAGAATGAGCACCTTCTCGTCCAACATCAGTGTGTGACCTTACAAATGCACTACTGGAAATTCAATAAAAATTCTACAAACACACTCCTAAGCCTTGTGGACAAGGCAGGTGAGCGAATACTTTTGGAAATATAGTGTATTTCCTAATATATCAGTTTTACTTCCTCAGAAGAAAGCTTTCCATGAATGTCTGTACTATAATGCCCTGATTCATTTGTATTCATCTCAATAAATTAGAAAATGATCAAAAAGTTAATTAATTTCAGTAATTCAATACAAACAGTGAAATGCATACATTATATAGATTCATTACAAACAATGTGATCTATTTTAAGTGTTTATTTCTGTTACTGTTGATGATTATGGCTTACAGCCAATGAAAACCCAAAATCAAGAATATTATATAATGAAAAAACCAATGCAGATATTTTGGTATATTGTATGTACATACTGCACTTGATAATTGGTCAGGGCTTCTTTTGCACGAATTACTGCATACACTCGCCTTGGCATGGAGGCGATCAGCTTGTGGCACTGCTGAGGTGTTATGGAAGCCCAGGTTGCTTTAATAGCAGCCTTCAACTCATCTGCATTGTTGGGTCTGGTGCATCTCTTCTTCTTGACAGTACCCTATAGATTCCCTATGGGTTTAGGTGTGGCGTGTTTGCTGGCCAATCAAGCACAGTGATACTGTGGTTATTAGACCAGGACTTTTGGCAGTGTGGACAGGTGGCAGGTCCTGCTGGCCTATGAAATTTCCATCTCCAGGTCTTGATATAACACAATTGACCTACACCAGTAGATGGCATGGCTTCCCAAACCATCACTGATTGTGTAAACTTTAAACTAAACCTTAATCAGGTTGGATTGTGTTACGCTTCACTCTTCCTACAGACTCTGGGACCTTGATTTTCAAATGAAACACAAAATTTACTTTCATCTGAAAACAACACATTGGATCACTAAGCAACAGTCCAGTTCTTTTTCTTTTTGACCCAGGTAAGACTCTTCTGAAAAGCAACTGTCATAGCCCTTGTACTGGATATGTTTGTGTGTGGTGGCTCTTGAAGCACTGACTCCAGCAGCAATCCACTCCTTGTAAATCTCCCCCAAATTTTTTCTTGACAATCCTTTCAAGGCTGGAGTTATCCCAGTTGCTTGTGCAACTTTTTCTTCAACACTTTTTCACTTTCACTCAACTGTCCATTAATGTTCTTGCCTACAGCACTCTGTGAACAGCCAGCTTCTTTAGCAATGACTTTTTGTGGCATACCCACCCTGTAGAGTGTGTCAATGACTGCCAATGTCTTTCCCATGATTGTTTGGCCTACTGAACTAGACTAAGGGAGCCTTTTCTGGTGTTTTGTTTTAAATATTCAAATTTTCTGAGATAATGATGTTGTATTTTCATTGGCTGTAAACCATAATCATTAACATTTACAGAAATGAACAGTAGAAATAGATCACTGTTTGTTATGAATCTATATAATGTATGCATTCCACTGTTTCTATTAAATTACTGAAATAAATTAACTTTGGATGATATTCTAATTTATTGAGATGCACCTATACAGTGAGTGGACACAGTCTTCAAACAATTCAGCAGCACTGCTGTGTCAGATCCAATTGTACCAGCAATACAGAGTCTCAGAGTTAACAGTAATAAGCCACCCAAATAATATCCATGCTGTGGTGGTACTAACTATTGAAGAACAGGTTAAAGTTGGCAAGCAATATATCTAGAGCAACATATGGTGAAATGGCTAATCTGTGTGTTCTTTTTTTGGCTTAGTAAAATGCTATGTTTTTTGTCACAATATCAATATTATTATTCATTGTTGTAGTACTGTATTATAACATATATTAACAATAAGCAATTTGCTGAACATATTAAATTATTTTCAGGAAAAAAATTATATTCATTCATTTCTTAGGCATAATCTGGTGCCCATCCGGCAACTTTAGGTGCACCAACAGTAACAACCCTAAAAAGGTGCCAATGTAAAATTATATAATAACAAAAAATGATGCCCTGCTCTTATTTCTGAAAATTAATTAAAATTAATTGTACAGTCACTTTGTAATGGCCAATAATTGTTAATACATCTCTGCGTGTTTCCATGGTTGAAAATGATTTGTCTCAGAATGTGTCATATCCAGCAATATTCGACATCAGCAGAATAACCTTTCAGCATGCTTCATATCAGTGATGCAAATAAAATTGCACCTTAAAACCCATGATGTCTGTAGTGTTGCTAAGGTTACTCACTCTGAGGACATATGGAAGATAGGACTTGTGATTGGGTTGTGTCCATCTCATGCACTGATGTCACTTCATTTAGATTTACATCAGGTAGTAAATTAAGACAGTCACTCAGCAAACACTCTCATCTTTCTCTATCTATCTCTCTCGCTCTCTTTCTTAGGAATTCCGTGCAGTGCAAGCACTGAAGCAGAAAATATTGCTGTCTAGATATTTGTCCTGCGGCTGATAGTGGAGGCATTGTCTTGGGACTCTCTCAGGCCTCTGAGCTGATAGTTGTGCATGGCAGCTGAAAAGTGTGCTTTGTTATTTGTCTGAGGATTTGGGTTCAGGGCCTTGTTTTTTCTCCAAATTCTAAGCTGATCAGAGATGTATGTGTTCTGTGGAGAACAGAGGTCAACTCTTCTTTGTCCAGTATTTTTTCATCATCATTATTATTTATTTATTTATGTATGTATTTATTTCCACGCTTTGTAGGTTTGTTCTTGCTGTATTATTTTCAGGCAGTCTCTGAGAATGCCCGGCAGCGCAGAGAATCCCAAGAGGTTTCTATTTTCACATTGCTCCCATTATCCAAAACACAGTATTTAACCTAGCATTTAAAGCAAAACTGAGAACAGCTGTCATATTGGAGGCAGACAAAACTGACAGTAATAGCCGAAATACTGTAATTGATGCTGCCATATAAACAATATTCTGCCTTCTGTTTGTTTTCCATAAACAGTTAAACAGTGGTGAGTTGTCCCTATAGGTAGCCGGCAGCGATACACGACGCAACATTGAGCTGGGTTTTTAAGGAATTTAGTCTCTTTCCTTCTAATCATAAAACGGATTACACAACCAGCATGTGTTCTCTCTATTCTCTCTCTCTCGCTGCAGTCTTTAAACTGTAGCAAAGGGTTGGTGTCATATCTTAGTATGTGTTACTGTGTACAGGAGGGGTGAATGTGTGGGGGACATGAAAGCAGTATGGGGCACTGCCAATGCATGAGCTCTCTGTAATGAGGACATAATCCTCAACTTCCCATCAATTTATTCAAAGTATATATACTATTTATATATGTATAAGTTTCATGGATAATCGACATCAAATATCATCCAGAATATTAGAATTGTTTGCAGTTCATGTGTTGTCATCTTCAAAGGTCATATTCATTTATTCTTCAGTAACACCTTGTACTGTTTGGAGACATGGTGGACCCAGAAGCTATTTAGGGAACACTGAGTATGAGGCCAGTTCATTACAGGGAGCCATGCCTACACACATTGTCATACTTATTTACACCGTCTGTACTGTATATGCAGTTTGATAATCCATGTTAAATTTATTTACATGAATTAAATTATTTGCTGAATGTGAGGAAGCCAGTTAAACTGGAGAAAATCCAGATAGACACACAGAGAACAGTAACACAGGCGTTTGATTTACTCTAGAATCTTGGAGCCGTGACTACATGAGCATATATGATATAGCTCATTTTATTAAAATAATAATAATATTTTTTTGTTCATTCATAATCTTTTGCTTAATTCATATGCGGTCCTGGGCCAACCACAGCCCACCCAGCAACTCTGCGCGTAGGTACAGCACTAGATAAGGCATCAGTCTATCGTAGGGCCTACAGAGAGTCACACACACATTCACACATTTTCAGGGCCAATTTACAGAAAACATTCACTCTAAAATGCATTTATATGGAATTCAAGAAGAAACCAGAACATTCTGAGAAAAAGATGCAAAGATGGGGAGAGCATGCAAACTCCACACTGAAATTTCCTGAGTCTTTCACCCAGGTATTAAACTGTGAGGTAACAGCAACCCACTGCGAAACTGTGCCGCCCTAATTATATAATAACAATAATAATATTCATTCATTCATTCATTTATTTATTTTCTTACATTTAATGCACATGAGTTCGCAGGCCAGATGGTGCCAACCTAGCAACACTAGGCCAAAGGGCAGGAACAACCCTAGACAGGGCACCATACATCATAGGGCATGCACACTTAGACCACATTAGAGAAATCAATTTACCTAGCATTAACTGCACCACTGAACATTTTTATTTAAAATTATTATTATCATTAATAACAATATTCATATTAATATAAGTTTAAAGTATAGTGTACTGAGAATTTTAGGAATTCATATTGTATTTAAGATTCATTATAATTATGATCATTATAACAGAAAATTATAACAGTTGTGCATATAATATCATTGTTAAGCCTTTGTGACATATAAAACATTATTTATATACATTAATTGTTAGAATACACTAATGAATGCTCTGATCACAACTAAGTGCAAACAATTTACTTCTGTCTTCACTGATCCATTGACATTGTCCATTTACACTAGTGTGATGCAGAAATATGGCCTACTAATTGGTGAATCATGGCTCCTTCCAGTAGCCATGATTGCCACCAAAGTGAAAAACAGTGAGATTATTAGGCACCCAGCAATGAATTTTATTATGATGTACAGGGCTGTGTGTCTGGCGACACCATTCAACCTCAGCGGGGAAGCAGCAACACTGGACTTATTAGTCATACTTCACTAGCTGTCAACAGGCACAAAGCCCACTCATGATTAAAAATGAACATCCCGCACATCTTCAGCATCCTCTCATGCTGAGTGTCAGAAGTGAAATGTTGGGTTATTTGTGTGCTTTATTAATGCAGTTGTTTGGAGGTGAAGGAGATGTTTTTTGATTTTCTGCTAATTCTCTGAGCGCCAAAGTGGCAGCTCGTGCGAGGCAGTGTGGGGAGTGACGGCTAAAAAAAATAAATCAGTGCATCAGGAATTTGCCGTTTCATAATTCTGTGGAAATATAGGGAATAAAAATCCCATTACAGGGGAAATTGAAGTCCTTTGTTCCTAAGTATTTCTCTTCTTCACATATTTCCCTGGATAAAGCTGAAGATTCAGTGGGCCAGAGTTACCCAGATGAGACAAACAGGAATTAAAATGCCATATGCTCTGAAATGCTACCTTGGCACTGCTTAAATGCTTTTTAGCAATTTTTCTCACTACAAAGAGACTCTGGTTTTGAATACCAGATGGATTTATTTGTACTCTATGTTCACATACTTGTTTGCTGATTTATTTTCATGCCTTTGTTCAAAATGCAGAAATGTCTTCATTGTTTTGTAAAATATCAATGTTATCATAATAATATAAAATAAAAAATATAAAAATAAAAATGTTCTGTTCTTACAGGAAAGCACAAGAGCACATATTATGCACTTTTCTTACTACATTTAGTTAACTGGCTGTATATAGCCTGTGTATAGACAGGTAGCAGGTAGTGGGGGACCATGAGCCAGAATTACTCAGCTCTGATTTGTAAAGCCAATGAAAAGATTCTCTTT
>JAOUQT010000036.1:13581359-13594099 GCA_025769995.1 Xyliphius kryptos
GCCGCAAAAGGAGGCCCTACATTATACTAATAAATTATTGTGGTCTAAAACCAGGTGTTTCAGTTTCATTGTCTAACTTCTGTATATATATATATATATATATATATTATATATATACACATACACTAATGAACCTGCTCTTACATGCAGAAAAGCACCATCTAAACCACTCTGCCGAATTTTATTCAAACATAGTCTTCTGCTGTACATCCTTACTTACCTTGGTATCACTGACTGTGGTTCAAATCCTATCCGGATGGTGGTTCTACTCAGAAAGGTAGACTGAATCAAAATCCACTTCTTCTTTCTTTTTTGTCTTTCAGCCTCATGGACTCAATATTTAAGGATAATTTTTTACATTTTGATTACTTTATTGATCCCCATAGGGAAATTATTCTCAGTGTTTAACCCATACAGGGGTTAAAACCTGGAACAGTGTGCTGCCCCATTTAGGCACTTGGTTGGTGCTCAACGGCACTTCTGCCATGACTTACCTAGAGTGGTAATCGAACCGGCAATCTCTTGTATATATATCTCTGGCCAGATTCAAGTTCCACCCACTTTTCTACAGATCACAAGGAACTCGTAGTGTTGTCCTCTCCTGCAAATATGAAAAAAATATAACTGCTATGTCATGTGTACCAGGTTTATTCATGTAGCCATTTCTAGCATAACCTGCTTGATGTCTTTCCTTATAAGTTTTAGCCTATCACATATTGGTCAATTTAACCATATTGGTCAATTTAACCAGTCAAGTTTGTGGGGGGTTAATTTGATTTCCACACATATTTTCTTTTAAACCTCAACTTCATTAACAATGTCACAAGATTGTGAGTCATAGTACATAGTCATGAGTCATGTACTGAGGCATGCTCATGCATTATTGATTGTTTTTATTATTGACCGGATATAGTCAATCTGGGCCCTGGTCTTGTGTGTGTATCTTTGCCTGTTGTTGACCAAAGTCTGAACCCAGTCGTTTCTTGCACCATGAACATATTTGCATGACATTTTCTTCTCTATTGTACCCGACACTGGCATAAAAATCACATGATGACAGTCTCTGCAAGTAGTGTGCACGTTTAACAGTATTGAAGAACTAATCGATCTCTTCATCTTGATTATCTGCAGTTGTACTGTACACTGGATAAAATTAATCTCTGCTTTTTAGCAAATGCTGCTGATAGACTCTGCTGCTTACTGGATTTTAGACATTTAGCAATAGTCATGAGCAGTCATAAGCTTGTGGTTAAGGAACCAGCCTTGCAACCGGAAGGTCCCTGGTTCGATTCCAAGTACTGACTGTGTGCAAAACATAGTGGAAAAATGTATCACTTTCAATTTCAGTGAATCCAGACAGGAATGCCATGATGCCCCTTTTTGTCTAAGAAGAGACCTGTGGGTCCATACAGTGTCCAAATCCTGACTGCTTCGTCTTAGACAATTTAACTGTCTTAATTGTCTTAGACAATCCAACCCTCTGTTGTTTTGAGCAGTTACATACTTGTCTATGCCCACCCTCAGACCTTTTTATATTCTGGTCAGTGTCTGAGCCAGTATGACATTCCACTGTCACTCTCAGATTCACTCACAGCAATACATGAGCTTTTCCACTATGGCAAGGTATCAATCCCAGAACTCAGCCAGGAAGAGGAGCATTTTTAAGTGATAATATTGTATTAGTGTAATTTCACACTGGTGTGATTAAATAAAAATAGCACAGTTAACACAGGAGCTTTTTGACAACGTGAATTGTATTTCGATTGGGGAAGTAATTACACAATTTATAAGGCATAAAGATGGTCTCCCTTAAATGCAAAGTTTCATTTCAAAACTTTACCACACAGCTTTTATCAAAAAACGAAAGCGGCATATTGTGGTATTGTCTGGTTGAATTTAGCTACCACAGATGTACATCCAAACTACACACCATTGTGCATGGCAAAACAGATTGCCTCATCAATCACTAGCAAATGAACAGCAGTGACTGCTAAATGGATAGCCACATCATGTAGAACAATTTATATAGTGAAATATAGAAATCTGTGTGAAAAAATTCAGAATGCATCTAATGACCCACCTTATGAGTATCTCTAGAGAGCTCATACTCTGGGGAGAATATTGGAGTGCAAAGAAACTGAGATGGTAAAACTAGCTAAAACTAAATTCAAACATATAGAAACAGTCTGTGATAGCCCACCATTTTGAATTAGTGTATCTTTATTGCAAAACATACATGAATGTAACAGAACTTGTGAGTAACTACATGGATATAAACTGTATAATGATTGTTTTTGCATATGGGGAATAAAGCATGTTCATTAATAATGGGCAATGAATTCATTTCATAACAAATATCAGAATGTTATGCTGTTTGTCACCATTACAGACCATGTTCTTTTTAGGGCACGTCATAGGCTTGTGCTTACGGAACTGGCCTTGCGACCAGAGAGTCCCAAATTCCAATCCTGGTAGCACCAACACGTGATAATGCTAAAGTGAGGAACCTAATCCCCAGTTGCTCCCCGAGCACTGTGGAGGCTGCTCACCACTCTGGGCACATGTGAACACTTCTCGCATGTGTGTGAATGCATGTTTTACTGCAGAGATGGGTTAAGTTCCGCTGTGTGCAAGCATAGTATCAAATCACTTTTATTTCACTTCACTTTTTTTATTTAAAATAATGAATTGAAAGATTAAATAATTACCTCTGTAGGAGACTGCTCTGCTATATAGCAATCACTGCTTTTTGACAATTTGTATACCGGATGTCATGTCCATTATTAATCGAGTCTAATCTAGGAATTTTTTAAGACAGCCAAGTCTAAATGTTATCTAGAATCCCTGGTATATCTTTCAGTAATAACAGAGATATGATATTTCAATTTTCTTTGATTATTATAGGCTAGCATAGTTTTAATTGAGCAGAAAGAATTAGCTGTTTTTGAAAGACATTACCAATTATTTTTTTATTATTTAAAACATTGTGCCAAATACTTCAGTATATTAAATTGAAATGTGTTAATCAGCATGAAGATATTTACAGGATGTCTATTTTACTATTTCTGCAACCCACAATACCCAAGCCCCGGGTGAGGGAAATTTCTGTCTGGAACTGGTGTTTGCACTGGTTTTTTCCGGTTACTTCTGTTTCCTCCCGCATTCCGAAGACATGCATGTGTGATTGTGTATGTAAGTGTGTGTGGGTGCGTGTGTCCTATGATGAATTGACACCCTGTCTCGGGTTGTTCCTAACCTCACGCCCAGTGTTGCTGCGTGGGCATCGGCTTCCCGGTGACTCTTAAACTAGGTTCAAGCGGGTATAGAAAATAAATGTATGAATTGAATGAATGCACTGAATGCAGAAATTCCTACAAACATCTGAACCTACATATCTATTACTCTTCCATGATGATCTTAATGTATACATGTACATTTACCCCAACTTTCTCTCTCTGGGAATCAGTATGACTCTTGCCTTGAACTATTTCCAGTTGAAGGTGAATCTATCAGTAAAATAAGCTAGTTACCATGTATTTCTTATAATCGACAATTTCTAATGCAGGCAGTTTTTTTATAAGAGAAGCTGTGGTGCATTACAATGCATCTAAGCCTCGTTTTATGGTCTCCTCCAAAAAAACAAGTGGAAATGATTCACATTGGTTGCAATCAAGATGTCAAATGAGATTAATGCCCTTTGACATCCTACTATGGCACAAACAATTACCTCCTTACTATTTACATTTCAGGCATTTTTCCAATGAATTTATGAATGCAGATGTGATAGGTTTCCATTTCCTTAGGCATAAGTAAATAGGCGTTTTTGGAGGTAGAAATGGTGCAATGTGATGTGACAATGCAAGTAAGGCTATAACCCATGATGAGGTGGGCATTAAGAGTGGCTTTATGGCCCTTGTGGGCTCAAGTTTTCTGAAATGAGAGGGTTCTTTCTGAGGCAAGGCCAGTCTCCTACTCTGAAATATGGCAGAATATATTACATCTGAGGGTATTTATTTAGTATCTGCTTTTAGTCTGTTATGTGGATGTTGCTTGCAGGAAGCATATTACTACTGCCACTCTCAGGTATTTATGACTGAAACAAGGTAACGCTACAGTTTATTACAGTTGGTATTTGACTTGAATGTTTGTTTTGAATTATATCTTTTTCCAGCATTTTTCAGATCTATGTGATTACTTCAGATGAATGGATGTATGTCTTGAATAACAAGAAGGTCAGATTTTTCATTTAGTTTGCCGGTATTCTTGGGTATTATCGAATGATTTTGAGAGCTTCCTTTATATATGGTGGGTCCAACTGGAAGAGCACATGTAACCAGAGAATTGGTAAAATAATTATCCTTCTCCAGTAGCTGAAAACATTCTGCACCAAAAGCAGCATTCAGGAAATTAATGTTTTTAATTGTTTCCTTCCCAGTTTTAATTCAATTCTAAATTATTATGTAGTGCATTTTACAATGGAACTTTGTCACAAAGCATCTTTGCAGAAATTAAATAAAGGATATAATCATAAAGATTAATTAAGGATATTTTTTTCTTTCTAAGAACAAGGCACATAGGCAACAGTGGCAAGGAAAAACTCCCTGGGATGATAAGAGAAAGAAACCTTAAGAAGAACCTCGAGAAGGAATCCGATCCTCATTTGAGTGCAGATTCAACAGTTAAGTTGATGATCAGGGTGGATCAAGATGAGTTCAGGTTCAGTAAGGTGTCTTGCATTGAAATCTGCTGCAATGACCTTAAATAATCAAGCTCACCATTGTTTTTCTTGTGAAATTCTCAATAAGTTTGATGTGTCACATGATCATCTTCTCATTGAAAAAAATAAAGTTGGGTCCAAAATAACCGAGTTCAAAATGGCTGCCATGGACCTCAAACACAGTGGACCAACACCAGCAGATGAAAAGTCAACCCCCATCTTGAAAAGTTTCCCCCCCTCACATATATTAATGTGCAACAAACAGGAAGTTAATTTCGCCAACCATTACTATTTTATTTAGGTGTTTCCATATACATTGCCCACCCTGTATATAGCTGTATCCAGGAAAGTGAGCTTAATTTAATGCTATACATTAATTGGGTTTAATCGAGGTTTCTGTTACATGCAGTATATTTAAATCCTGATCAGTTATTGTTTTCATAATGAGTGTTTAGAAGCAAAAAAATCTGATATTTAACAGATATAGCCTCAGATTTAAGGTGCTGGCTGTGCTTTCAGTACAAAATAGTTTTTTTTCAATAAAAGGTTAGTAAAGCAATCATTATTTTTTACATTTTTATTGTTTTGATTTATCTTTTAGTTTTTTGATTAACTCAGAAAATATACTGTTGATGTGCTGACAAACTGATTGTCTGATTACTTGCCTTCTTTGTGTGGCTCGTTGGGATGTGTCAGTTCTGGCATAGAATAACCTTAGCGTTTCCAGAAAGGACTGCAGAACCTAGGTAACTTGGGAGAAGCCAATCCCAGTATCAGAGGACAGGATGCTCTGAAAGTACTCCCAGTGATCAACACAGTCCGTGCCAGCAGCGCCACTTCAAATCTGAATCCACGAGTGGATTCTGGATAACCTGCTGTATACCTTTTGACATTTGGAATATTGAAATTGTATACGACAGAGGTACATAAATCATTAAATTATCTTGATTATCATGTCATTTGTTATTAAAAAAAGCACTTTTTTTAATCAACTTTATTTATGACAGGGAACCAAACAAAGGAATTATATAACCCTTTAAAAGGAAGACAGAACGAGATACCTGAAGGTGGTTGGGAAGTTAAAACTGGAAAAGGTTAGTTGAGTGGCCTTTATAGATCCGAATGTCTGTGCAGGGGATCAGCAGGCACTGGCTGATGAACTTCTCTTTCTAATAGCAGCTATCGTGTGGATGTTCTTTCACAGCTGATCAATAAGTTGAAGGACAAGCATGTCAGAAAAATGGAGGACCCTACTCTTGCTAGGGCAGAGTGGAAGAGAGTGAGAAGCTGAGTGCCAGCAAGCCTGGTTCCCTCTTATGGCGCTTTGACTGAAGGAGCAATTTGTGACTGGGATGATGTGAAGATTCATGGATGGCATCAAAACATTAAAAATCAGCAGCATGTCCATTACCAGCCCCAGTAAGTGTGAGATATGGCAGCTTTTCTCACACTTATCACTAGTAAGCAGACTAGTATACATGTTTTGTGGGTTTACATGCAAGTTTGATAAGAAAAGAAGCAATAAATGGTCTATTAGTGAATGGGCTATTAAACCCCCAATGGTGTTGTTTTTTGAGTCTCAAACTTTCTCTCATAGCTAATTTCAAGATCTTTAAATCTTTCCAATATTTCAAAGAATAAGAGATGTTGACCTCATCTATCCTTTGACCTTTGAACCTTTGATTTATAAACTACTTTAAAAAGTTAAATGTTTTAACAATAAAGGAAACGCAAACAAGTACAAACAGGAAAGATTCTTATTTGCTCTCTCCTTATAAAATGGTTTAAAATATATATATATTTTTCTCATATTTTTTATATTTCATATTTTGATGTAGCTAATTAACAAAGACATTTTTGTTTAATAATTTTTTATTGTGTTTTACGAGAGGGCATACTTCTGAAGACGTTAAAAAAAATGCATGGAAAACATCCTAGACAGCATAGATAGCTAAGTGGGTAGAGCGAGCTGATGCAAAAAGACAGGAGTATTAGGAACTGGGGCAGCACAGTGATGCAGTGGATAGGCCTGTGGCCTCACAGCAAGAAGATCCTGGGCTCGAGATCCGGCTGTGGCGACTTGGGAAATTTTTATGTGGAGTTTGCATGTTCTCCCCGTGTTTACATGGGTTTACTCCGAGTGCTCCAGTTTCCTAAGACATGCATGATAGGTTTATTGGTGTCTCTAAATTGCCCGTTAGTGTGTGTGTGATTGTGTGTTTGTGTGTGTGCGCCTATGATGAATTGGCACCAGCTTCCCTGTGATCGTAAAACTAGGATTAAGCGGGTATAGAAAAATGAATGAATGTTAGGTATTGGTGTTTGATTCCCCAGGGCTGAAACTGCTGTCAAGCGATTGGGAGGCTTGGTAAATTTATCCCTATCCCACAAAGCACATAAAAGCAATGATGGTGTATGACATGACACAAACGTGCTTGCAAATGAAAAGTAATTAGAAGTGAGCGCTCAACATTAACTTACATTCACCCCGCAAGTGATAAAATTGCTCACCTATTCTAGCTCCGCTCATGGAGGATTGCTCACCATGTAGAGACCTGCAGCGGACATATGTGGCTGGGCTGTACATACATGCATTTATTTAATCTCTCAAAATTTTTACTACCCTGTTGGAAAATCTTTTATCATGTGTTAGCCACAGAATTGTATTTTATATATTTATTGTTTCTTTTTCCCCGTTCGTCCCAAAGTCAGTGGCACTGATTTTAGAGAACATGAGAACCTGTTCTCTGATTTGCAGTCGCCATTGAGTGTTACTGTTTATCTGCTTAAAGTCAATGTACCATAAAACAACGTACTGTATATCCATATGATGTATAGGTGCTGGTCAAAAAATTCAAATATCATGACAAAGTTGATTTATTTCCATAAATCAATTGATATATTTCAAGTGTTTATTATTTTTTTTTTATTCAATGATTTATAACCGACAACTATAAAAAATACCCAAATTCAGTATCTCAGAAAATTTGAATATTGTGAAAAGGTTTAGTATTAGGGACACCTAGTGCCACCCTTTAATCATCTAATTAACTCAGAACACCTAAACCAGCCATAAAATGGTCCCGACATTTTGTTCTGTAGGCTTCACAATCATAGGGAAGTCTACTGACTTGACTGTTGTCTAAAAGACAACCACTGACACCTTGCACAAGCATGGAAAGACACAAAATGTCATTGCTAAAGAGGATGGCTTTTCACAGAACTATGTGTCCATGAACATTACTACAGAGGCGAAGGGAAGGAAAAGATATAGTAAAAAAAGTGCACAAGCAATAGGGATAAGAGCACCCTGGAAAGGATGGTGAAACAAATCTCATTGAAAAATGTGGGGGAGATTCAGAAAGACTGGACCACCGCTGAAGTCCGTGCTTCAAGAACCACCGTGCACAGACATATGCAAGATATGAGTATCAGCTGTCGCAATTCTTGTGTCAAGCCATGCTTGAACAAAAGAGAGTGTCAGAAGTGTCTAAAGACAAAAGGGACTGGATTGCTGCTGAGTGGTCCAAAGTTCTCTTATAAAAGTAATTTTTGCATTTCCTTCTAAAAATCAAGGTACCTGATTCTGGAGGAAGAGATGAGAGGCACAGAATCCATGTTACTTGAGGTTTAAATTTACCACAGTCAGTGATGGTTTGGGGAGCCATGTCATCTGCTGGTGTTGGTCCACTGTGTTTGAGGTCCAAGGTCAGTGCAGCTGTCTACCAAGAAGTTTTAGCACACCCCATGCTTCCTGCTGCTGATCAACTTTTAGGAGATGCTAATTTTATTTTCCAACAGGACTTGATACCTGCACACAGTGGCAAAGCTACAAGTACCTGGTTTAAAGACCATGGTATCCCTGTTTTTAATTGCCAGCAAACATTCCTGACTTTAACACTAAATCTATGGGGTATTGTAAAGAGAAATATGTGACACGCCAGACCCAACAATGCAGTACAGCTGAAGGCAACTATCGTGGCAACCTTGGCTCTCATAACACCTGAGCAGTGCCACAGACTGATTGGTTTTATGCCACGCCGCATTGCTGCAGTAATTCAGGCAAACAGAGCCCCAACTAAGTATTGCTGTACATGCTGATACTATTCATGTTCAGATTTTTTAGTTGCCCAGCATTTCTAAAAATCCTTTTTTGTATTGGTGTAAAGTAATATTCAAATTTTCTGAGATACTGAATTTGTTTTTTTTTATTAGTTGTAAATTATAAATATTATAAAACAAAGAAATAAACACTTTTAATATATAAGCCTGTGGGTAACAAATGTGTATCATATACAAGTTTCACTTTTTGAATAGAATTACAGAAATAAATATACTTTTGATCTCATGAACTCATAAAATTCAAATTTTATGACCAGCACCTGTATATTTGCCCTAAAGTTTTCTGCTAATACTATATTTCACTGTATTCTCTTTCTCTTAAATCTATACATTAACACTTTCCATATACTGTAAGTATCTGGGTCTGTTGTTCACTAAACTGGCTCAGCTCAGGAGAACAAACTTTAAAGGAAGCAGATTATCTCATCACACTCTGATTTAGTGACAGGCTTTGTACACTGGGGGATGACAATTTTCCCTGAGTCCTGGCACTTTCTCCATTCCATACCGGCGAATTAAACACTTCCTCTTCTTGTTTCCTCAAAAAAAGAAAAAAAGGAAAGAAAAAAATGCCCCTACAGCTCAGGGTTGAATATGAAATTAGCATACTGATGTTGAAAGGTAGCACAGGATAATTTACTGCTGAAAGGTCTGTAATAGATGCACTTTACGCTCAGAAACCGATTCCTCGTATTAAAACTCGCTGTCTCTCTCTCTGTCTCTCTATCTCTGGATTAACAGCAGGTTTAGACATTACGGGATGATTTCCCTTCTTTCATAAATTAAAATCACAATATCTCTCATTACCATAATGCATTCTAATGGATCTGGGTGAGAGTTTGTGGTGATAGTCAACATGTCAGCCTGTCCATTATGTTTATACCTGTTGAAATGAAATGCACATAATTAGCTATTTCAGCTATGATCTCATTTGTCTGTGGCCTCCTTTCCCCCCAGCCTTTGACCTTTTGTTTTATTTTTACAAGCCATCAGTGCTTTATAAGATGCATTACCATGTACAGTGTCCAGTGTCAGACGAGTGGGCGTACCTGT
This sequence comes from Xyliphius kryptos, assembly GCA_025769995.1. NCBI lineage: Eukaryota > Metazoa > Chordata > Actinopteri > Siluriformes > Aspredinidae > Xyliphius > Xyliphius kryptos. The sequence continues at coordinate 13,591,252 of JAOUQT010000036.1, forward strand.
TTAGATGTGTACGCCAGGCAAACCAATTAACCATAGATTAGATAGGGCATGGGATCCTTTAGAAAAAAAGCCATTCAGTTCTCTGCTTTAATAAGATTTTTGTAAAAGAGCGATTTCTAAAATAATGCAAAATATCAGACTTATTCTACCAATAAGAACTGTTTCGAAAACATGGTAATTCTGTGCAATCTGCAGGAAAAGAAAAACTGTCATTTTTCAATGAAAAAATTGTCAGAGTAGTCATTAAAAACTTTTAGAAATTCTCAAGATGACTAAAATTAGTTGCATATGTGAATTGGTATATTAGAGTTTATTTGCAAAATTATGATCTCCATTTTATGAATTTTTAGGAATCTTGATTTTATTTTGCATTTCAGGTAATATCAGTTAAACTGCAGTTGGGTTGTCTGTAACATAATTAAAATGACACTATTTACAAAATTACATTTTACTATTTTAATTCTAAAATTTGTTTTTTTTTGGCAAAAGCAAATAACCACATATTTTTTATGCAATTTCAAACTAGGTCCTTTCAAGTAAACCCTTTTAACCTAAAACAACCGACTCACTTGAATATTGCACACTGATTAACTCCGAAGGCTTATCAGGTTTGGTTAAAGAAAAGCACTTGCACTTACCATTTTATGCAAAAAAAAAAATAAATCGGGCACACATGTACAACTGCTTGTAAACACAAATATCTAATCAGCAAATTACATGGCTGCAACTCATTGCATTTAGGCATGTAGAGGTGGTCAAGAATCAGAACGTGGCATGGCTGTTAGTGCCAGACAGCTGGTTGAGTATTTCAGAAACTGCTGATATACTGCGATTTTCACACACAACAATATGTGTGGTTTATGCAAATTTCTATATACAATTCCACATATTACACATGCTTTCTTGAGCTCTGTGGTCTTGAGCTTCAGCTTATGGTCTGTGATAAACCTTTATTTTTAATTAATACTTAAGTACACCACAAGTGATCTCAAATGCCCCATTAGAGGTCTTATACTGTAAATGTGCCCATAGAGAAAAAGCAGATATAGATAGATATCTGCATATAATGGTCGGTGTTTTCAGTCAGTACACATTTACGGTGTGCGCAAAAACACACTAAATGCAGCATTGTTGGGGTATGTGGTTGAAAGTAGTTGCATATGTTTTCGATGAATACCATCCTTTAGTGCAGAAGTTAACACTGTTCTTTCTAATAAAGCCTTAATTGGGCATTGCTCCAGGTGGACGTTAAGGAGCAGGGAAGAATGGAGATACAGAGTGGTTTCAGACATTTCCTGCACGCTTATCTATGGCCAGTAGAGAGCTGGCTGTTAGTCAGCTTGGTTGTGGTCGGCATTTAGGTTTCTGTGTGCGTGTGTGTTTGTAACCCTGCTGCCATTTCCTATGAAACCCAATCCAGGGCTTAAGGTTTTCCTCTGCCTGGATGTTTGCTCTGCTTTTTATTATGTCTGCCATTAAAGCTCTTTCTACTCATTTAGACACAATCACACCGGACATACTCAAACCCAGTGTCGCTCCTCCTGTGTCAGGCAGTAACTGGGAGTGCACTCCAGACGCACATATGTTGGAGATGTTTTTACTGTAGCCAAAATTATTGGTGAAATGGACATGATGGGCACCAAAAAAAAAGACTACTGTTAAAAGTATCAGACAAACCCTGTTCTGTTCTTTCCACTTTTTAAATCACTTGCATTGATAATACTGTATGATGCCCAAAGGTCAATAAATAAAGTGCAGTATTTTTTGCATGCATTTTCATTTGTTTAACAAATACTAACCTCAGAGTAACTGTATCTAAAATATATAAAGTCATTATATCACAATTATAGGTACACTATAAATATATTACCCGGTATATGATGAACTAGAACTAAAAGTTCTAGAATTATGATCATATAACCCATATCTTAATTAAACTTCATTGGCTTCAACTGTAAAATTCTACTACTGATGTATAATGCACTAAATCTTCTCGCTTAACAATATCTAAGTCAACTATTAATATTTTATGCTACATCTCACCTACTGTATTCAAAAGGTGCAGGCTGCTTGTGGGTTCCTAGAATAATGAAAGCTAAAATAATGAAAGGTGATAGATCTTTCTCTTCATCTTTCAGTTAATGTTAGAGACTGAATTTAAATCTAGACTCAAGACATATTTGTTTAGCCAAGCATTCTGCTCATAGCATTAGTTCCTTGTCTGGTGGGTTATGGCCACTAAAGTATTGGTAAACTGAGATATTTGTATGACCTTATGTCACTGGGAGCCCTTCTTGTTTTTTCCTCTTTATTGCATTAAATATGCTGCTCTCGCTAGTCTTAGTGGAATTTGTAATCTAACATATGTCACAATTCTTAAATTAGTCCTTTAAATTATTATGTCTAATTTTTCTTTCTTTGCTATTTTTCTCTTTCTTCTGAGGTTCACACACAAACAATGGAGAGAGTGCTGAGCTGACCTTGTCTCCAATACCCGCCTGATCCACCCTTTTAGATTGTTAATCTGTTATAAGCCAAATGAAGTTGGGTTTCCCTTCTGAGTCTGGTTCTTCTCAAGGTTTCTTATTCTTATCATCAGTTTTTCTTGTCACTGTCGCCATTTGGCTTGCGCATTAGGGAAAATTAACCTCATTAAATCTCATATTTATCACTTGTATATCATTTCTGTAATGCTGCTTTGTGACAATGTTCCATTGTAAAAAGTGTTATATAAATAAAACTGAATAGAATTAATGAAAATTAGCCCCTATATACAGGGGTTAGACAATGAAACTGAAACACCTGGTTTTAGACCACAATAATTTTTTTAGTATGGTGTAGGGCCTCC
>JAOUQT010000036.1:13681038-13692660 GCA_025769995.1 Xyliphius kryptos
AAGGAGGCCCTACACCATACTAATAAATTATTGTAGTCTAAAACCAGGTGTTTCAGTTTCATTGTCTAACCCCTGTAGATGTTGAGTTTTAGAGCTTGCATTTGTAATTGGTCAATTATTTTATTATTGATAAATGTATTCTCCATTCTGTATCTATTTTTGCTTTTGCTTAAGTGTTTTTGCCTATTCTATACAGCCTGTCACTCCTGATTATCAGATTTCACTTAAGAACAAAACTCCCACAGCCACTGACACTCAGCCAGAGAGAAAGAAAGAATCAAGAGAGTAAGCAAAAGAGAGAATGTGGGTTCAAAAGACCCATTCCGTGTGTGTCCGCAATGCACACGCCACTCTCTGTCTTACCACTATATGGCAGTTGCATGTAATGACTGTGTGAGCGTGAGTGCATCTTTGTATAAAGACAGGGACTGTGATCATGAGCACTGACAGCTATCCAGCCCCCCCCCACACTTTCTCGGTGAGAAAAAGCCTAATAAGAGGTTCACAGGCGGTAAACTGATGGCCCCTCTCAGTCCACCTAAGTAACTCACTTACACACACGCAACACACACACACTGAACCTGAGCATCTGGCCTCCACACCACAGCATTGTCACGGATCATACTTTCAATTTTCTTCTCTTTTATCTGACTGTGTGCAACCAGAAATTTCACCCAGTCACTAATAACTGTTCAACCCACACACATTCACACACACACACCTCAGTGGGGTACTGAAACTGGGCTAATGAGTATGAGCATTTTATACCCTCTTGGTCTGCTCTTCCGTGTTGTAGAGCTTGTGTATAAAAGCCATGTCCTCTGTCTTATTACAGGTGAGAATAGGGGGTCAAAGAGGGTTAATGTGGTAGACGAGCACCGGAGTTTATAAGAGGAATAGGTCCATTGTTTGGGCCAGTCTCAGTCCACAGCTCTCCTCTACATTAATTTTAGGAGAACTCCTAAAAATGAATACATAAATGAGTGGGCTCTACATACCATATCTGAAGAATGTTTAATCAATGGCATTACCCGATGTTAATTTACTCATCAATCTAAAATTACAATTTTTACCTCTTCAACACATTCATCTCCTTTTAGTGGACCATGAAGACTTTGAATGTATAATGGACATGACGGATGTCATAGCCGTCATTGCCTTACAGCTGCACGAATGGGTCAGCTTTCTTCCTGCTCTCTGTCTCGTGTTGCTTGTAGGAGACTTTTAATCTAGTCCACATCCTGATGTTGTTATTCTTGATCTTCCAGGTGTTATGGACAATACCAACAAAATATTGGTAGCTATAGAAAAGAGAGTACAACTGCTGCTCACAAGATATTTTCTCTTTTTCTGACCATTCTTTGTAAACCCTATAGTTGGTTGAGCTTCCCGGAAGATTAGCATTTTCTGAAATATTCACTGAATTTGGGGCCAAACATTCATCTTAATATTGTTTAAACCATTAACAGTAAATGCAAATTAAATGAATCTAAAATGTTTGAATTGTTTTTGAAAAGGCATACTTTTCATGTCTTTATAGAACCCAAATAATTCTAATCAAGTTTCTATTAAAATCACTCTGATTTTATAGTTAAATTGAAAAAAAAAAGAACAAATGTCACACTGATTTAAAATACTGTGCATATTCAAAACTGTGGTTGTACTCACCACTCAATTCACTGATATTTAACAAAAAAAGTCCAGTTTCCACTTGTCCAGGAAGTGGTGGCCCTCTCTACCAATATCCTTTTTAAGTTACAGTCATATTAGAAATCATCTGAAAAGCATCACACAAAGGTAACTCGCCGAGAGTGCAGCAATAGCCATCTTCTGGTGAAATACAAAATATCTGTTTGTATGCATATACAGTATTTTATACTACGGTCAACTGTGCTAGCAGGGCGCATATTATTGATTTAATGACAGAGACTGCGAGCTGGTGGAAAACACGGGCCAATATTGGCCCCCAGGCTGGACTTTGGACATCTCTGGCTTAATATGTTTAATCTAAACTGGGACATTTTCCTGCGATTACTCTGGTCTTCCACTGAACTGTTCCATGTTATCTGTAACGAGTGTAATTAATATTACCATAGTAGGCCAGAGTCATTTGGTAAGAAGGTCACAAACTGATGAGATCCCCAAAGAGTTGACCTAGTTGAGTATGATTATTTGGATGCAATTTCGTATGGATGCTGTTGTTTTTTCGCTTGTTATGGTTATGGTCATTGTCAATCTATTAGAATAGATTAATGTATTTGATAAAGTTTATGCAAGTGCTTGTCTAAAGCTGATGCATTCTGATTGAAGTAACACACCTGGGTGACTGTGATGCCATTATCACAGCATGTATTCATTTCAATTTAAAGTTAAAAATATTCTTAATCTCCATTTGAGGGATGTTTCTTTTTCTGCAAGTTACAATAAAAGTTGTGGAATATATATGACTTTATTTAATAATGTTTTATCTAGATTAATATGAATCAAATATAAGATCATTCAGATTTTTTAGGTACTTTTAAAATCATTTCACATTTTAAATTTCATTGGCAGATACATTTCACTGTAAATAATAAACTGTAATTACAATAGAATATGGAGAATTCTCATTTGAAATTAATTTGAAATATCTGTAAATATGGAATATTTATTAATAATAAATATTAAATATTACAGTATATGCTATTTACAAACACAAATGCTACTATCTGAAGTATAGGATAATAGTAGAGAAGATACAGTACAGATTTTAAAATGAATAATACATTTTATATATAAGTTATTTTATAATATTTTCAAGAAGATCTATTAGTTTATATGTTCTGTAGTCTGTAGTCAAAACTGATCAACTGATATACTAGTTGCTCTTTGTTTTGCGAAACATTAGATATGATGATGATGATTCTCCTTCTTCTTCTAATTATTATTATTATTATTGTTATGATTATTGACAGTATAGTATTTTGTATAATTTGTAATTATATTCAATGTGTCTAATACTTAAAAAAAAAAAAAACAGTAACAGATTTAGAAGAAATTATTTCCACACAGTTCTGAATGCAGTATGCCAATTGTGCTCTCAGGGTTTACAGATGGCTTTGGCATCATTGTGGACTCAAACTTGAGCATAATAGCGCTTGCCCCACTCCAGAGCCCCTTACATGTGGCTATATTTAAGATATTTTCATGTGTTAAGATGTCTTTTTTTCAGTGCACACTGATTGATGATGTGAAAAGAACGTGGTAATTTTCTTTAAATGCATGTCTACTTTTAGAGGATGAAGGTTAGAACACAGTATCACATGTCTAATGTGTGTTCGTGATTTTAAAAGGTTATAAAGGGTATAACTGACTTTTGGGCTTTAAAGAGATAACTTCACACAAAAAAACTGTATGCAAATGAGGGCAGGATAGTGGTACAGTGGGCTCCAGTGTTCATTCTCATGCCTTACACTCAACATTTCTAGGACAAGTTCCATATTTTGCATAACCCTGAACAAGATAATCCAATTCAAATTTTAAAATATGACACCTAAAGGTGTTCAATACTTACTGTAACCTTGTTCTTGTTTCTTTAAAATATTGCAGTGTTGGTTGGTGTATGGGCAGAATGGTGGTGCAGTGGGTAGTGTTGTTGTATCACAGAAAGAAGGACCCTAGTTCAAGTCACGTGATATGCAGGTTTTCTCCGGCTGCTCTGGTTTCCTCCCACATTTGAAAGACATGCATTGGTGTTTCAAAAGTAGCCCTTAGTGTGTGAATGTGTTTGAGACTGTGTGTGTGTGTACCCTACGATGGATTTGCGCCCTGTTTAGGGTTGTTTTGCCCTTGCGCCCAGAGTTGCCAGGTGGGCACCAGCTGGCCCGCAACCCTGTGTGGATTAAGTGGAAGAGAATAAATGAATGGTTTGTGTATTTTCCTATATTATAATGTTTATTTTACTCCCACTTCATTTTTAAAGTGACCCAGAGTTGTAAATAGTGATGTCATGTGACCTTTCATGGCCAATGAGAAATTATATAAATCATGTAATCTTTTTGAGTAGTCCCTGTCATTTTTATATATTTTATATCAATTTGGTTGCCAGTTTCTAAATTAAAGTGTTTCTAACATGTTTGTTAGAATATGATAAATCAGTATTTTTTCCTCCACTGACCTCAGTTTTCTAAACAAAAAAAACATCTATTGCCAGAAATTAAAAGAAGAGAATTTATTTCTTTTCATAATTTTTACGTGGCATGTGACATGTTACATCTAATTAAAAAAATAGATTATTAAAATAGTATTATTTGCGGACTTATCTATATTATAAACATTTATTGCTGTTGCTTAATTTCAATTTTGAATTGTTTTAACCACTGCATGTTGTAAGTTTACTGGGCACTTGGCAGTGGTGGCTCAATGGTAGAAAGTTTGAGTTTGTTGGATCCTTGAACAGGGTCCTTAACTCTATCTAACTTTTTAACAATAGCGATATAGGAAGAAAACAATTTCACTGTGAGGCTAAGGAATGCATTCATAAGGAACACCGGAACAGTTTTGGTTATTCTTTTCACCAGCATAATTTTTGTTGCAGCTAATAGATGCTAAGCTTGTGCCCCCACTTTAATCTCAGTTATCAGAGTTGCCCTTTGTCATGTAACAATCGTCGTGGAGATGTTCAGTACATATGCGTAAAAGCTACAGAGGAAATGTTCTTAGGCAAAGGACGGTGCCTGGGCGTTGCGTGCATTTTCTTAGACATGACTGGTCAATTCGCATTACTGTTATCATTCATATATGCCTGTGAGTGTTGGATCAAACCACGTGAGTGCTTCTACACACAAAGTAAGTCACGGAGAGTGCATGGTCTATCTCTTTCCTTGTGCATTTCACACACACTGTTACCCTAGCATTAGCATACTTGCTCATGTAACAAGAATAAATGACACAAAGCATCTCTCATGACGGAACAGGCAATATTTCATATGAAATTTACAGGTAATATTATTGCAGAAGAGATTATTGAGAGGAAATGGTAATTCATTTTTAAACCTTATTTTAGATTCAGGGTTTATGAGAAAGCAACGATGTAATCCCATTTTATATGTTGCTATCCGGCTTATTCAGTAGGCATAACAAGTGCTAAAATTAACTTATATAAACTTCATGATTATGTCCTGTATTACATTTCAATAAAGCAGTTTTGCGACAATATTATATTGTAAGAAGCGCTCTATAAATAAAGTTGAATTGAATTTTTTGAAATATACATTTACATGAAATATACATCAACACCCCCACTGTGATTTTCTGGTACATATACAGCTGTAGTGACAGTTGCAATGTCTGATAATTTACCTGCAACATTGACTAGGGTGCTAGGAGAATAAGATATGGGACGAATTTTTTTGGGTGTTCGCATTCACATATACAGCAACTCTGGATAAATTCAGGAACATGTCAGGATTACCATGCGTGTGTGAAAGGGGCATAACACGTGCTTCCTCCAAGACGTGTAAAGCAAGCCAACTGCATTTACTTGTTGAATGCTACCTATAATAAATCACAAGGCAATGTTACACATTCAAAGTAAATGATGTCTCCACTCTACCACATACATAAGCACACATTTGGCCACAATTAGCATGTTACAGTGGTTGACAGGAAAGAAACTTAATATACCATCTCGCCTGCCCAAAGAGTATGGGCAGTTTTTGTTTGACTCCCAGCTATGGATGTCTGCAGCAACGTTACAATTCAAACTTAAGATCACCTAATGACGGGGCAGACATTTATCAGATGTTCAGATCAGGGGCTCCCTTTGTGGGATGCCAGCCACAAGGTCAAAATCTGTATTATGTATGCTTTGTTAGGAAACATGGCATAATATGTAATCATGCTACAAATACAAAGAAACACACAATCATATTCATAACTCATCTTGTGGGTGGTATACGTCCTTGGGACACTCTTGAGACACTCACACACGCAAACATACACACAGACAAACTTAGGGTTTATTTTAGTGTGTGTGTGTGTGTGTGTAGGTTGGTGTGCGTGTTCCTACAGGTGCAAAGCAACATCTGTAAAGCGCAAGCCAGCTTAGTAGAGAGGGCTATAAGGTCACCGGAGAAATGGCCACAGCTGTGGCAGACATACTGATGCTCACACACAGACATGCTATTTTAGCATATATTATGCACACAACCATGTCTATGATAATACCATACACATACAGTGGGGCCAAAAATTATTTAATCAGCCAATAATTGTGCAAGTTCTCCTACTTAGAAAGATGAAAAAGGTCTGTCATTTTCATTTTAAGTACTCTCAATTATGAGACATAATCACATTGTAGGATTTTTAAAGAATTTATTTGTTAATTATGGTAAAAAATAAGTATTTCGTCACCCGCAATCAAGCAGGATTTCTGGCTCTCACAGACCTATAACTTATTCTTTAATAAGCGCTTCTAATGTCCACTCATTACCTGTATTTATGGCACCTGTTTGGCGTTGTTATTTGTATAAATTGCACAGTTTGCCAGAGAACGTATGGATGATCTAGAATAGGATTGGGAGAATACCATGTGGGCAGAAACCAAAATAGAACTTTTTGGTAAAAACTCAACTCGTCATTCCAAGAACACCATACCCAGCTGTGAAGCATGGGGGTGGACACATATTATATTACAAACCTCTCTCATTTTTTATGTAGAAGAACTTGCACAATCAGTGGTTGTCTAAATAGTTTTTGGCCCACTGTACATACACACATTCTCTATTACATCACTTATATGTGAGGTCAAACAACTGCAGAATTATAAAGAGAAGGCCAGAAGCCCCTGCTCAGCAGTAGCATGCACTCTCTGTGTGGAGCGGTCCTGCCCTCCAGCTTTTCTTCTGTTAGTGGACCACAAGTCTTTTGCACAGATAAAAGATTAAGTGAATGCAACATCCCTGCTTAAAAAGGCAACATGTGCAAGAAACATAATCATGTAAAATATTGGCACATAAATTAGGCTGTGTTTTCCTTGGACCACAACTGGATTATATAAGAAATAAAATTCTGCTGCTGTGAAAAAGACTACTCTATGTCTGCATCAGGTTTCTGTTTTCTATTTATATGCTTTTATTGTTTATAGAAGAAGATGTGGGTTAAGAGTGTCCTGAGGATGTGTGTGTGTGTGTTTGTGTACAACATTATGAAAAACACACACTTGTGAAACACAGCACAAAGAAGGAGAAGATTGTTTTACCCACACTGAAGCTATAGCTCATTTGCATAGCTGTACTCATTAGCATTGGGGCTTTGCGCTATAAAAATGGGGCTCAATCCATCGTCTGCTTCCCAATAAGAATAATCCGGATAATGAACTGTACTAATCTCATGTAATATGGAAATGAGTTTAGACGAGTCTCATCTAATATGGAAATGAGATTAGCTTAGCTTCATTCCCCTACTACATCAAAAATAAAATGTTGAAAGGAACATTTACTATGAAGTAGAAAGTTTGTGTGTCTACATGACTACTGAATGTAGTTATATCCATTTTAAATAGCAAACTAAAATAATGAATAGTGCAACAATTAATCATAAAGTCATATAATTAAATCCCTATACTGGGGTCATCTTTCCTTACATGTCTTACTTATTTTTTCCTTCACTTTGCACTTTCTTTCTCTTCTTCCCCTTTCCCTCCCTCTCATGCCACATCTGGAGTGTCCGATGACAGGCTCTTGAACTGTTGACAATAAGTTGATGGGCTAAAGCCCCCCAATAAACATGACTGGTGCCAGCACAGCTCAGCTGCGAGTGGTTAAGGCCGAGCTGAAAGCGGACCGGCTCAGGGGCCTGAGCGCCATTAGGCACTCTGTTTATGTCTGCATACATGTGGCCTGGCCTGAGATCTGTGCATTTCATCACATTCTTGGGTTGCCTCTGCAGGCCTTCAGTTGCAAAACACATGAAAGAGAGGGCCGCCAAAGTCCTTATTGTAGTGGCTGGCAGTTGAAGTACAGAGGTTACGCAAATCTGTAACACTATCAGTGCATTCGACAACATTCATGTTTTGATATATACTATATCTCTAAATTATGTGTGTTAGTGTTTTTTTACTGTTTGCCTGTTCTCAGAATCTTTTTTGGACATGGACAAGTCCTCATTGCTCCTCAGCAAGATAACATGACTCTCTTGTGGCTCTCACACGCAAGATGGTCCTGGCACTAGAACAGGTAGGGGAAAGTTCTGTGAAAATAAATGAAGAAAAAGTAGTGGAAGTAGTGAGTGGGAACAGACTCAAGCTCCAAAGAGTATGTGTGTGTGTAAGAGAGAGAGAGAGGTCCACTAAATACACCATAAAACATATCTGAACCAGTTCATCTGGACACAAGGTTTAGAGTGGAGATTTGATCCTCAGATGTACTTATTTAACTTGGGGATTTAACATACTTGATTATACTTTGGGATTTTACATACTTAAATTATGTAACCTTCCAAAATATATGACAAAAGATATATCTTTGTTTATAAGATTTTATTACTTTATTTGGGCCAACCTTTAATTGCTTGCAATGCATTTTGGCATACATGGTCAAGACAACTTAGAAAAGTGCAAAATGAGCATCAGAATGGGAAAGAAAGGTGATTTAAATTACTTTGAACATGGCATGGTTGTTGGTGCCAGTCGGGCTGGTCTGAGTATTTCAGAATCTGCTGATCTACCGGAATTTTAATGCACAACCATATCTTGGGATTATAGACAATGGTCTGAAAAAGAAAAAATATCCAGTGAGCGGTAGTTGCGTGGACAAAAATTCCTTGTTGATATGACAATCGGCAGACTGGTTCAAGATGATAGAAAGGCAACAGTACTCACTCATTAAAACGGTCAAATATCCACTCATTAAAACAGTCAAATATCCACTCGTTGCAAACAAGGAATTAATAATACCAACTTTTTTATAAGCAGGAAAATAACTTATTAACTTGTGTGTGTGTGTGTGTGTTAAGTTTTGAATATTATGTGACAATTTTCACATCAGCTCTAAACATTGCTGTGATGCCTAGTTATTTCTGGTACCATACCATACATGATTTCTGATGTTTAAAGCCGTCGGTCCAGTGGAAAATGTTCCGGTGAAATTTTCTCTATGTCTACTTTGATTGATAGAAAAAAAGTCATGGACTTTCATCACCCCAACTCTACGAAAATGACCCTTGTTTTGGCACTGACCAGCCTGTCCATGTTTAGACCGTCTATACCTGCCAGGTGGTGATAGAGCAAGGCATGGAGGTAGAGCTAGGTTATGGCTAAAAGCTAACACAATAGTTCATCATCCTGTCACAGTGACCCTAGAATTCACATCCCAGTGACAAGTTTCATTTTAAAGCATTACATTTTCTATAAGGGTGCAAGTGCTTTTTTTTATTGCCTTAGCTTGAACTGCCTCTTGATCTGCGAGTAACTTTATGTGGCTACCTAGACTTATTTTCAAGGAAATGCTAGAAGAAAGTAGATTTTTACTTGGAATTTTACATACCTTATTATACAATAAGCATTATTTTACAAATTTCTACCTGGAATTTATTGCCATAGAAAGTCACTTCTAGATACAAAGCAAGCATACAGACACATGGTCATGTGGAAACTGATACCCCACCCCACCCCAGATGATGACTGGTGGTTTGAGTGGTCAGAAAAGATGAGATGAAATAATAAATAGAAATAATAGAGGCTGGGCAAACAGAGAAGCTGAGAGAGAAGAGGTCGAATGAAAGAGTTGTTCCCATATAAAAAGCCTCTTCACTGGTTTGGAAAATTAGCAGGGCTCTGTGGCCCACTGGAGCCTTTTATTTATTGATGTAAAGAAAGATAATGCCATCACCTTGCGCACTCGCTCCATTTGCATGAGCAGGGCAAGATTAGAAGTGAAAATCGAGCCAAATAAATAAACCGCCATCTTCCTACGCCCAAGCCACATTTCAACCGCACCATCATAGCACTTGTTCCAAAAGTCTCTGCAAAGTTTATTTAGAAACCTTTGCTCCCAGATCATCCGCAGCATATAGTTATTAATCTCGGTGATGAAAGGGAATTACGCAAATTTGTTTATAGGCTTCTGATATACAGAGGATTTTCAGCTTTAACACCAATTAGCCAATTATTCCCATCTGTTGCACAGCAACATCCCACTACATTGCTTTGGATGCATAATCTGCATATAAAGATTCTAGTCTCACATAGATATTAATATAAACATAAATGTGTCCATATTATGGGATGCAACTATAGATCTGTTTCTGAAAAACTCAGTTTGATCGTCTCCATGTATATATGCCTAAATGTGTAGGCATAGAGGTAAAAATACAATCTAGTGGTGTTTATTTGCATATACTGTATATATAATACACTATTTTGCCGAAAGTATTCACTCAATCATCCAAATAATTGAATTCAGATGTCCAAACACCTGTGGTCACACGTCTATTAAATCAAACACCTAGGTATGCAGACTCCTTTTAAAAACATTTGTAAAAGAATGCTTATTGACTTCCATTGTTGTATCGTGATAGTATGCCACCTGTGCAACTAGACTATTTGTAAAATTACCTCACTTCTAAATATTGCACAGTCATCTGTGAGTGGTATGCAATTTGGAACCACAGCAGTGGGTTTTTATGGCCGAGCAGCAGCATCCAAGCCATATATCACCATGCACAATGTAAAACATAAATGCAGTAGTGCAAAGCACGTCACCATTGAATTGTAGAGATGGAGACATGTTTTCGGGAGTTACTAGTTACAATTCTCTGTGAGGAAATGTCTGGAAATCTGATGGATGAGTCTGGGTTTGGCAGTTGCCAAGACAGAATAGTACTCAGTAGGTTGTTCTTTAAAGGGGTTGGATATGGTTCCAATAAAATGAATACTTAGATAAACAGTTTGCTTATGGCCACTTCCTATTACAACATGACTGTGTACTAGTGCACAAATCACAGTCCATAAAAACATGGATGAGCGAGTTTGGTTTGGAGAACTTTACTGGCCTGAACCTCCTGACCTCAACCCAATAGAACACTTTTGGGATGAATTAGAGTGGAGACTGCAAGCCAAGCTTCTGGTCGAACATCACTGTCTGACCTCAAATATGTGCTACTGGAAGATTAGTCTAAAATTCCCATAAACCTTGAGAAAAGCTTTGCACAGTTGAAGTTGTAGTTTCAAATGGTGGGACAAAATCCTATTAAAACCGATTGATTAGGAAAGAGATGTCATTCAAGTTATATTTGGGTGTGTGAAGTATATAAATAAAAGTAAATACTTTTGCCAATATACTGTATGTACTCTACAGTATATACATTCACCAGCCACTTTCCTAGGCACACCTACCTCTTCAATTGCTTGTTAACACAAATATCATACCAGCCAATTACTTTGTCAAAACTCAATGCATTTAGGCATGTACAGGGGTTAGACAATGAAACTGAAACACCTGGTTTTAGACCATAATAATTCATTAGTATGGTGTAAGGCCTCCTTTTGCAGCCAATACAGAGTTACTTTGTCTTGGGAATGACACATACAAGTCTTGCACAGTGGTCAGAGGGATTTTAAGCCATTCTTCTTGCAGGATAGTG
>JAOUQT010000036.1:13795567-13807242 GCA_025769995.1 Xyliphius kryptos
CTGTGCTCTTACCCTGCTAATTGAACCTTCACACTCTGCTCTTTCTGGTGCAATGTGCAATTAATGAAGATTGGCCACCAGGCTTGTCCAATTAAGCCATGAAACCTCCCACACTCAAATGACAGGTGTTTTAGTTTCATTGTCTAACTCTTGTACTTCATGAATATAGCCTGTATTTAATTTATGTTAAACTGCTTTGTGACAATGTTAAATTGTAAAATGTTATAAAGAAATAAATTGAATTGAATTACTGTTGCTCGCTGCCAGCTCAAACCAGTCTGGTCATTTTTGCTTTGATCTCTGGTGTCACCAAGAAATCTTTATACAGAGAACTCTCAATAGATATTCTACCTTTTTCAGGCTTTTCTCTGTGAGGGAAGGCATGGTGGTGCAGTGGATAGTTCTGTTGACTCACAGCAAGAAGGACCTGCATGGGATAACCTAGGAAGTTTCCATGTGGAATTTGGATGTTCTCCCCCTAGATGTTCTCTCCATGTGGGTTTACTCCAGTTATTTCTCACAGTAAAAAAACATGCACGCTAGGTGATTTGTCAATGTGTATAGATGACTTTGGTTTGTTTATGTGAAAGTTGTGTTCCTTCATACTGGATCGGTTGCGGCCTGGGTTAACAACGACTGCCACCAGTAATGGCATAAATTGGGCTACTCTTTGCCGAAGATGACAAGGAGGGAAATGTGTTAGGAGACAGAGAGAGAACAGGTGAGTCAAGGGTGTAAGATTGAGGGTAGCAACCCTGAAAGTTAGGGACAATGACAGGGAAATGTAGAGAACTGGCTGATATGATGCATAGAATGAAGGTAGATATTTTTGTGGGCAGTAGACAAAGTAGAAGGGGAGTAAGACTCAAACCATTGATGCAGGTTTTAAGCTGTTAGGTTGGTCCTGAAGGACTATGTGAGAGTGTTGTTGAGGTAAAAAGGGTGTCAGACAGGGTGATGAGAAAAAATTGAAGGTGTAATGATAATTGTTGTCAGTGGCTATGCACCACAAATTGGCTGTGAGTTGGAGGAGAAAGAGAGATTCTGGAGAGAGCTAGATGAAGTGGTAGAGAGCATTCCCAGAATGAAGAGATGATTGTGGTAAATGGTGCAGATTTCAATGGGCATGTTGGTGTAGGAAATAAAGGAGATAAGAAGGTGTTGGGCAGGTTTGATGTTAAGGATAGGAATCTAGAAGGACAGATGATGGTAAACTTTGTAAAGTGGATGGAAATGGCTGTGGTAAACATATATTTCCAAAAAAGAAGGAGCAGGGGGTGCTGATGGAGAAGTAAAGAGAAGGTCAGAAAAAGTTACAACGTGTCTTTGTGGATTTAGAGAAAGCTTATGATGGGGGACAGAGCTAAAGGTTGCAGAGCTGAAATGTTGAGGTTCTTGTTGGGAGTGACCAGGATGGACAGGATTAGAAATGACAATATCAGAGGGACAGTACAGGTTAGAAAATTGAGAGACAAAGTTAGAGAGGCCAGACTAAGATGGTTTGGACATGTGCAGGCGATGGACAGGGGATATATTAGTAGGAAGATAGAAATGGAGCTGCCAGGTAGGAGGGAGAAAGACTTGATATTTGGTAAGTTTATTCATGTTCTACCTTATTTACCAAAATGTCTGATGTGTTTTTGCTTCCTGGTTAACAGTAACACTTGTAACTATATACCCTTTGTGTATGTGTGTGTCTGTGTGTGTATGTGTTGCCATAGGATATATAAGTCAAGGTGGCATTTCTGTTCTGGTTACAATTCCAAGAGAAAACGGGACCATAATTATGAATGCTAATGAACTGTCACTCTTGTTTTTTAAGTCTTTTATACTTATTTGCTTTTATGTCTGTCCATCATTAGTCACTTATTGTTTCTCTTATTTTCGCACCATGACAGTGCACAAGGCTGCCTTTGCCTCCAGAATAATTTCGGCGATTTGCAGCAGCTGTGACGTACAATAATTCAACAAATTCACTTACTGTACTGGATGACAACGGCTTTGTTGACAAGCCTATGCAATTAACCAGTGAAACCAACAGGACTAACACACACACAGTCACCACTTTTTTTTCAGTCTAGAGAGAGAGAGAGAGAAAGAGAGAGAGAGATAATTTTTTTGCTCACCCATCCAAATTATCGGAATCAGGTGTTCCAGTCACTTCCATGGCCACAGGTGTATGAATGCTTCAGCATACCAAGACAATTCCATGCTCCCAAATTTGTGAGAACAGTTTGGAGCCGGCCCCTTTCTTTTCCAGCATGACTGTGCACCAGTGCACAAACCAAGGTCCATAAAGACATGGATGACAGAGTCTGGTGTAGAAGAACTTAACTAGCCTGCACAGAGTCCTGACCTTAAACAGACAGTAAATCTTTGGGATGAATTAGAGGGGATACTGAGAGCCAAGCCTTTTCATCCAACATCAGTATCTGACCTTACAAATGCGCTTCTGGAAGAATGGTCAAAAATTCCCAGAAGAGTTGATGCTCTTCTAGCTGCAAAGGGTGAACCAATGTCATATTGAATTTATGGATTAGGTTAGAACTTTAGAATATTAGCTGGAGAGGAGGCCCAAATTCTGTCAATGTTGCAGTCAGTCTACAAGTTCAATATATAGGTAAAAGAGAGATGAAGAGAGAAAATAAGGTGAGACAAGAAGAATCTGTGTGTCAGAGAGATAGAGAGAGATTTTCCACTGAGTAATGCTAATTAATAATGGTATTTTACAATAGTTCAGTGCTAATGGCTACTGAACCCTTCCAGCATGAATCTGACCTATGTGCAAATGGCCCGTCCTGCCAGCTTGACCCAGCTAATAACAGAAGAGCATTGTGGGCTGCTATTATAGCCCAATCAATCATCTGCTGATGGGTCCATACAAAATGCATTGCGCTTGTCTTAGCTAATGTATCGATATCGGACCTGAGAAGACTCTTAGCCAGACCTGCTCACTTTATATAGTTATTTTTTTTCCGCAACTATAATATCCTGTCCATAACATGCATTTGGTGGAGTTTTAGTCATTTTGTCACATTTTTACTTTAGTTCACTGTCTTCATTCTCCTCACTAATTCATCCTATTCAGGCCCTGTGGTCAAGTAGATAGTACTGAGCTGAGTCCACAGTGATGTGGCACACAGACTTCTATGCACACATGCTTAACTATTTCCTACCTAATATTTGCAGTATTTCTACAGACAAGGATGATTTTAACACTAAAATATTACTGCACATGCTAGTGGAATGCAATACTGAATCAACGTTAGGAGGAAGAAACAATTGTACTAGAAATTATTCATTCATTTTCTATACCCGCTTAATCCTAGATTTACACACACAATCACACAAACATTTACACACTAATGAACAATTTAGATACACCAATTAACCTAATATGCATGTCTTTGGAATGCGGAAGAAAAATCCGGAGAAAACTCACGCAAACACGGGGAGAACATGCAAACTCCATATAGAAATTTTCCGAGATGCCCCCCTGGGGCTCAAACCCGGGATCTTCTTGCTGTGAGACACTATCCACTGCGCCACCGTGCTGGCCGACTAGCAATTACAACCAATTAAATAAGAACTGCATTTCGAATTATAAGTTTGATACTATGCATCATTTCAGTAGCTGCATACATAAACCGATTGTTTTATATTACATAATAATTTCTGTCTTATTTTTAAATCCAACAAATCATAAATTGCCATTAAAAATATTAACAAATGCACAAGATTTTATTTATAATTTACACTATACAATTCACTTTAAGCAAATAATAAGAAATAGTAATAACTCAATAATAATAATACATGCAGTAATTACTACAACCCCAGTTCCAATGAAGTTGGGACATTGCGCAAAACATAAATAAAAATATGATGCAGTGAATCTTTTTCAACATATATTTAATTGAATACACTACAAAAACAAGATATTTAATGTTCAAACAGATAAATTTTACTGTTTTTTGCAAATATTTACTAATTTGGAAATAGTTACCTGCAAAACGTTCCAAAAGAGTAAGGACAGGGGCATGTTTACCACCGTGTTACATCTTCTTCCCTTTTAACAACACTTTCCTTCAGTTGCTCAACATTCCCAGGTCTCCATTATGTTATTGTGCGTTCATAATGCGCCACACATTTTCAATGTACCCAGTGTACACAATCATTTACTACAAAGCCACACTGTTGTAACACGTGCAGAAATTGGTTTGGCATTGTCTTGCTGAAATAAGCAAGGACGTCCCTGAAAAAGACGTTGCTTGGATGGCAGCATATGTTGCTCCAAAACCTGTATGTACCTTTTACCATTAATGGTACCTTCACATATGTGCAAGTTACCCATGCCCTAAGCACTAACACACCTCCATAACATGACAGATGCTGGCTTTTAACTTTGCTCTGATAACTATCCGGACAGTCCTTTTCCTCTTTGGCCCTGAGGACATGACGTCCATGATTTCCAAAAACATTTTTTTAGTTTGCATCAGTCCATGGATATTACCACATGAAGCTCACGGGCATTCAATGATGGTTCTCAGCCTTCTCAGCCTTACCTTAACCAGGTCCTCTTGCTATGAGCCCACAGCACTATCCACTGTGGCACCGTGCTGCCCGTGTTTGCTTGCAAAAACCATAAATAATGTTGGGGATTAATCATAAAATTCTAAGAACCCATGCTATAATAGTAAGTTGATACAGAGGATTTTATGAAATAATACAAAATGAATGCAAAATAAAAACATCAAATTATGCCACAAGCCACAAATATTGTTACTAGAGCCACCAAGAAATTAAAAATTTTGAACGCAATAACAATTTTATGTAATTAAGGCAATTAATTGCAAATATTTATAGGAAAATATGATCATAACCCCAATATAAATATAAATATATATATCTAGGCTCGCCAGATTCTACAAAATATCTGTGCAAGAATGAGTCCTTCTCAGGTAATTCCAGCATTCCAGCATGGTAACAGACTACCAACTGTGCAACAATTCTAGTCATAAAAGTTCATCACTACTTAATATTCCATAGTCAGCTGTCAGATCTGTCATATCACAACAGAGTAGAAGTGATGGCGAATGATATTTTATTTTAGCTGAGGAACACAGAGCATAGAGGCAATCAGCGTAATCGCTACAGTAGGTTAGGTAAGGATAGCAAAATACAATATTCTCTCATTGCCAAAAGTAAGTTTTGCAACTTTGGATGTTGAGAAACGCCGATATGTTATTTATGTGATGGTTTCACATTCTGTACACTGGTTATTTAAACTGTTGATTCACAAAACATCTAGCAGTGTGTAAGAATGCTTGTTATGATGACAATAAACATTTTGAGCAATTGCACATGGGGGTCACGGTGTTTAGTATCTTGAACTGCATTCTTCCAATCCATCCATTCCTAATTTCTAACACAATGCGCTCTCTGTGTAGAAAGTGGAACCACTGGTTTTATTATCAGCAAGCTTCCGCTTTAAAGGTAAGATGCTATATCTAATCATAAAATAACAATACCATAATTGAATAGAGTATATGGTCATAAATATGTATGATCAATAAAAGTAATAATATTTTCATTAAAGGTAATAATGGCAACAATCAGCACGCAATTTTTGTTCTATTATTTTACCTTTCCATATTATTCAGCATAGTATTGAGTCTGGGAACAGAAATACAGATCAGATTATTTACTCACTGTTGTCTCTTGTTGCAAACTCTCTCAGTACATGGAGTTATAATTCCCATTGCTGGTAATATACACTGCGGCTGGTGTCATTAAAAGGACTGTGATAAGATGGACTACACTGACATAAGCACAGCTACAAATTTCAGAGGACATGGTTGGATTTCCGGGCTACTTTTAAAATTTTTTGGGGGCTGCTGAGGTGGGCAATGTTTTAAGCACTTACCATATTTTTTTTCAGCCCTACATCCGTTCTATTACAAAGCTTGCTTATTTCCACCTGCGCAACATTTCTCATCTCCGCCCCAGCAGTGGTTTTGGTACATGCATTTTTTACTTTTTGGCGGGAATATTGTAATTCGCTGCTTTAGGACCTAACTAAAATCTGTCTGGTGCAACTAAACTAACTACTATGCACGTAGCCAGGATCCTCACATCCAGTTGTAAATAAAAAAAACACACCATCTGTGTAGAGTCGCCATGTTCATGGCGGGCTTTCTCCAGGTACTCCAATTTTCTCTTGATAGGTTAATTTGTGTCTCTAAAGTGGCCCTTGGTGTGTGAATGTGTGTGACTGTCTGTATGTGCCCTAAGATGGATTGGCACAATGTCAAGGGTTGTTCTTGCCCGTATGTCCAGATTTGCTGGGTGGGCCTCGGCTGGCCCGTGACCCCTTGTAGATTAAGCGGAAGAAAATGAATGAATGAATGATTATCTCTTCATATGAAGTGTTATAGGTGCTATACAACTCAAATGTATTATTATTATATAATTGAGAGCTGAAAGATTGAATCCCAATGATTCCACAGTTATTCATGGCCTGAAGTCCAAGAGCATAATTGGCCATGCTGCCTGGGTAGGAGGAACCTTCGCTTAATATGGACATCTGGACAGAATTATGGACGGAATTCAATAAATTTAAAAAATAAACCAAATTAATAATCACAGAACAATTTTTTTTATACTATGATGATACTGACATGCAGAACAACAGAGTCATTTGGTGGAATCAGTGACTGATTTTTTGTCTTATTGTTTGTCTTGGTTTCTTTTACACAGCTTTCACTGCGATTGGTAGGGTGTGAGGACCCCTCTTGCCTTACTCTGTCTCTCTCTCTGCCGGCTGTGGAGAGGAGAGATTATTAAAGAACTTTATAGTAATTTAAAAAGCAGGCATGCATATCTTGGCCTAGCTATGTCACCCTTCTGTCCTTCTCTCACTCACATGCTCTCTTTCTTATTATATGCACACCAATTTTTCTTATTCTCTTCATTTCCTTTCCCTGTACCAGACAATCAATTTCCGCCTCAGGCATAACATAGTGTACCTCTCTCTCTCTCTCTCCCCTGTTCCTCCTCCTGGTCAGACAACTGGAGTTGACCTTTTCACCGAATGGCGTTATTAGAGAAACTGACATTCAGGCCCCAAGCCCAGAGGACAGACTTGCAATGGCAGTCCCCTATACAACCCTGCACTGCCCTAAACTAACTGATGACCGCCACTCCAGACTATACACCCACATGCTAATTACACTGTCAATCCCCCAGAATGCACTGTTGCTTTCCTGGTACAGGGAAAACAGGTTACTGCACAATTTGGAAATGATCCCAGTATAATATGACTGCGATTACCATATTTTGCTTCAGAAACTGTATTTAATGGATATGAGGCAGAATGTATTTCTGTAGCAGGATAATGCTTTGAGTTTCTGAAACAGGGCATTCCTTTGCAAACTCCTACAGCCTTCTAAGGCCTGTGACTCACCAAGTTGACATTTAGGATCTAGCACCATTCAAGCCAGACTGTTGATTTCCTCCTGTTGCTTTAGTTCTTCTTAAAGAGTTGGCAAAGGTTATAGTTAATGACCTACATGTGTACAAGTGGTGGTAGTAGCCTATCGTCACCAAAAAAGACAGGGAAACACTTCATTCCCAATAAAATACTGTTCAATAGTTTTACAAAATACTATGCTACCAGTGCAGAATGTGTAGTGCTGTATTGTGTATTACAGTCATAGCCAAACCAAGTAGCCATTATAGTATAAATGCAAAATCAATTGCTGAAAGTTACAGTAGATAGAAGTATATATAGATAATAGACAGGAGAAGATGCTGTTTATATTTCCAGTGTTGTATGTTTGTTTTGAGATTTCTCCTTTCCGGCACGGATAAGTTAGCCTAGACAGTTCATCAGAAAACTACCCTAACCCATTAACAATGCTCAGTTGGCATTGACAGGTTTTGACAAGGGCTGGGTTGTGCCAACCACAGACGACTACTGTCCCTAATGCTTAATTCTTTTGTCTCCGTGTTTCACACCCGACGATTGTGATGGAAATGGATAAAAGAGACTGAAAATGTAAAGTAGTCTGTTCTTTTTACACAATTAATGACCTGTCTCGTCTGCAGGAGTAAATAGAGAAATAAAGATAGATTTGCATTAGGAATAGGAGAAAGAAATAAAGATTTTGTACATCAACATTTCTGTTTTTTGACGACTGGATGAGATACAGATACAGGCAATTTAAATAGCTCTACAACATTAGAGAATGAAACCCACTTTCTGCCTAATTATTTGGCCTTTGCTTTGGCAGACTGGGGTTATGATAATTTTGTGATTTTTAGGTAATTGTTTCCAGTGTGTAAGTTCACTGACATGAAAGGGCTTGAAATGTTTTTAATCTAGAGGACGACAGTTGAAACGAATAGCGATGTGTTGTAATGATACAAGAGGCAATCATCTGCTCACTTTTCGCACAGGAGGCAAAACAAATAAACCACACTGGGCTGGATTGCTTCTTGCTGTAAAACTAACTCTTTGAGAGGCAGTTGGGTGAGCATGTATGTGCATTCATGGTAAAGTGTGTGAGATAGAGAAGGGAAAAGACAATAAGTAGTTGTGCATGACCAAAATAATAATAATAATAATAATTTTACATTTGTATAGATAGCAAAAAAGTATAATAAAGGGAGGTCTGGCAACAGTGGTAGCAGGCAGATGTACAGAGCCAGACAAACAACACATCATCCTCCAATACCAAGAAGTAACCACGTGAATAGCCAGATGTGGGACAGAAGCACAAGTTGTCGACAACCCAGACATTTAACAGTCACAATCTACAAAAAATAAATGAAAATCAAAAAATAAATAAAATAATAAATGTAAGAAAATCTCCGTCAAGGACCAGTAACCAAACGCACACAGCTTCCCCCATAAACCGGACATTTAGCATGTACATACAAGTGTGAGTGTGTGTATTAAACCATTTAATTTCTAGGGTAGAATTGTAGTAAAGCACGTATGTGAGAATTTTGGGTGGGGTCTAGGCCATTCAAACAAGTCAAGCATGTCCAGTGGCAGAGGTGGAAGGTGTGGACTGAACAGAAGGTTCTGGGAAAAGTGTGAGAGATAAACAGAGCAGGGGCTAAATGGCTTAGAGCCAGCATACAAAGTATGCCTGAGGGGACACAACTAAAGGTAACACACCACAAACACTGCATTTCTCATTCTATCTTGGCTTGACCCGTTTAACCCAATAGTGTCTGTATGCTAACTGAGTTCACATAGCTTTAGCACCCTCTTCTTACACTTATTGAACACACAAAGCATAAAGAGTATTACAAACAAGAAATACCTTGATGCTATCAGTGACTCCTAAAGCACATCTCACTAGTGTCATGCTGTGCTCATATATGTCCTGTACCAATATAACATACTTTTCAGCCACTTCGTAATTCCTCATACACTACCACAGCTTCTCCCTCGGCACCCTATCATAAGCTTTCCCTAAATCTGTGTAGCTCTTTCTGAAAGTGAAAGTGATAAATTTTTTCCACTATGTTCACACACAGCGGAATTGGTCCTCTGCATTTAACCTATCCGTGCAGTGAAACACACAAATACACACACAGGTGAAGTAAGCACACGTGCCCGGAGCAGTGAGCAGCTAGCACAGCGCCCAGGGAGCAACTGGGGGTTAGGTGCCACTTCAGCCATAACTTGTCGGTACTTGGAATCGAACCAGGGACCTTCCGGCTGCAAGGCTGGTTCCTTAACCACAAGCCTACGACAGCCCCAGTAAGAGCACCACATATGCAATTTTTGACCTTATCTATACTTCGCCATTAGCATTTTCAAAGCAGAAATTGCATATGTGGTGCTCTTTCTTGGCATGAAACCATACTGCTGCTCACAAAGCTTACCCGCATTTAACAAGCCTTTTAAAAGTCTGGGATATTAAGAATTTGCTGCAAGGACAGTGATAGGAACCCTTTTGGGTTAAAAAATATCAGCAGCTGCTGCCAATATAATAGTCTTAATAACAAGCACAGTAAAGAAATAAGTGCTATGCTGAGCGGATGTAACCAGATTTGCAAAATTCAGCATGTCGCTCCTCCTTTTACCCTCTGCTCCTCCAGGGTTCCGGAATGTTGATCGCGCTGACCTATGGCATTTAGCATGAAGTAATGGACACCTGTGTGCCTACCCCCAGCATTTCTTGCAAAGCTGAAAGAAACAGAAAATACAATCACTGATTCCAAGCACAACTCATGAGTTTATGTACACATAAACACTTAGACACCACCCTTGACAAGCACAATGTTTGGTGAGATGTCAATGATTGCCTTAAGTCAGGCCTGAGTGACGGTCCTTTGTGTATAAGTTTACACATATAGCGATGCATATGCCTCACCTGTCAGACTGTCAGGCTGGTCAATGCTTGTCAGACCTTGGCTATACCATGCCCCACACACAACAGTCAAGACTAAGGAACATGTAACGAATGAGATATTAATTATAGAAATGGCTAACACTGACACTAGTGAAGAAGAAGCTTTTCATTTAAAACAATTTGACCATGTTGGCCTAATGTTATGCACCATCTGTAAACAGCATATTTGTCATTTTACTAAAATGTCCACACTTTACTTTTATTAATTTTAATCAGCAAATCTATACACAATATATACTGTAACAGGAACATGAAAGATTATTGTTTCATTTTGCAGAAAGGATGATACAATAATTACGAGAAAAATAAATAATACAATATTATAAAAATAAAAATTATTATTTTGTATATTATTGTGTGTGACCATCACTTTTTACATGTAACTCTATATTTTAATTTCACAGGGCTCTGTAGCTGACACAAATCAATATCTCACAAATGTCTTAAGTAACAAATGCTGCTGAAAAAGCCTGGAGCGGGTGTTGCTGCAACAGCTGACTCGAGCTCAAGATGCTCAGTCAGTCTGATTACTGTATCCCATGGAGCACATCTGTACAGCCAACCACCACAAAGCGATACCTGAATATGACGTATTTTACTTTTTTCTCTCATAAACAGTGATTTTAGGCACTGTTATGACCCACATCTACTTCAAAGCTTAGAATAGTCTTGTTTGGATTTGGTTTATTGTATTTGTATCTTCTTCTTCTTTCAGCCTCAGCCTTTCATCAGGGGTCCCCACAGCGAGTCAATCTTTTCCACCTTACTCTGTCCTCTGCATATTCTACTTTCACACCAACTACCTGCATGTAGCCCAATTTCCGCCTGTACCCTGTTTGCCACCAGCAATAGTGGCGGTCGTTGTTAACCCGGGCCGCGACCGATCCGGTATGTAATAACACGGACTAATTCGCATAATTTATATGGCAAATGTTTTACACCGGATGCCCTTCCTGACGCAACCCTCACCATTTACCCAGGCTTGGGACCGGTACTGGAAATATACTGGCTTGTGCTCTCTAATGGCTGGTCTATCCACAAGGAGTGTGTTTATGGGAATTTTGACCATTCTTCCAGAAGCGCATTTGTGAGTTTACACACTGATGTTGGACGAGAAGTCCTGGCTCTCAGTCTTCGCTCTAATTTATCCTAAAGATGTTCTATGGGGTAAAGGTCAGGACTCTGTGCAGGCCAGTCAAGTTCATCCACACCAGACTCTGTCATCCTTGTCTTTTATGGACC
>JAOUQT010000036.1:13807342-13822755 GCA_025769995.1 Xyliphius kryptos
TCAGTGGACCTGGGATTTGAACCCCCAACCTTCTGATTGATAGTCCAACACCCAAACCACTGAGCTACCACTCCCTAAAAATCACCTATTACGGGTGATTTTTATTCCAAATTTGTCCGTATCTTTTTCATGCAGACTTTTTTATTGTGAACAGCAACGGTGGTTAAGAAACAAGAAAATATGGAACACAATTTACTGTATTAAGTTTCTAAATGGGGCGACATGGTGGCTTAGTGGTAGCACGTTCGTCTCTCAGCGCTAAGGTTTCCCGGTTCGAATCCCGATCTGTGTTGGGCTTCCATGTTCTCCCCGTGTCTGCGTGGGTTTCCTCCGAGTTCTCCAGTTTCCTCCCACATCCCAAAAACATGAATTACAGGTAAATTGAATGCTCTTAATTGCCCCATATAGTGTGTGTTTGTGTGTGTGTGGCTGTGTGTGTGAGTGTGTACCCAGCAGTAGATTGGCGCCCTGTCGTCGGTGTATCTGTCCAGCGCCCGAGATGTTCTCCCCTGGATGGGCAAACCTATGAGCAACACTCATTAAGGAATAAGCGGAAGATAATGAATGAATGAAAGTTTCTAAATGGAGCAGCATAATGGATTAGTGGATACCATGTTCGCCTCTCAGCACTGGAAATCCAGTTTTGAATCTAGGTGTTTTCATGTTGTCTGCGTGTCTTTTTTTCGGGGGGTTCTCCGGTTTTCTCACACAGTCCAAAACATGTATTCATTGTAAATTGGCTGCTTAAAATTGCCCCTGTATAGTGTGTCTGTGTATGTGAGTGTATTCCCAATGATGGATTGGCGCACTGCTCTGGGTGTTTCTGCCCAGCTCCAAATGTTCTCCCTTGGGTGGACATAGGGAATACATGGACTTAAAATTGACTAAAGGTTTATGTCTGATTACCAGTTATTTTTAAGTTGATCAATACAAAGTGATGTAATGACTTTTTTTATGATCAAGTTTATGATGGGCTGTAACTGGGAGTTAATGTTTACATCTCTATCTGTACATTAGGTCATAGCTTTACGCCTGCTTATTTCTTACGCTTTATACACTGGGAAAATTCTAGTTACACAGTCAAGACTGCATTATTAATGTAGATCTCCACAAGTCTAATTTTTCCTCTGGAGCATTTTCCAACCAACTAAACACTCCAAGGATATCACACCCACCTGTGCAAACTGTAATAGGTACAGTAAATATAAAAAATGGCACAGACACTGCATAATTTGGATCCCATGATTAAATGAACTCCAGGAGCTTAACTAATGTTCTCTCAAACATTTGAATTGCACCACAAGAACGTCAAAAACGAAGAAAAGGCTGACAGAGATTGAGGCATCATGCACAGAGCTGTCTAGTTTGTACACTCACTGATTATTTTATTGGGTACTCCTCCTTGTTTCTACACTCATTTTAATAGTTTAATTAAAGATGTTTTGCAGACATTTATATCTAAAGCAACTCATAAGAACAACTCAATTCAACATGTTAAGGAGGAACTAGTGGTTCTGTGCAGTGTAATCAATTGTGATCTTTATTTTATCTGGATTAGTTACTGAGCCATGCCCCATTTTATATAGCTTAAAGCTACTGTCTTGAGGCTTTTTTTTTAATTCTGAAGCATTACAGACAAAAAAAAAATAATTAGCAGTGGTGAAACATATGGAGAACTGGTACCATGGTGAGGTTGAAGCACCAGGCAGCAGTCATCACTAGGGAGCATTGAAGAAGATGGGTGTACTTTGAAAATATAATGTTAAGGTAAAAGGGCTCAAATCCATTGAAGATCCTGTAGGCTAGTGTAAGAATCTTATATTGAACGTGGGTAGCTACTAGAATGGAGTTACGTTTTGTAAAAGTTTTGTAAAAGCTTGGCTAACATCTAAATATCCTGCTTCCCCAAAAGAGCTTTGATCTTCTTGACGTACAAATTAGTTAAAAAACAAAAAAATAATGGTTTTTGTGACATATTCAGAGAGTTTGAGTCGGGTGTCAATTGTAAAGTCATTCATTTAAAGGGCCAGGTCATGATGAATGAAGACTTTTGCCGAAATGATCAAGAACTCTGTTTTGCCAATTAGACATTGTAGTTCTACAATTGCAGACTGTAGTCCATCAAAGTCTAATAGTGGTTGATTCTTTGCACAGCAAGGCTGATTTGGTGGTGGTATGTTAAAGCTCACGAACAAGGTTGCCCTGCACAGCTGATGCTGCCAGGCTTTCTCAAAGAAGGTGAGTTTCCCAGTGAGCCTTGGTCGTCCCAAGATTTTTTCCCTAAAAAACAACTTAACAGGGAGTTTTTTATTGCTACTGTCACTTTGGCTTGTTCATAATGGGTTCAAGCTCAGAACACTGTACACTGTAAAGTTGCTTTGTGACAATATACTATTGTAAAAAGCACGATATAAAGACATTAACATGAACTTGTTGCAGTTGTCTAAGTGTATCTGTGGAAATGATAAGAGGGGTAAATTAATATATAAATTAAATCGTAGTAGCCTGTTTCTGATTTGTTCAATTGTTCAAATACAATGTCTCGTTCCATTCGTTAAATATGTCTAAATATTTTTTAATTAGTGTTTATTTAAAACTCTTGAACTGTAATAGAGGCTTTTCAATATTATGTGAGACTGGAATAAAATGGAGAGGAAAATAAGTCAGAACACAAAACAGAAAAAAGGTTTAAAAGGCTGTATCTGTCCTTGGAAAAAATGCTTCAGTTACTTTTGTCAGTAAATTTTGTGCTTGAAATTTTTATTTATTATCAAAAACACGAGATAATTGGTGTGGTGTCATTTAAGATCATTAAGTGAAACAAAAGGCACCTCTGTGCATTCAATAATTTTAGGTATCAGGACATACTTAAAATATTTAGTTCTTTAAATTTTGTAAAATCAAGTTACTAGAACCATGAACAACATCATGTCATTATTTAAATTATACCAAAAAAGCCAGAATCCAAAAGCAGTGTGTGAAAACCCACATATACCCTTTTCTGCTTCTAAAGGAAGCTAAAGGGGTAAGTGGTATGTGCTAGGGATCCTGAGTGATCATTAGCATCATATGTAACCACCATTGGAAAAGCAGCTTCCAGAGGTGTGTAAACAGAATGGAGCGAAGAAGTCAGCAATGGTCTTGGAAAAGCCATCGTTGCTGCCATCAAACTAGAAAAGTGTAAATGCAAACAGAAAGCATTTAAGACAGTTGAGCAAAACCCTACAATATTTATCCTAAACTCAGACCGTGTTTATATTTATTGCAAAAAATCCCAAACCCGCTATTAAATCAACAACAGAACCACTGAAAAGACAACAATTAGGGTTCTGCAATGGCGCTGTAGCAGTCCAGACCATAACCTGATTGATGCTGTGGTAGAACCTTGAACAATGCCATGGCTGTGCGTAAACAAATGCTCACAAACCTTAATAAACTAACCCTAAAGTATTTGTATTAAACAAATAATTACACAATGTGATTTGTCAGGTGTCAGATGTGTCATCTCCGTGTCCCCATGTGTTTTTTTTCCAGGTTCTCAGTTTCCAAGGTTGGACTTTCAATTTGAGTGAAGTTTTGTGTTCTTCCTGTGTTCCCATGGGTTTCCTCTGGGTTCTCCAATTTCGTCCCACAGTCCAAAAACATGGATTCAAGGGGAATTGTTGCTCCAAATTGCCCTTATCTAAACATTCTACTCTGGTATTGCATGTCTTGGGCATGGACAATTCCTTCACCCTCCACCCCGCAAACCTAGTAGTGGACTAGGCAGAAGATAATAAGATGAAATTAATTTGTGTGTTTTTGTACAACCAAGATCAATGTTATTTAAATTTTTATTCCTTTTAAGTCTGTTTTTTTAATTGCCCTAGAGTGTGTCCAATATGTTAACATGACTGTAACTCTCTGCGGTAAAAGTTTTTGACTATTTAGAATTTAAGGGAAATTCACTTTTTGCATTTAACTGCACCTGGGCTCTTACTGGGTCAATGAGTAAAAGACGTGAATAATTTTATGGCTTCTATTAGCAATTTACTTGTTTTATTTAGCACAGGTTCGGTGCATGTGATAAGGCATGTTGTCTGACTCCAAGGAGAGATGAGAAACTAATAAAACCTCATGGTAATTTATGAAGCAGACATGCATATCTTGGGCTGGCCATGACACTCCTGTGTCCTCCAGTCCTCTACTCTGGCCTTGCTTCTACTGCTCTTTCTCATTCTCCTACTTGTTTCCTCCCTCCCTATGCACACTTACCTCCCATTTTTCTTTTTCTGTTCATTTCCTTTCCCTCTTCTAGACAATCAATTTCCGCCTCCAGCATAGTATAGACCCCACCACACCATCACCACCACCATCTCTCTTTCTCTTTCTCTCTCTCTCTCTCTCTCTCTCATGGTCAGAGAACTGGAGTTGACCTTTTCACCGAATGCCATTATTAGAGAAACTGACATTCAAACCCCAAGCCCGGAGGACAGAGAGAGGCAGTGGCAATTCTCTACCCCCTCCACTGCTCTAGACTCACCCATGACCCTTCACTCTATACGGCATCCCCATATGCCAATCACCTTGCCATCTCCCAGTATGCACTGCGGCCCTTCCAGAAAGGTGCAGTCCAACTGCAAATGTCTGAAGGTCCACGTGATATATTTGACCATTATTTTGCTTTATAAATTAAAGATATGAAATCATCTTCAAATAAAGTTTTGATGCTAGAGTTGGTGGAATCCACATTCAAGATTTTAAAATTTTTTTTTTTTATCTTTTTCACTTCATAAATGCTTCATTCTACTAAATTAGTTTTTAAAAATCTGCATCACTCACCGCAGGAGGTTCCAATCACTCCATCAGAATCAGACACTCAATCTGTGTCTAGGGCTTGATGGACCTACAGCAATTATGGAAGAGAAGACAATATAGGGAAGTTGGCAAAGTATAATACACAAGTATACCCAATAAATGAGGGCAAAGCTGTATGTTTAAATACACAAATACTATACAAATAAACACCACTGCCTTTATTACCATGACATTTGACTTATTTCTCAGCAGCCCAAGATGTCTCATCACTTTTCTCTGTTACATTTTTTTTAAACATTTGAAAAAACCTCACCAAGAAACGACCATTCATTCATTAACTTCCACTTAATCCTTTACTAGGGTCATGGGGGGCTCCTCATGCCCATCCAGTGAAGAACGTTTCAGGCACAGGGGAGATACACCCAGGGCAGGTCGTCAATCTATCGCTATGAAATTTAGAGCATTTAATTTACCCTGAATCCATGTTTTTGGACTCTGGGAGGAAACTGGAGAACCCGGAGGAAACCCACGCAGACACGGGGAGAACATGAAAACTCCACCCAAATCGGCATTCGAACCAGAAATCCCCAGCGCTGAGAGGCGACTGTGCTAACCTCTAAGCCACCATGCCGCCCAAGAAATGACCAATTAGGCGTAAATTAACATTCAGCAGAAAATGTTATCACAAAGGCTGAGAATGGGCAAGTGGAATTAGAGATATTAGTAACATGCCACAACTTAACTGATGAATATTATCTCATATTATTAAACATTTAATTTAGATCTTACATATAAGACTTTAAATTGATGAAACCCACAAACAAACAATCAAAAACACCACCGTACCAACTTATCATCAATCTTAGTCCTGGTCCCATCTTCCTCATCTCCTAAATTCAAGGAGTCAAGTTCAGTTAAAAATCCTGTAAATGAATGATATTATGTTCAAAATAACTTCTACTATTATCACTTGCAACAATTAGAATTATACTGACAGCAAACGTTTGACGAGCATTACCATAAATGTATATATTTGATTGTTAATGGATACTCACTCCTCCCTCTCTACATCTGCTCCACCATGCTTGTGTTGTCCAATGTCTGTTCCTCATTCAGAGTGCTCAGAGTCATGACATGATTGGGTTTGGACAATCAGGATCCATTCAGTAACCATCATAATTGACATTATTCTGTAATAATATAATGGTATTCACTGGTTTAGAGACAGAAATATGTCATGTCCATTGCAATAAATGTTGGGTCTGAAGAGGTTAATCCTCTACTAGGGCAGCAGAGGGGTTGCCTATGCCCATCAACAGAAGAATGTTTTGTTATACCAGGGATAGGGTGCCAATCCATAACTGGAAACACACTCACTGACACAGACCCACACACACTATATAGGGGGTCAATTATAAGCAGCCAATTCACCTTAAAATAGAGAAATATTAGTTAACCAATTTTTTTTAACACAAAAATATCTAAAACCACTGATTGCATCAAAAAAGTAAGATCTCACACTCCAAAGTGCTAATTTCCATATCTACCCTCATAGCTCACTCTGGCAGCAATGGCTACATTTGATTAAATGATTTTCATTATATGGTTTTGGCCAGAGGAGTTCGCTGAAGCTCAGGTGCGTGCATTCAATATACAGTATATACGAAATGAGATGTGAATCATTGGACAACTCAAGTTTTAGAGAATGAAAACATGTTTCCCTTAATTATCTGGCATTGCTCTTGGCAGGGGGTTGTGATATTTTAATTTTAAG
Organism: Xyliphius kryptos; assembly: GCA_025769995.1. Taxonomy (NCBI): domain Eukaryota; kingdom Metazoa; phylum Chordata; class Actinopteri; order Siluriformes; family Aspredinidae; genus Xyliphius; species Xyliphius kryptos. Next base: position 13,813,914 of record JAOUQT010000036.1, read on the forward strand.
GTAATGGTTTCCAGTGTGCAAGTTCACGCAACAAAAATCTTGCCATTGCTTTAATCTGGGGAACAGCTTTTGATACTTGCTTTTGAGAAGACGGCCGATTGTGTGCTCATTTTCACGCAGGAGGCAAAGCAAATAAACCACACTGGGCTGAATTGCTTCTCTTTAAGACTCTTTGAGAATCTTTTGTGTAATCATGTGTGCGATTCATTGAGTGTGTGAGTGTTTGGTACATTTAAGTGTGCACGTAACGACAGAAAAAAAATGCTATGTAGTGCGTATCTGCATTTTTGTGTGTGGCTTCTGCCGTTTCATTTGAGTTTAGAGCAGCAGTTGAACAGGTATGTGAAGTGGCAGGGTGTGGTCCAGGCCAGTCAAGCAGGTCAAGCATGTGACCAGTGCCAGAGGCTGGAGGGTGTGGAGCAAGCTTGGGATTCTGGGTAAAGCGTGAGAAAGATAAGCAGAGCAGGGGCTCAAAGCCAATATCAGGTACAAAGTCTGCCTGAGGGGGAGAAGTCCAGTAACTCATCACAAACACCTTCAGGAGTGTTCTAATGGCCTAAAAACAGTCCTTTTCTGCCTTATTTGGTTAATTTAGTCTACACAGTAATTATGCAAAAATGTTCTTATTATGTAAGTGAATTTGGAACTAAACTAAATATACTAATTAGTTTTTCCATCTAGTTTACCAACTATCTACACTGCTCAAAAAAATAAGTTACACACAATGTAACTTCCAGACCTCCATGGGATAATAATTTTGATTTACATTTTGATAATTTTTATGTTATTTTGTTATCAATGCATTCCACTGTCTACTACATAAAAATTTTCAACTGAATATATTTTTTAAATAAATATTTTATTCATGTAGATCTAGGATGTGTTCTTTTAGTGTTCTCTATTTTTTTGAGCAGTATACTTTGATTAAGATCTAAAATATAACCAACCTTTTCTTTTCTTGTTTCCTTTTCTATTCTTTACATTTCATTCATGAACCAGTTTTCGCACAACTGCGTGTGCATTAAACATCATGATGATCCGGTCTGACAAACACACTCAAACATAAGGAGATGGATGAGGGAATAAAAACGAGAGATGTTGCAGTCATTCCAGAAGTAATTAAAATGTGTTGAGACTGTAAAAGTTGCACCCTAGAAAGCTAAAAGGGAAAAAAAGCTAATGCTAAAAGTGCAAGTGATTTGTAACAGCTTTAAATATAAAATAGCACAGACAAGGGATTTGAATAGGAAGCTATTTATATTCCTTTACACTATTTATCTATTAAATAGAAAATCACAGAATGTAGGACCATTGAGAAATTCTAATTATAAATTTAAATCTATTTATTAGCGGAATACCTATGCTGCTCTACGGTGGAAAACTTGATAACAAGAACATGAAAACTGAAACGTAATTGTTTTTGAATGTGTAATGGCTTTGGAGTTTATACTGTATGTTTAAAATGATGGAGTGAGGTTTGTGGCAATAAAAATCTGAAATAACTACATAGAATAAACAAAGTGTGAGTTGTGAGTATTCTTTCTTACGTGAAAATATCAGTAGGGTTTCGAAGGACATGGTAAGTAATCATGGTGCCAAGTTTCAGCCTTGTAGGTACTTGGAAAGACCCCAATATGAAACTTGAATTCGATGGCGATATTGAACAAACCATAGAATTTAGCAAAGTGAGAAACAGTTATATTTTTCTAGGAAATAATAGGGAATGAAGGAGCCAAGTTTCAGAGCTTTAGATACTCGGGAAGACCCAACTTGCGTTCAATGATTATATCAAACAACCAACGATTATAGGAAAATGAGAAGTACTTCATTTTTCAAAGGACATGATGGGGGATCACGATGCCAAATTTCAGCCTTGTAGCCTTGAGTCAGTCAGTCAGTGGGTGAGGGCGTTTCTTTTTTAGCATTACATTTACATTTACTTATTTAGCAGACGCTTTTATCCAAGTACCCAAACTTGGTTGAGGTCAGAACGCAGGGTTGATACAGAACCCTGGAGCAATGAGGGTTAAGGGTCTTGTTCAAGGACCCACATTGGTAACTTCAGTGGACCTGGGATTTAAATCCCCAACCTTCTGATTGATAGTCCAACACCCTACCCACTGAGCTACCACTCCCTCTAGGTTCGCTATTTTCTGTCCAGAGTCCAAAAACACAGATTCAAGGTAATTAAATGCCCTAAATTGGCCCGAGATGTTCTCCCCAAGATGGGCATGGGGAAACCCCCGTGATCCTTGTAGAGAATTAAGTGGTATAACATAATAAATAAATGTATAATGCACTTTTCATGCATTATTTCATGGAAACCATAAAATGCTAGATCATGGGTATTAGAAAACATTTAAAATGAATAAAGATAAACTGAAAACAGTAACACAGAAAAATATATGAACAGGAACAATAAAAATGCACGAGAATGTTCTGAAAAGCCTTTTTGAACACAAAAGTTTAAAGATGATTCTTCATAAAGTATGAATGCCTTCGGAAACCTTTATGAATGCACTTCTAATGCATTATGTATACTGGATTTATACAAAGCATTACCTCAAAAGCGTTACCAAATCTCAGAACCAACTCCGGGATCTAAGGTTATAACTTAAGCATGGCTTGGAAACTTTGGAAAATTCTTCAATATTCACATGAAATCCATGTTAAGTAAACGAAGTCCTAAATGTGAATCTATCACTTATTGTGCAAGCTCTTTCACTTGTGCCCTTTTGATCTGGGCAATACTAAATATCAAAGCAGCTTCCAAATTGATCCGGCTGAATTAATGAAGGTGAGCCGCTTGACGGGCTAAATGTAAAATGTCATAAGGAAACTGATTGGTCTGACGTGTAAATACAGACAGAAGAACATCTCGACATTCGTTCGTTTGACAGAGGAGACTTTAATCACACTTGTATAATCCACTACTTGAATTCAAAGCCAATGACTTTTTATTCATCAATATCTATAGGACCACAACTGTTACGGGCCCCATGTGACGTTTGCAGCATTTGAATAGTTCTTCTTTCCTCATGCTGTTCATATTCATTAACATCATCACCTCGATTAATATGGCTAAATCAATCTTATGAATAAATGCTAATTTTATAGCTGCTTTCATCCCACTGGTGCATTTGTAAGATATGCATCCAAAAAACCAATTACTTTTACCACAGTGTTGTTGTATTCCTTGGTGAACAATTAATCATTGCCCTTTAAGAACCATCAGTAAAAGCAGTTCAAAATCACAATCATACCTATATAATTTAAAACATCAATGTAATCAGAAAAAATAATAATGAACACCAAATTATGTTCAAACGCAACATTTTTGGAAGTATAGACCACAGTGCCTTACATTGTTTACTCAATAGAGACTACATACATTTACATTTCTAACAGTTTTATATACTGACAGAATATTTGGATCATTACTTCTGTACTTCATGTAATTCAGCAGGTAAAACTGGGACCAAAAGATGATTTACATTTTCATATAAAGTACCGTGATCTACTTTGCCTACAGTGCTTGTATATACATGGAGTGTACCTGGAAAGGTGGGCAGCTTTATGTACGTCTTCCAGAGAGAAATTGGGGTTGGATGCCTTCAGTCATAGTACCTCGTGGGACCTAGAATGGAACCGGGGATCTTCTGGTCTCAAGGCTTGTTAAGTAAAAGTATGGCTTTATAAATTCCATCTCACCTTGTTATCTAAATCCTTTACTAGGGTCATGGTGGGGTCGGGGGGAGCTCTATGGCCATCCGAGGAGGACATTTCGTATACTGGGCAGATACACCAGAGTGCCAAATCCATACTTTGAAGCATTCACACAGACACACATTATATATAGGGGCAATTTAGAGCGGACATTCATTCATTAATTGTCTTTAGTTTAATCCTCTACTGGGATTTTGGGGGGTTCCCCATGCCCATCCAAGGGAGAATGTTTTGGGTGCTGGGCATATACATCTAGGACAGTTTGCCAATCTATTGCTTGGCACGCACTCACTCAATCACATACATACACTGACTGTATAGGGCAATTTCGAGCAGTCAATTTACCTTACATTCATGTTTTTGGACTGTGGGGGAAAACTGCGATCATAATGCCATTGTGACGCCTAAAAACTAAATACTGCATAATAAAATCAAGTGTGCAGACTTAACAACAATGTAATAATAATAATAATTCACATATTCAATCATATTTGTCTGCGTGGGTTTCCTCCGGGTTCTCCGGTTTCCTCCCACCTTCCAAAAACATGAAGGTAAATTGAAATTTCCCTGTATAGTGTGTGTATGTGTGTGTGGCTGTGTGTGTGAGTGTGTACCCAGCGATGGACTGGCGCCCTGTCCTGGGTGTATCTGCCCGAGATGTTCTTCCCTGGATGGGCATGGGGAACCCCCCCCCCCCCGCGCGACCCTCATAAAGGAGTAAGCGGAAAATAATGAATGAATGAATGAATGAATGAATTAATAAATGAATATTCAATCAGGTATCTAAAAGAAAGTTGGGGTCATTAATATATAGGACTGAAAGACAGACCCCCCAAAAATATAAATGTTAAATTTTTCACTGAGCCATGCATCATGTAACGGAGCAGGCCTCCTGAATATGACTGACATCTCTGGAAAGAAAGTTAGAAAAGGCTGTGATGTCACGTAATTGCCAAAAAGATCAAGGTGATACCAATTAAGGCTGTCATGAGATTGGGATCCAGGTCACCAGTAAGGGCCTGTATGAACGTGATAAAAATATTGTACCAGAAACTGCTATGTCATGTGCATGTTGAGTAAATGTAATGTAAATAATCATCATATTTTAATATCTCACAAATATAAATAATATAATGTGTTTTGCCATTCAGCAATTGTGGACAACCTCACATTACAGCAAATGATGAGGAGATGTCCAGGATGCAAGCCCAGTGGTCATCCGAGATGGTAAATCCCAGGTCAACCTCCCAGGGCCTTTTAAGCACCTTCTCTGGTGATATCTGTAGTGGATTGATTAGATTGTAAATAAGAGAAATGAGTCAGTCTGGTAAAGGTCACGGGTAGGAAATTGGGTGATGTGGGGGAATGGGAAGGTAAAAGTTGTAAACAAAATGTCTGACCTGGAAAAATGAAAACGATAGATCTTTGAATACATTTAGAATTTCTGGTATGACAATTCTTTGACCAGGGACAGAAAACTGGATCCTAGAAACAGGTGAATTCCCAAAACTGGTATGCAAATAAAGATCTAGTGTAGACCATAACATTTTCCAAATTGAAATCTGACCCTAATGGCACAAACAACAGATGTATTAATGGAAGTTTTGTTAGTAGATGTGGGGAGCTCAGAGCAGATTACCACACATAAGAGAAAATGATCTCAATATGGGTTCACAGCGGGAGATCTTCCAACTGCCTCCCATCGGCCCAGTAAAGTAATTTATGGATATTGCAAGCTCACAAGTATTTACTAAAGTTATGGGGTGCAAGGCCCCCCTGAATGGAGCTCCTGAGACGGGCATGATTTACTGTCCCCCTGAAATGAATTTAATGGACGATCAAGGCTCAAAATGAAAGAAATGTTAAAAAAGTACAACAATATAAATATCGTGACCATTTGGATTGGATTGACATGATGCAAAGGGGTCAAGAAATGGGGGACCACCTAAAAGGACCTAATTCACATTTCTGTTTTTACAAAAAAAGCTAAATAAGTCACACTCATGTACTTAAATCCTTTCTACGCAATTTCATTTAATTATACATATTTAATGCATGACGTGTAGGCCACTTGGCTGAAGAGTAAACACTAAACATAGATTGATAGTGTGCTTTTTAACTTTAGTGTATAAACTTGAAGTTTGGGCAACACGATGGTTTAGTGGTTAGCACATTCGCCTCTCAGCGTTGAAGATTCCCGGTTCGAGTTTCCATGTTCTCCCCGTGTCTCCGGGTTCTCCGGTTTCCTCCCACATTCCAAAAGCATGAAGCTAAATTGAATGCTCTAAATTGCCCTGTATAGTGTGTGTATGTGTGTGTGGCTGTGTGTGTGAGTGTGTACTCAGCGATGGATTGGCGCCCTGTTCTGGGTGTATCTGCCCGAGACGTTCTCCCCTGGATGGGCATGGGGAACCCCCCCATCCCCCCACCCGTAACCCTTATGAAGGAATAAGCAGAAGATAATGAATGAATGAATGAATGAATGAACTAGAAGTTTGATAAACCAATCCAAATTGTCAAACACAGGTGCAAGGATGGAGACGGGGTGAGTAGTGCCCTCTTTTCTAACGTAAAGATAAATGGTTAAAGGTTCTATCACCAAACAGCATAACACTATGGTGTAGAAAATAAGGTGAGGAATAAAAAGACAGTACAGTACTGTAGTGATACTGACATGATGGTGGTGTGTGATTGTGTGTCGTGCTGCTGGACAGAGAGTACATCAATAAAAACTCAACAGGTGTCTGATCCATTCGTACCATCATCCACCATTCTAATAATACCTGTCCATCTATATGGTCTGTGGAACTAAAAAACAAACCGTTAGTGTAGAACTAAGCAGGTATATCTAATAAAATGGCTGGTGAGTGAATATTTAAATTAGAAATCAGGCTGTAGCTACTGCTGCTGCTGATGGGGACTTTCTTTTCTTTAAGTAACAGGAAAGTGTTCGCAGCAGATTAGGAGCAGAGTCATTGATGGTAGAGACCAGATAAGATGAGAACCCATTGCAAAGCCATTAAATCCAAAGGATTTTCTATTTTGCAATGACTTCAACGACATGTGCTTTCATAGTAAATATGGGACCACCCAGGTGTTAGGCTTGAGTGTTTTTTAGGGAATTGTAGGGAAGCAGAGCGAGTAGAGGAAGCACTGCACCTCTGATGGGTTTGAGAGTCATTTTGACACAGACAGTAATTAACAAATATAATAATAATACAGGTTAACTCCATAATAATCACTAAAAGCAGTACCAAGGTAAGCCTATTAAACTGCTTTGTCATTTTGCTCATTTAAGCTAAAGTTGTTGGGCTGTTAAATTTGTGTCACAATGATCTGTGTCATCACACTCTGAATATAATGGAAGTCAAAGGATTTATTTGAGGGTCTGCATCATTTCATTTATGTACCATGCCTGCTACCTTGAACATCTGATGCATTGATATATTTTTTAATTGCGAAACAAACAACAAATAGGACAAAATAACTGAAAACCTCAGTGTGCATAACTATTCAACCCCCCCTTAAAGTCCTTTTGATGCAATTACAGCTGCAAGTCGCTTTGGATAAGTCTCTATGAGCTTGCCACATCTGGCCACTGAGATTTTTGCCCATTCCTTAAGCTCCAGTTCCTTCAAGTTAGATGGTTTCTGCTGGTCAACGGCAATCTTCAAGTCTGACCACAGATTCTCAATTGGATTATGGTCTGAATTGGATTAAGGACGAGGCCATTCCAATACATTTAGACGTTTCCTCTTAAACCACTGTTGCCTTAGCAGTATGCTTTGGGTCATTGTCATGTTGGAAGGTAAATCTCCGTCCCAGTCTCAAATCACTGACAAGCGCCAACAGGTTTTGCTCAAGAACATCCCTGGATTTAGCACCACCCGTGACTTCTGAAGGTAATTGGTTGCACCATAACATTTTAGGGGCTTCATAACAAAGTGTTGTATACAGGTTGTAATGTAATAAAATAGGTAAACATTCAAGGTGAGGTGAATACTTTTTCAGTAGGAAAAAGTAGGAATTCACATGCCTTGGACAAAAACCCTTTCACTGCATGTCCTCCTCTAACCCAACAGTGTCAATGAGTGAAAAGTAACAAGTAAACTAAGATAATTAAGAAAAGCTTAGCATTGTATGGCATATGTGTATTAAACCATTAATGGCAAAGCCTTTGCTCAAAGGATTTTTAAATTGCCAGGGGTCTAGAGAACCTTATCGTGACCCATGATTCTACAAGCAACCACTGAAGTCAAGGATGGTATTTGCTGCTTTAAAAAATAACGTTTTATAAATAATGATTTTAATAATAATACAACCCTCTGTAATTTAATTGAAAATGCAGAATGGAAGGGCTGGCCCATTTAGCCCATCTTAATGTGGAGGAAATCTCACATTCGAAGGTGCATTTTCAGATAATAAATTATTTTGGCTTGAAGACGCTGCAGTTGCATCAAGACTTTACCAGATTTAAGGGGATTATTCGTCCCTTTACAACACTGGAGGTCATTTAAAAGATATGAAATTCAAGTACTTTTTAAGTACTGGTAAAGTAAGTGGTAGGGGAAGAAGAAACAGCACATTCACAACACCAAAACAACCCACGAGCCCTGATACCCTGTGGGAAACCCAACAATCCCCGTGAACAATCCTATCTGAGTACTTGAAGCTGTACTTCCAGTCTGGGCTTACTATAAACATTTAGAACTATGTTCTTGACATATGAACCATAAAGGACTATTATATATATTTTAATGCCTGGGCTTATGACAAGTATCATAAAGCATTATATATACTTTATAAAGCTTTATAAATGTGTTACTATGCCCATCGATCGATTAGCACCCTGTCCTGGGTGTATCTGTCCAGCGCCCATAACGTACGTTCTCCCCTGGATGGGTATGGGGAACCCGACCGCAACCCTAGAAAAGGATTAATCGTCAGATGAATAAATGTTGTTTTATTGAGGCTATTTATGGCACGGTGGCTTAGTGGTCAGCACGTTCGCCTCTCAGCGCTAGGGATTCCCAGTTCGGATCCCAAACTGGGTGGAGTTTCCATGTTCTCCCCGTGTCTGCGTGGGTTTCCTCCGGGTTCTCCGGTTTCCTCCCAC
>JAOUQT010000036.1:13822855-13837966 GCA_025769995.1 Xyliphius kryptos
GAGGAAACCGGAGAACCCGGAGGAAACCCACGCAGACACGGGGAGAACATGGAAACTCCACCCAGATTGGGATTCGTGCTAACCACTAAGCCACCGTGCCACCCAGCTTTGTTTTTATTTGTTAAATAAAATGTCAAATAAAATGATGTCATCTCTGTATGTGGCAAAAAGTGTTTCTCATACTTTTAGTTGATGGTTAAAACTGTAGTGTTTGCTTCATACAGTTGTCACTAATCATTAAGATATTTTTAATTGCAGTATTGGTTTAAAATGTGACTTTGAAATCATTTAGAACGCTAATTATCGTCAGCATTTCTTTTTTCCAAAATGATATGACATGGTTCACACCAGCAGTCTTTACCAAAGCCTTCTCTCCATTCAGAAGCAGTGTGACCCAGACATATTGTAATACATGAAAGGGTGTCAGAGAATGGAGATCAACTTGATCGTGTAGCGTGCCGAGTTTAAAACATGCCCCTTGGATGAGCAAACATGCCAGGTGGGGGCCGTCTTTGTTGGATGAGCATTTGTTAATGGGGTGCAGGGCAGACTTGGAAGGAGGAGGGGCTCGGTAATCCTTCTCCCAGACTCAGACATGCAAGTTCCTTCAGACACTTCCTTTCTAGTGGGTCGCATAAGCAAAGGTGTTCAGTCATGTGAAACTTAATCTGTAGCTCTGCTATGACTGACCTCTCACCTCATCCGCCTTTAGCCTTTAGACTTAAGAGCAGGAGAGAGCCAGATAGAGGGAGAAAGAGAGTGGTCAGAGAATGAAGTATAGGTATGCTTATCGAAAAGGCCAGAAAGAGAAGAAAAAGACCTTGAAATCACAAAATGAAGATGCAGTGCCTTATAACTGAACACAAAATATGCTCATGGTGCATTTCTAGTGTTTTCCTTCATGCATGTACATGATATATACGTGTGTGTGTGTTTGTGTGTGTGTGTGTGTGTATACACCGGAGAGCAAGTGCCAAAACAGTCTGAGGCTGGAGACAGAGTGCACAGGGGTCACCTTAACACAAAACAGTGTGTACTCTAGACATAACACACAGCCTGCATTCCCTGGCTGAGACATGGCCATGGTGTTCCTCTCCCTCTCCCCCCTGCAGCCATTAGCAACCAGGCCGGAAAGCCTCTGTGGCTCAACTTTAGCTGTCCTCTATGATTACCTGTTTTTTCTCATAGCGAAGGTGACCGAGCCAGTTCAGCTCTGCAGCAGCAATTAACCTGGGCCGCCCCATGTCCTTTCCTTAGCTGAGCAGGAGTGACACGTGTTAGCTGTGGCCACAGAAGGCCTTATCTGAGCAAGTTGTGTAAGAGAGGAGCATGTGAGTGTGTGTCTGCCGGTTTAAGATCTTCCCCACTATCTTAACCACAACACACTGTACTCTGCTAGGACAGGACAGATAATACAACCCTTAAAACTCCCAGTATCCTTACTGTTTTAGACAAAACAGACCTGTATTTACATACACACTTGTCTTAAGGCCTATTAACCTCAAACATGACCGGCACAAAAAACATACTCAAAAAGCAGCTACAGTGTTTGAATACGGTACTTTATAACAAATGACCTTTACTTGTAATACAATATATACTGTATGGGATGGAGCAATTTATTGTTTTTGCAATTAATCATGATAAAAAAAAATCATATGCGTGCTCAAACATTGTCATTACAACATATATATTGCCAGAACTTCACACAGAACAAAAACAAATTTACATTTGCAGAACACCTGTCTGTTTACATTGTCCTAACAAAAAAACTAGTTTTCTTTTAAAGGGATATGCAAATATGTAATTAAGTTTTATTTTTTACTGTGATTTTGACAAAAGAATGTAATATTTTATGTTGTATTCAGCAAAAGCCCTGCATTGTCTTTTTCCAATAATAAAATATTATTTCATGTTTAAATGAAATAATAAAAAACATAAGAACCTGTGCATTAATTATTTCATTATAATCTTGCTCATCGTATAATTGTAATTACTTCTGAGACAATAAACCTACTATCAAAATCTGTTATCATCTCATCCCTATATAATACATACATACATTTAATACAAAATAATAATAATAATAATAATATAAAATCATGAGTGTCTATCTTCCCTGATGGCTTTTTTTTAAAGACTTCTTGGGGAATTCTATTTTGTGATATATGATATTATATTATTGTTTTAGTTTTATTGTCATTGGAGTAAGGTAACTCGCACCTGCCGGAGGCTCCGTTGATGGTCTGTGTGCAGGAATTTAAAGAGAGGGGCGATGTGGAATGTGGAGGGTGAGAGCAGCAGCAACAGAAAAAGAAGTTCAGCTGCTTCACCTGAAAAAGACTGGAAAGAAAAGAGAAGCAAAAAGCCAGAGTGTCAGCAGTTACACAAGCCTGTAACGTAATCTGTTAATAAAAACTGTTCATGTGTCCAATAAATCCTCATTTTGTCTTGGCAGGTGACATATAACCAATTATATCATATCACGAAAGTACAAATATTGCAGTTATAACCTATTTGACTTATATTTAAAATAAAGACCACATCAAAAATGAAGAAAATACAGAATAGTTAAATTTATCCGGTGGAATGATTTAAAACAGATTCCCTACAAGATATCGTATAGTTCATTTTCATTGTATAGAAATGTATATTGTAGTCGTACGTCTATTGTATTTAAAACGTTTCATTTCATCTTTTTATTTTGACCACTTATTTCTTTAGATCAGCCTTGTGGGGGGCCCATTCAGAGGGTATCGTTTTAGGTGCTGGGCAGATACACCCAGGACAGGGCGCCAATCCATTGCTGGGCCCATATTCACTCACACACTATAGTGGGGCAATTTAAAGCAGCCAATTCACCCTAAATTCATGTTTTGGGACTGTGAGAGAAAAACCATGAAGAAACAAGGAGAGAGAACATGAATACACCACCCAGATCAGGATTTGAAACTGGATCCCGAGTGTGGAGAGGTGAACATGCTAACCACTATGCCATTGTGGCATAGTATAAAGTTTCCACTGTGTTAGCCACAACAAAATAAACATGCATGTCTAGAAAGTGTTTTTATTTAAATAATCTTATATTGGATACAACTTTTAACTGATCAGTAGGTAAGCACAGTATGTATAGGGGACATTGGTGTTATGTCATGATATATTATGTTATGTTAGGTCATGTTATATGTTACATGTTATTTCATGCCATGTTATGTTATATGTTATGTCATGTCATGTCATGATATGTTATAGGTTTTGTCATGCCATGTTATATGTTATGTCATGTCATGCCATGTCATGGTATGTAATGGCAAGTCATGTCATGTTATGATATGTTATAGGTTATGTCATGCCATGTCATGGTATGTAATGGCAAGTCATGTCATGTCATGTTATGTTATGTCATGTTATGTTATGTCATGTTATGTTATGTAATTATGTTATATGTCATGGCATGTAATATTTTGTTATGTTATGTTATGTCATGTCATGTTATATGCCATGTAATATGTTATGTTATGTTATATGTAATTTAATTTTATGTTATGTCATGATATATGTTGTAATATGTTTTATGTTGTGATATGTCATGGTATGTTATAGTCCCTGGTTACCGCACTTGCATGACATCAAAAAGGAAAGTATGATTCTCTGGTAGGACGGTTAAGGTTTATTGTATGTGGAGAATGTGAGTTTTTTGAATATGCTAAAATATCTTCAGGTGCAAATGTTTGCATGAATGTGTTTGTGTGTGTATCAGCCCTGCAATAGCCTAACAACGTATCTAGCGTGTTTCCCCACCCTAGGATTACTGCAGTTGGCTCCAGCACCCAGGAGCAATGTCTTAGATAATGAATTAATAAATAATAAACCATTTCAGTAACAAACAACTGTGTATTAAAATCGACAAAGGTTTGTTCCCTGTAGAACAGGTTTGAGCGATACATTTTCTCAAGAGGCTACATGAGAAATTGGGGCTGTTGTGGATGCTGAATCAACAGGCTAAACTTAATATAAAATGTAAGCAATGTAGTTGTGTGTGAGTGTGAGGGGCATACACCACAGGCATACATGCCTTATAACGGCATTGTATTTTTTATTTTGTTTGTATGTCATTTTTTCATTTCATGTGTGCATGTGTTCGAAATCAATTTTCACCGTACACGTATTTACATTTAATTTCGAACTTCCCATTGACTTGAGGGAAGAACAGGAACAGCGATATGGCCCTGAGGCTATAAAAGGTTCAGTTTTACTGTAGAAGATGTTCTTTTACATTAAAAAAAAACCTAAATAACATGGACTTTGATCAAAGATGTCCAAACCGTTGCAGAAAACTACATTTAGCTTTGCACTGACCAAGGGTACATTTTAAAAGGACATTAGCATTCAAAGCAGATCACAGTGTACTCCTTGTATCCATCCTCCACCAGTCAGCCGCCCAACCAACTTCAAGGAATGACTAATGTGAAAACAGAGAGAGAGAGAGAGATCCCCTTATACCCCGTTTCTTTTTTTCAATTCAGTCACACGAACAAAGGTTCCTTTAGTAGTGACCCACAGTACTTGACCACTATGCCATCTTAATACTCAAAAACTTTTATTTCCTGACACAAGGACATTTCAGACCTGAAAGCAGTCATAAATCTTGCAAAAAAAAAAAAAAAGCCATGAGCATATGATTAAATGCATTGTCGTGATAATTATCTGTTCCATGACATTTTTTTTACTTGCCATGAAGTTGTCAGTAAGTTTGAAACCTGAACAAAGAAAAGGGGTAGGGAGGAATGAAAAGGAGGGATTGATCTTCCTCAGACTGCAGACCTGGCTCTGTGACCTTTAAACACTAAACCAGGGCAGAGGCCCCTTCATCCTTACTACACACATACACACACACACACAACTTAGACAGACATACACACACCCTCCCCTTGGCCTACAATCCATGCTGTTTGAACATTATCTCAGTTGTCCACACCTTTGCATTTCTGCCTACTCGTCTATCTATAGACTTTAGACTCTTCGGCTCTGCAAACAAGCCAAACTTGAATAAGTCCAATTATACCTCCTGAAATGGTGTACTGGTAAGAATGGGTTTAGCACAGCAAACTAAACAGATGAAAAACAAACTTTAACCCCAGGCAACTGATAACCCAAGTTCAAACTGCCAAAGTGTGCCCAAGTGCTTCTTATTCTAACAATATAAGACGTGAATGTGTGCAGTCATGTAGTATCAGACCTATACTTCTTTATTCAGGAGTATGCTTGTTTTAGGGTCTGTTTGTCTAAATTTAAAGACACACAAGCATTTACCTGGAATTGTTCCCTTTAGCTGCCATAAACCAGTCATATACTATGCACATTTTTATTGTTTTGGAACATTTGTTAATCATTTTCCCAATCAAACCATGTTCATACATGATTGCTTATAACTCTTATGCTTACAGCTATATTACACATCATCTTACACTTGAGAGGGGGGAATGCTGAGAAGAGTAAGTCTTCTATTAATGAGATATGGGTCAGGGTGTAACGGCAACAGCACCGCTCAAGCCCCATTCACAAAACAGTTGTGCATCTGCAGCAACGTGATAGGGGTATTTAAGGAGGAAACAAGATGTAGGAAGTGATAGTAACATTAAAAAGATGTATTACTAGCCGACCCGCAGCATAGCATACGTCACGTATTTAAGCCCTTCCCCAGTTTAACGTTGCCGCCATATTTCTGGGTCGTCAACATAAACTCCGGAAGTATTCATGTAGTCAGCGTATTGTTGAGCAGACTGTATAACTACGCATATATGACTAATAAGAAGGGATAGCACGTCTCTGAAGGTCTCCCAATGTTGGCAAACAAAGGTAACAGCCATGTTGGGAAGTTTTGAGAGCAACAGCTTCCCATATGCAACTGATAGAAACTGATGCAGGAATTTGTATGATATTAAAGAAATTGTTGTTTCATGTGAAGTGGTGGCCAACAAAAAGGTGGGGCTCATCAGTCAAAAAGGGGGTGGGGCTCCGTCTTGCGTATCCCATGGTTCGGAGACTTAGTCCTTTACGTATAACGTATAATATAATAATTCACAATTAACTTAAAAGCATCCGAATTAAAGATGATTTTATGTGTGAATGCTTTATCGAAGAACTTGTCCAGTCTCTGATTTTTTTCTTTTTCTTGGGGCGTTATATGTCTTACATTTACAGTCATTTAAAAGATGAGTTGATCCAAAGCAACTTACAATGTTAGTTGTTAAGGAAAAAACAGCTACATTACTATTCAGTATCATGGATGTTGGATGTTTTGGTCTTTTAGCAGCAGTGAACAATATTGAGTGAGAATTAGCACCATGGTGGGATTGAATCATCAGGTGAAATTTTTCACTAGAGCACACTGAATGAGATGGTGTGTAACTTTAAAAGACAGGGGCAGATCCAGAGCTTGTCTTGTACTGAATGTGAGCTACAGGAAGCCAATGGCGAGGGATGAGTTGGTGTATGATCGGCTTTAAAACAGATGCTTTAATGCCAAAGCTTATATAATGAAGGTCAATGTACACCCTAAATAGATCAGCAGTTCAAAAACACTTACACACATTCACCTATTCTCCTATATCTCCTTTTTGCCGAAATCCACAAAGTAAAAACACGTTAATCTGTCCAGGAATTAAGCACAGAACTTCCTCGCTGAAATGCGCCTCACAATGCCACCTTGCCGCCTGCCAATACTTATTTCAACCGATGTCTGCCCTTGATTTTAATTCTGCTTTCCTGAGTGTATTAAAAGGTTCATTCTCACGTGAAGGTTACCAAGTTATTGGCAGGGCATGGTGGGACCAGTGGAATGAAATTAGAGCATGAATGCAGGAGATGCGAGGCATGAAGTTGGTAACTTCAGTCAAGCTGGGATTTGAACCTCCAATCTTCTGATTGATAATCCAACACCCTGAACACCAAGCTACCTCTCCCCACTCTACCATGTATTAATTTAGTATGATTCATTAGTAGGATTTACTTTTAATTTTTTTAGTTGCAGGAAATACAAGTTTACATTTGTTTTTATTTATAACATAAAATTAAAAAAATAATTTCCACACATTTTTAATGCTATAAATGAAGCTAATATATAGCACCGCTAACTGCTGTGTTAGAAATGGTACAATATATTTTTTTACTGGAGTATCAGTAGTTTGCATAAATAGAAGATGAAGGGCTGAATTTTAATGTATGAAAACTATGATAAGAGCAGGTATTGTGTCTTTGCGTGTGCTATAAATTTACAGATTATCTTTGAAACACAGATTAAATTTGTGTGTATGTGTGTGGGTAAAAAATGCTTTAAAATAAGCATTTACTTTAATATTTTATTTTAAAGTCTATGCGAAGATGTAAATTCATATTTCATGGTCTTATATTACCATGTGTGAAATAAACAGGCATTTAGTGATAACATGTTTATATAGAAGCAGATACTGCCCTTAAACTCTGGAACAGTACTGCGGATTTAATCAGTATTAGATCTTATTTCAAGCGTAGTCTGTTTATAGTAGATAAGCAAGATAATTATTGTAGATGCAAAACTTATATGACCTTATGAAGCGGATTAAAATCCCTGCAGAAGCTGTATAAAATCTGTATTTTTCTGTAAAGAAAAACGTGAGAAACCTTGAATGTTATATCAAAGTTTACTTTTTGTTCTGTCTAAAAAAGCTATTAAAAAAGTGCAGTGTACTTGTTCTAGTGTTCAGTGTTCACATACTGTGGTATGACCCCCCGCCACACACATAAACATACCATATAATGTAGAGTAAAAGCCAATATGAGCTGCAGCTTACATTTAGTAAAAGATGCACGGATACATTACTAAACTTAGCCAGTTGTACAGTAGTGTAGTATATAGTTTTGTGACTGTACATTTCCTTGAGACTAAATATCAGGTCCAATATTGTAAACATTTGTTCTCGTTCAAAACCAAATTTACATCAAATTCATGAAAGCTGCTGAATTGCAGCAAGAAATTAGAGGCAGTACATTTAAACAAGTCTTTAAGGGTTTAAATGGGGGGTAATTCTTGTAGAGGCTACTCTAATATAAGTTAATGATGTGAGGAGCCACACTGTAATAGGTCATTTTCACTTAGGACAAAATGTTAGTGTTCAAATTAAGAAGTTACTACCCAGCAAAACTTCAGGTACTAATCACACAGTGTATAATGTAAGAATTGGGCAGATAGTGCACCCTGTAAGTCTCAAGTGCCTAATCATAGCTTTACTAAGTCTTTTCCTCAGTTCCCATTACACTCTTTGGAGTGTGTGTGTATGCATAAAATTATACCTTCATAAAACCTGAATATGCATTTTTTTAAAAACATATGACACTCAAATTTAACTGAAGCACTAATTATCCATTTCAATACAAAAGTCAATGAAAATACCATATTTAAGTGTGTGTGTGTGTGTGTGTGTGTGTGTGTGTGTGTGTGTGTGTGTGTGTGTGTGTGTGTGTGTGTGTGTGTGTGTGGTCTTATCAGTTCTTTAATGCCACAGAAATCTTACAATGTCATAATTTGATTTTTTTTATTAATTGATTTCAATAAAGGGACAAAATGGGTGTGTGAACAGGATAATGCAGACAACTGCCAGAAAACACAGACAGTGGTTTCTCCAAGAAAACTCAACATAGACCAGAAACAAATACAACAAAAAGGGAAAAGTTCTAAATGACCTTTGGTCATTTATAAAGAAAAACAATAATAAAAAAAAATGAAAATCAAAAAAAGAAAATCAAATAAGATCCATTCCATGTCTCCGTTTTGAACAGAGCATTTAAGTAATAATAAATAGTGACTCCCATTGTAAAAGATAAAGTTCAAGTTCAAGTTACAACAGCTTTCAGAACAGGAATAGAAAAGGCTGATAACAAAATATTTCGCATTGCCATTTACAAAAAAGTATGAACTCAAGCGGGCTTTTCCTTTACTTCTATTTCATTTTTAAATATGCTTTGCATATGAAAAGTCACCCCAATCTAAATATAAAGCACCATAGTATTTGGCAATGAAACAAAACCTGCAAAACACTGATTATTTTGAATTTATTTATTTGAATGGTGATGATCATTTCTTGATATTTACTGCATATGACATTTGTTCTCTTTATGATACTGGAATGTAGTCAGGTGAGATAGGTGAGAAGACAAAAGCACACTACAGAAAAACCCAACATCAGCTTGCATTACTGCATACAGAATGGCAGCAGAGGAGGAGAGTCTAAAAAAGAAACGGAAAAAGATATGTACAACCACCTGTTTAGCTAGTGTGGACCTTCTCAAAAGACTCCCCGGGGAAACCATTAGATGGCCTCCTTTATACAATGCCACATACTTTAGGTTTTCGTTATTTTTTTTTTTATTGGTTTTCTTATTATTTAATTTTTTAAACATACAAATAATTTGTACTATATTATCCTGCCAAATTAAAAAAATATACCGTGGCAGCTTGTTGTTTTTTCCACTACCAAAAAAAGGTACAGGAATACCTTTTGAGAGAACAAGCAACAGTTAAAAATACAAGCCTCAATATAAATACTATAGTGCCTACACTAGGTGAACATTTAATTCAAATACCATTCTAGAAATACAGAAAAAGTAGGTCATAAATGTGTTTTAGCATAGGAATTGACCATGAATGTGCATTTTCCTATAAGTTCTCTATTATATATTTATATATAATCTTAAACCTTTCCCCAATGCAAGTTATGTTTGACCTGAAGAGTTGTGAAGAGCCACGGTGGAGAGGAAAAAAGGGAAAATGAAAAGACAAAAGAAAATCACCGATTTTTTTCCCCCATTCTATATATATTGTGATCAGTTCTTGAACACCACCAAGACAATAGAGGAAATAGAAACAACATCAAACTTAAATACAATTTCCCTAAAAATGATAAGCTTTTTTAAAATGTCATTTTATAGTCATATTTTTTAAAAAATGTTGTTTGTACAAAACAAAAAAATTTCTTGCAGTGAAAGCAGCAAGTTTCCATTGTCCATTGTTTAACAGGTCTATGTCCCAATGCTTGAACATACTGAATTGAAGTTTTAGTGACCGAGAGCAGAACAGGGGACGGAGTTGGCTTGTTTAACAACGACACTCTTATTTTCTTTTTTTTAAGAATGAAATGAAGTTTTCCCTCAAGTGAATACCTGTAAACTGGGAAACTTTAACAGTGCACTTTCTGTATAACCAAGCAGTCTTAATTTATACTCAACCGCTATGCCGCAAATCAGAGCGTCAGACATAGAGTGAAGGGGCCGAGTGCGAAGTGCTATCTAAACACTTAAAGTACGGTTGTCAAACGTGGATAGATGTTTAACTTACCAGAGAGGAAAAAGTCCCTAAACATTAATGACACACAAAATTTCATCTCTCTTTTTCTCTCTCTGATTTATTTAAGTGGAACACAAGCATTAAGTAGCAGTTTACACAGGCGGTAGTTTGTAAAACTCGATACCTGTTCACCAATTCATAGTTAATCACCTCCAAGAGATGGGCAAAGGGAAATGCGGCTGTTCGGCTTCTAAGTGTACCTATGCAGTGGACGTGGACACAATCTGACACACACTAGACTGCTTTGCTACTGAGAACAGAACATTCCCAAACCATGGGAAAGCTTATGAGTCTGGATTTCAAATGTGTACCATTGAGGACAGTACCCTAAACGACAGAGTAAACATGGTAGAATCCCACACAGTACAGGATGTACTGTGCATAATGCAAATACAATACAAGGCTGCATGTTTTCTAGGTAGCTCATGATGATTAACTACAAATTAGCTTTTAGCTTTTTGATTATCATCATTTCCTTGCAGAGAGTGACACAATCAGGTACTTGATGCAAGAACCTCATATAAATCAAAGAAATCAATTTCCAGTATCTGGTTGAGATCCCTAGCTTAGAGCAGATAAGATTAACCAATGCAGTTTTAAGATCCAAGGCACTCTTTCTTGTTTATTTTAATAAATGATAGTACAAATCCAAATCGAGAAGACATCTTGCTTTTTTTTAAGAGAAATTCTAATGGGGAATTTAAATTCCATAATAGGGGCCAATTAACATTCTTTAACCCTATGTGGACTAAATATCTTTTTTAAAGATTAGTTTAAGTGCGATTCCCAGCTCCTCCGATAAGGGTTTTAAGCAAAAGACTGTTGTCCTTCCTCCATGTTACAACACGAAACTATACATGATATGTTTTACAGAATGTATGCAGCATGGTTGCTTTTTTTCTCTTCTTATTTTTAAAATAAAAACAGAACAAGAAAACAGCAACACATTTACTCAACAACTAAACAACGAGGGACAATTCCTTTTAAAATAGCCAAAACATATCATGCATGCTGTCTAATTATCAAAAAAGGGAAAGGAAAAAAAGGAAAATACACATGTAAATTATTGCACAAGAGAAAGGCTCGAAGTTTGCGTCAATGCAATTGTATTGCCCCGATACAGAACATGCATTCAACGGTAAATGAAGAAGGGTGTGCTGGTGGTGCCAAGCACGTTGTCTTAGCCTCCACTGGACTAGCCAAACAGGGAAAAATCTACAAGGGGAGGGGATTTGAGGAGGTTTACTCCAGAGTGTGCCTCCACTTTCCATCACTACTCAGTTTTAATTTCACTGTTCAAGGCACGATCACTGTGCCATTTTTTCATGTGTTTCTCCAGGGTGCTGTACACACTGAAAGGCATCTGACAGATTTCACATTTGTAAACGTCCTTTCCCACTTGCCCATGTGTTTTCATGTGTCGTGTTAGCTTGCTGCTTTGGGCACAGGCGTAGTTGCAGAGTTCACACTTGTACGGCCGCTCGCCTGTGTGACTGCGCCGGTGCACAGTCAGGTTGCTGCAGTTTTTAAACACTTTGCCACAGAATTCACAGGTATCGCTGCGTCTGCCGTCTTTCGAACTAGGCCTTCCAGGACCGAGGTGCGGCGTGCTTCCTCCGCTGCCCGTCCCGCTTCGCCCAGAGATGCCACCGTCCAGTTCACCGGGAGGTGTAGAGAAACGCAGGCTGCCATTCTCTGAGGAGTGCTCTGAAGATGAGGCAAAAGGCGATTGTCTGGAGTCTCCAAAATTAAGAAATGGGTCCTTGAGCTGCCGAGAGGCAGCATAACCAGCCAGCCACTGGGAATAAACGTTCTCAGTATTGGGGATGGTTGGTGTTGGAAGGTCAAAGTCCTTTTCCAACTTGATGCGTTTGGAAAGGGGACTCAACGAGCTTGGGCTACCCAAAAGTAGCTTCTTAGAAAGGCCCACGGAGGCTGACTCACTGGGAGATGAGCCCCGGCCATTCACGGCCGAGCCCTCCTGCACACGGTCAGACTCCAGGACTGAGTCCTCATCGCACATGTCCCTGTGTGTGTTCCCATCAGCATTCAGAACTCCTCGCTTGTGTTGGTGAAAGGCCTCACTGTAATGCTGCATGCTGGCTGCTAGTCCAATGCCCTGCATGACTTCCGGCAGAGATCGTGGAATGCCGTCCTCGACTCCACCTAGTCGCCCCCCATTGTTTTCATGATGTCTAGTGGCTTCTAAATTCAAGCCAAAATGGAAGTTGTTGCGGCGCCTTTCCCGTTCTAACTCTTCTTCTTCCTCTCCTTCTTCCTCCTCCTCTTCTTCCTCCTCCTCCTCCTCCTCCTCTTCCTCCTCCTCTTCTTCCTCTCCGTTCTCTGGAATCAGACGGTCATTCTCACTTTTAAACTTGGCTACTACAGATTTAAGTGCATTACTGGCACTGCCCATCAGATCGCTGGTCCCTGGCTCAGGAGAACTTGCTGTGGAAAGGCCATCATCAGATTTGACTGTTGTGGGGGACGATTTGTGCATGTGCGTTTTCATGTGGCGTTTCAGCTTGCTGGCCTGTGTGCACGCGTGGTCACATAGATGGCACTTGTAGGGTTTCTCGCCCGTGTGGCTTCGCCGATGCACAATCAGATTGCTCTGGAACTTGAAAGTTTTTCCACAGAACTCACAGGCCTTGGATTTTAAAGGTGTATTGGGCTGGGGCAGGGGTGTTGGAGTAGATTGGGATCCAGAAGGAGACTGCATGGAGGGAAGGGGAGGGGTGGATAGATAGGGCGGCTTGCCTCCAGACTGAAATGGCTGCAGGAGCCGCTGCATGGGGCTCGGACGATTGGGTGAAAGGGGAGGAGTCGACCCTGAGGTGTTGCCAGCCAGCTCCCTGAGCCTGCGAGAAAAGTCCATGGCTGGGGGATCCAGGGGCATGGGGTTGAGGCGCAGAACTCTATCAAAGGCACTCGAGTGGTGGGTGGCCAGGGCCAACTCCTCCGGGCTCAGGTGCTCCATGCGATGAGGGTCTAAGTGATGTCGAGGTGGCGGGCTGAAGAGCGGAGGGGTTGGTGGAAAACGACCCTCCCGAAGAGGTGGGACGTCACGTCCAGAACTGGGTATCCGAAGTAAGTTGAAAGGGCTTCCCTCAGGTAGGTGAATGCCGTGTAAGGGGGGTTGAGAGACATGTTCAGCTCCCATTCCGGATGGGGCTCCCACCCGAGGTGTGAGGGGACTCCCACGCTCACTTTCCAGATAGATGCGGAATCCATGAGTGTTCTGGGCATGCTGCAGCAGGAACCAGGCACTGTTGAATGGCTGCTTACAGGTTGTACAGGTATAACTGCTGGGCTCATCTTTACCTTTAAAAACAAAAGAGAGACTGCAATTAGTCCAGTTAATCAGACCTATACTGACAATTTAAGCTACATTTGCAAAAACTATTCTAAACTCCGATTGTGCACTAGAAAATAAAGAAAAACCTTTTTTTAAAAATAAAGTTCAAATCTAAGATCAAAACACATACAAAGACTGGCTTTCTATCAAGCATTAGTCCTCTGGAGTTTTCAAAAAAGATTTTTTCATTTTAATTATTTATCAGGTCCCTCTTTCCTCTTAGCTCACAGGGTAGGCCTGGCAGCTTGCACAAACATTCCCCACAACAGCCACTCTGCCACCTAATAAAGGGGATCACATAGCAGTACACAAGACTTCGGATAAAACATGCTCCCAAACAGTGCCATAGGCCAGGGTTTATTGGCAAGCAGTTATTTAAAAGGCCCGAACATTGTTCAGACAATGTTGGTTAGAGAATGGTTAGTAATCCTGCTATTTCTTTCCATGTGAGTGTTGTGCACAGGCATTTAGATTCACATGTCCGGTTGTCAGCTGAGCGGTAAAACTCATGATGTTACCTTCTCTAACCAACTACACTTTTCAGTCTGCATACGACACAATCACAGTAGGAAAACATTGATACCGCTAGTAGATATGATAAGGAAGTGGAGAGGGCAAAAAAAAATCAGTTCAATTATCAATAATCAATTATTCCTACTTACATATTTTAGTTAATAAGTAAATTTTTCGGCTCAAATTTAACGTGTGTTTAATGATACGGATCAAAATATGAAATAATGGCATTGACATCAACATCATAAATCTGCTTTAATATGTATTCTTTCTGTATCCACATGGGTTTTCGCCAGGTTCCTGCAAAAACATGGATTCAAGGTGAATTTGCTGCTCTAAATTGCCCCTATATAGTGTGTCTGTGTGAATAAGAGTGTGCCCAGCAACGAATTTGCACCGTGTCCTGGTTGTTTCTGCCCAGTGCCTGAAACGTTCTCTGCTGGATGGGCTTCCCGCGACCCTAGTAAAGGTTTAAGTGGAAGATGGAGATGAAATGAGACTTTACAATGGCAGCATTACACTTCTGTTTGAAATGCCAAGGGTGTCCAAATGACATAAAGTGTAATAATGAGTGCAATTACTGCTACCTGAATCAGTCGTTTTTATTTTGGAGTTCAGAAATATCGCCTAGATGATTGTTTTAAATGAAACGCAGTCACTTGTGTAAGTGATTCTGTCTAAATATCTAATTGTGTCTCATGTTATTGTTCAAACTGGTTTTATTACACAAACCCATAAACACTAATCATCCAAGAAAAAGTGTATTAATGCTTTAAAGATTTTATTATATACACTGCTCAAAAAAATAAAGGGAACGCTTAAACAACACAATGTAACTTCCAGACCTCCATGGGATAAT
>JAOUQT010000036.1:13838066-13850159 GCA_025769995.1 Xyliphius kryptos
AAGAAGAATGGTTTAAAATCCCTCTGACCACTGTGCAAGACTTGTATGTGTCATTACCAAGACAAATTGACGCTGTACTGGCCGCAAAAGGAGGCCCTACACCATCCTAATAAATTATTGTGGTTTAAAACCAGGTGTTTTAGTTTCATTGTCTAACCCCTGTATGTGACTTTGAGTATAAGATTAAACTGGCGTATGAGTATGACCTTGTTCCTGTCGTTTAAAATGGCTACTGGTGCTGAAGATGATGTTAAACAATAAATAAATAGTTTTACTAATCTGGAGTCAAAGACTTATATTGAGAGTGAACACTTTACAAAGAGTAGAGCCATTTATAATGTATTAGTCATTATTTCTTTCACTCCACTGTAAATGTCCAGGCAAGCACCTATAAATTTCAACTTAGACTAAGCGGTCAGTGTCCATTAAGATGCATTTACTTTGTGTTCTTGCCTTATACACTTTCCTACAACACAAAATAAATTGAACAAAGCCAGAAATGACTGTCATAGTAATAATAAATATAAGAATAGCCTTCAGTGTACCACAAACTCTACACAGTACTAGGTAACCATAAATAAAATAAATATTTTTCAGCAGTATGTTCCTGTATTGGGCAAAGCCGGGAGAAAAAAAGTTACCTAGAATGGCTTCAGATTTATATTTTTCTTAAAAATACACCTCTGGGCCAGTTCTACACAGACACAGAGAAAAGAATAATCAACCCACAGTGTTCAGTTTTTTTTCCAAGTGACTGGAGAATTCTATAGTTGAAACCACTAAAAACTATAAAATCTAGGAGCACTTTCTAGGGATACATAATTAATACTTAATTTATAACTGTGATTTTACAAGGATTCCATTTAAATAATGTCATTTGTAATGGTGAATATTATACAGATCAGACACACCAACTCCTTCTGTATTTACCACATGTTAATTTAATAAATAAATAAAAAATCATACAACAGTGTAATACATGGATTTTTTTATTAAATGGTTTCAATAAAGGGACAAATATGGATGTGTGAACAGGATAATGCAGACAACTGCCAGAAAACACAGACAGTGGTTTCTCCAATAAAACTCAACATAAACCAGAAATACAACAAAAAATGCTAAAGTTGTAAATGACCTTTGGTCATTTTTAAAGGAAAAAAAATTATAAAAGAAAACCAAAAAAATCTATCCCATGTCTCTGTTTTAAACAGAACATATACGTAATAATAAATAGTGACTCCCATTGTAAAAGATAAAGTTCAAGTTCAAGTTACAACAACAGCTTTCAGAACAGGAATAGAAAAGGCTGATAACAAAATATTTCGCATTGCCATTTACAAAAAGATATGAACTCAAGTGGGCTTTTCTATTAGTTCCATTTCATTTTTAAATATGCTTTGCATACGAAAGTCACCCCAATCTAAATATAAAGCACCATAGTATTTGGCAATAAAACAAAACCTGCAAAACATTGATCATTTTTAATTCATGTATTTAATGACGTTCATTTCTGTATGGATAATTTACTGCATATGACATTTGTTCTCTTTAAGATACTGGAATGTAATCAGGTGAGAAGACAGAGAAGCACACTACAGAAGAACCCAACATCAGCTTGCATTACTGCACACAGAATGGCAGCAGAATAAGAGAATCTAAAAAAGAACAGAAAAAAGATATGTACAGCCACCTGTTTTAGCTAGTGTGGACATTACCAAAAGACTCCTCATGGAAACCATTAGATGGCCACCATTATACAATGCCACATACTTTAGATTTTTTATTGATTTTTTTAAATGTAATTTTTTAAACTTACAAATAATTCGTACTATATTATCCTGCCAAATTAAAAAAATATACCGTGGCAGCTTGTTTTTTTTCCACTACCAAAAAAGGCATATTTATACCTTTTGAGAGAACAAGCAACAGTTAAAAATACAAGCCTCAATATAAATACTATAGTGCCTACACTAGGTGAACATTTAATTCAAATACCATTCTAGAAATACAGAAGAAATTAGGTCATAAATGTGTTTTAGCATAGGAACTGACCATGACTGTGCATTTTCCTATATTTAAGTTCTCTATTATATATTTATATATATATTCTTAAACCTTTCCCCAATGCAATTTATGTTTGACCTGAAGAGCTATGAAGAGCCACGGTGGAGAAAAAAAGAAAAAAAGAAAGAAAAAGAAAATCACATATTTTTCCCATTTTATATACGTTGTGGTCAATTTTTGAACACCACCAAGACAAAGAAGAAAGAGAAACAACATCAACTTAAATACAGGTTCCCTAAAAATGATTTGCTAATTATTTAAAAATGCTTTATATTCATATTTTAAAAAAATGTTTTTGTACAAAAAATCTTCTTGCAGTGAAAGCAGCAAGTATCCATACCATAGTCCATTGTTTGACAGGAGGTCTATGTCCCGAAGCTCATACATTATATTGGAGTTGGACTGTTATGAAAGTGGGTGCTGGACTTTTGTAATGAGTTGGCGTCATAATATTCAACAATGATACATTTTTAAACTGAAAATAAGTTTTCCCTTATGTTAATACCTGTAAACTGGGAAACTTAAACAGTGCATGTTAATGTTTATGCAAGCAGTCGCAATTTATTCTCAACCACTATACCACCAATCAGCGTGTCAGACACAGACTGAAGGGGCCAAGTGTCAAGTGCTATCTAAAGACTGAAAACCTGTGTAGATGTTTAACATAGAAACAAAAAAACAGTCCTCCCAAACATATATGACAGAATTCTTCCATCCTGATCATTATTTTATCAAAGGCATAAGTACTCCTGTTACTGATGGAGAACTTTATTTGGGGACCATGATTCATACTTTTAAGCAATTCATAGTAATCATCAATGACAGATGAAAAGAATTTTAAAAACTATTTTAAAAACAACTGCATGATAGGCTGCTAAGTGTACATATGCAGTGGATGTACGTGCAACCCCATACATGCATTAGACTGCTTGCTACAGGGAAGAGAATCTTCACAAACTATCAAAGAGCTTATGACTGTGGATTAAAAACCTGTACCACTGAAGACAGTACCCTTAAATGTACACTATACATGGTGCAATCCAACTCAATACTGGATGTACCATGCACAATAAAAAATACTAAAATTGAAGAGTGCACGTGTTATAGGTAGCTAATGATGATTAACTACAAATCAGCTTTTAGCTTTTTGATTATCATCATTTCCATGTAGACAGTGTTAACGTCAGGTACTTGATGCAAGAACCTCAAGTAAATCAAATGAATCCATTTCCAATATCTGGCTGAAATTCTAAGCTTATAGCAGATAAAAACAATAACCAATGCAGTTTCAAGATCCAAGGCACTCTTTTCGTTTGTTTTTACCAAATGATAGTACAAATTCAAATTTTGATGACTCTTTGTGTTTTTTAAATACTGTCAATACTTTATGTTCCATAATAGGGGGCAATTGATATTTTAACCCTACGTGGACAGAATATCTTTTTTAAAGATTAGTTTAAGTGCGATTCCCAGCTCCTCCAAAGAGGGTTAGCAATAAACGGTTGTCCTCCATGTTACAACACAAAACTGTACATGATATGTTTTACAGAATGTTATGCAGCATGGTTGCTATTTTCTCTTCTAATATTTGAATAAAAAAAAACAGAACAAGAAAACAGCAACACATTTACGCAACAACTAACCAGCCAGGGACAATTATTTTTTTTTAAATAGCCAAAACATATCACGCATGCTGTCTAATTATCAAAAAAGGGAAAGTAAAAGAAAAAGATACACAACATGTAAATTATTGCACAAGAGAAAGGCTCGAATTTTGCGTCAATGCAATAGTATTGCCCCGATACAGAACATGCATTCAACGGTAAATGAAGAAGGTGTGCTGGTGGTGCCAAGCACGTTGTCTTAGCTTCCACTGGACTAGCAAAACAGGGAAAATCTACAAGGGGGGATTTGAGAAGGTTTGCTGCAACTATGCCTCCATGCACCATCACTATTCAGTTTTAATTTCGTTCAATGCGCGATCACTGTGCCATTTTTTCATGTGTTTCTCCAGGGTGCTGTACACACTGAAAGGCATCTGACAAATTTCACATTTGTAAACGTCCTTTCCCACCTGCCCATGTGTTTTCATGTGCCGTGTAAGCTTGCTGCTTTGGGCACAGGCATAGTTGCAGAGTTCACACTTGTAGGGGCGCTCGCCTGTGTGACTACGCCGATGCACTGTCAGGTTGCTGCAGTTTTTAAACACTTTGCCACAGAATTCACAGGTGTCACTACGTCTGCCATCTTTTGAGCTAGGCCGGCCGGGGCCGAGGTGTGGTGTGCTTCCCCCACTACCTGTACCACTACGTCCAGAGATACCACCGTCAAGTTCTCCAGGGGGTGTAGAGAAGCGTAGGCTGCCATTGTCTGAGGAGTGCTCCGAAGATGAGGCAAAAGGTGATTGTCTGGAATCCCCAAAATTCAAAAAGGGGTCCTTTAGCTGCCTTGAAGCAGCATAACCAGCCAGCCACTGAGAATAAACATTCTCAGTGTTGGGTATAGTTGGCGTCGGAAGGTCAAAGTCCTTCTCTAACTTGATGCGCTTAGAAAGTGGACTAAGGGAACTCGGGCTGCCCAACAGAAGCTTCTTGGATAGGCCCACAGAAGCAGACTCATTGGGAGATGAGCCTCTTCCATTTATAGTTGAGCCTTCCTGCACACGGTCTGACTCAAGGATTGAGTCCTCATCACAGATGTCTCTGTGTGCATTGCTGTCAGAATTGAGCACTCCGCGTTTATGTTGATGGAAGGCCTCACCATAGTGCTGCATGCTAGCTGCGAGGCCCATGCCCTGCATCACCTCAGGTAAGGAGCGTGGTATTCCATCCTCAGCCACACCTAATCTCCCACCATTGTTTTCATGGTTTCTTGTAGGTTCTCGATTCATGCCAAAATGGAAGTTGTTACGAGCCCCTTCTCTTTCCAGCTCATCTTCTTCATCTCCTTCTTCCTCCTCTTCTTCCTCTTCTTCCTCCTCCTCCTCTTCTTCCTCCTCTTCTTCTTCTTCTTCCCCATTCTCTGGAATAAGACAATCATTCTCACTTTTGAACTTGGCAACTACAGATTTGAGGGCATTGCTGGCACTCCCCATTAGTTCACTGGTCCCAGGTTCAGGAGAACTTGCTGTGGAAAGGCCATCATCAGACTTGACTGTGGTTGGTGACGTTTTCTGCATGTGTGTCTTCATGTGCCTTTTCAGTTTGCTCGCCTGGGTGCAGGCATGGTCACAGAGGTGGCATTTATAAGGTTTCTCGCCTGTGTGGCTACGCCGATGCACAATAAGGTTACTCTGAAACTTGAAGGTTTTCCCACAGAATTCACAGGCCTTAGACTTCATGGGTGTGTTGGGCTGCTGGGGCAGTGGTGTTGGAGTAGATTGAGAGCCAGAAGGAGACTGTATGGAAGGAAGGGGAGGGGTGGACAGGAACGATGGCTTTGATCCTGTTTGGAATGGTTGCAGGAGCCTTTGCATGGGGCTTGGCCGGTTGGGTGACAATGGGGGAGTTGACCCTGAGGTGTTGCCAGCTAGCTCTCTGAGTCTGCGAGAAAAGTCCATAGCAGGTGGATCAAGAGACATGGGATTGAGGCGCAGCACCCTGTCAAAGGCACTCGGGTGGTGAGTGGCTAGGGCCAACTCCTCTGGGCTTAGATGCTCCATGCGATGGGGGTCCAGGTGATGGCGGGGTGGTGGGCTAAATAGTGGAGGAGTAGGTGGAAAACGCCCATCCCGGAGAGAGGGACCATCACGTCCAGAGGTGGGAATCCGGAGCAAATTGAAGGGGCTTCCTTCAGGCAGGTGAATGCCATGTAAAGGAGGTTGGGAGGCATGCTCAGCACCCATTCCAGAAGGGGCACTGACTCGAGGGGTAAGGGGACTCCCATGTTCACTCTCCAGGTAGATCCGGAAACCGTGAGTGTTTTGGGCATGTTGCAGCAGGAACCAGGCGCTGTTAAATGGTTGCTTACAGGTTGTACAAGTGTAGCTGGTGGGCTCATCTTTACCTATGAAAGACACAGAAAGATATTGCAATTAATCACCCTGTCAGACACTGAATATTTATAGAATTACAGCCAAGTCTCGTGTAATAACATTTTCCAAATACTGAAAAAAAGTAAAAAATCCAAATAAATATTCCCAAAAAAGCCAGACCAAATCTTTCTGTATTCATTTGAAATTCTAAAAGGACTACAGGCAGTTCATAAAGTAAAAAACGTTATGATGATTATCATAAATGGAGGTCTGTGCTGCATACTCCTGCCATCTCAAGCTTTTACTAGGCACTGCTAATTTGCACTTAATCATTCATGTCTTTCTTTCTAACCCAGACCTCAGGCCCCAACATGGTCGCCAGTACAAATATTTCTAAATGCAGTTGCCCCCCCAATTTAAAGTATCATAAACACAGTTCTTATTTAAAACAGGTTACCAAACAGCACCACAGTCCAAGGCCCAATAATCCCCAGCTTTTTAAGTTACAAATAAAGTGAGATAGTGTAGCCAAACCCTCCATAGTAAGGGTTATCCTGGTGTTAGGGCACAGTGGGAAATTCATGCCTGCCTACACATGCGCAGTACGCAAGCATTTCTACTCACACAGCTGCTCAGCAGCAGGGCTGTAAAAGCAAACAATGCCATCTTCTCAACTGGGTGCAGTCTTTCATTCATGTGCAGAAAAAGACATGAGGCACAAACACAATATATAAACATTACAGTAGTTCTTCCATTGAAGGTTTAAGGAGGAACTAAAGAAAGTAAAAATAACAGCGTGTTAATGGCTTAGCACAGTTTGAGCTCTAAAGAGAAACCATATATGCGTCTTTTAAAGCCATTGTGAGGTAGTATACTTCCCTATACTCCTCCTGTGATATATTATTACAAACTAATATACATTATATGTTATGTGCAATAATAATTTTACAGAAACACAAAACAGAAATTTCTGATACTGTTTACACTACAGACTCTATTTATTACATAGTCACACAAATAAAATATAAATTAGTGCAGACAGTAAATTACAGAGCCACTGAAAACATGCAGAGGTTTATGTAGTCAGTCTACATGCCCACATGCATGATTGATTTACTGTCAAAAACAAGCGACTGGATATTTAATCAAAGAACCTTGAGAGTTAGTTTGCACACATTAAATAAGCACCACAAAAAGTATCGCTTTAAGTTTCTCCTCCAATGCTTTCTCCTCTGATCCCAGAAGTGCAGTGTCAAAGAGTCAAAAAAAACATCAACACAATTGGAAAAACACATGCCCAACAACAAAGTGAAAAAATGCACATGAAAGATGACTGAATTCAGCACCTATGCCAGTGGTCTTTAAACTGATATCATACACAGTTTTCTCCCCATCCTGGTAGACAGAATAAGAAAGTGTGGTCAAAAGAATGTGAGATGGAGAAAGAGAGAGACAGACCAGGGTAGAACGGAGCTGAACAGGCAGCACACTGGCTTTTATCTCTATCTTTGTTTCCTCAGAGGGGGTTTCTCTGAAGTATTCAATAGACAGCAAAGCACGTAACAAGGCAAACTGCAGTGTGGAAGGGAGGTAGGCCGGAGCCACCAAGGGCTTGTGGGATAATCCTGTTAATGCACACAAATGAGAGCGGTTCAGGAAGGCTTGACACAGTGGCATGCAACCCCGTAGCTTTTTTGTGCTGTCAATATTTTGTCCATATCTGAGCCCTTTTTTCTGTAAAAATAAAGAATACTTGCCCAAATATTCCTGCAGCCACAGAAAAAACAGTTCTAAACTGAGAAACATTATAATAAATTTAGTTCCAGATTTTTTCGAAATCTACATATATACTATAAGTGATAAAAGTTCACAAGTAATTGGGCACCGATTGCATTACAGTAGAATATTTGGGAAAAGCGATCAATAATATTTGATTACTCATACAAATATCTGAGCAGCTCACACATTTCTGCAACCTACAACTGCCTCCTGACAATCGAAGAAAAGAACAACATCTGAAAGATCAATGCCAAATCAAGGCTGAACACAACTTTATATCGGGGGGTTGATGTGAAGGCCAGCAATGGACGTTAAATTATAGATCATTACAATCTGCAGAAATTACAGTTAATTGCTGCCACCTGCAAAGGTTTAACCTAGTATACATTTTTCTATTATCATGCAAAATTCTGCATCCCTGACATTGTGATGACTGTTTCTTGTTCTCTGATCTTATTCACTATTCTGATTTATTATATTTATGAAATGTGCCATAATTCTTAATTATTTACATTTTTAGTAATATTGATGACCAATATGAGAAACATTTTCAAATCAATAAAGTAATTATTGTAATCATTTAATGTTGTGGGTGTTGTATCTAACCCTTTTGACCTTGAGGGGACGTTTGACACTGAAAAATGTACATTATATATAAAGTAAAAAGTTACATTAGAAGGGCTATATTTCGCTGTAGGTATAACATTAATCAGTTGTGCTAGTAATTATGCAAGTCTAGGTATGTGTGTGTTTGTATATGTGTGTTGTATGCTGCTGCATAGAAGCTGTGCTTTCTCTGACCACGGGTTGAGATGCAGCTGAAGAAGCTGACGGCTTACTGCAATGACATGTTTAATAAGGGCTTGCTTCATTTGATTATACACGGCAAGGCTTGGCTGAATATGTAATCATCTTTTTCGCATGACATTTTGAGTATCCAACTAGACAAATAATTGGACAATAATTGATAGCTTTGTGCAGGCAGCAGCATTGCCGACTGGCATGGCTCTTGCAGACACCAGCCTGTGGCATGCCGGGCTGCTGCCAGACATTCTCACATCCAGCTTCTGCTTTGCTAAACAAACTGCCATAATCTGTTCTAATGACATGAGTCATATTAAACATATTGGGCAGGTAGTCAAATAATCTGCAATTAGACCCATATTCTACAGGAGGGAATAAAAGGCATACCAAAGAGGGCGACCTCTTAGATTTTTTATTTTCTCATAAGTCGTTCTTTGTGCCATTTTAGAATTTAAGACCCATGCTGTTAAGATGTGTTAGCAGGAATATCTGAGTGACTGATAGTTTCACAGATGCTTAAAATGCACAGCAGCAAAGAGTGAGAAAAAGAAAGAGAGAGCTATTTTCGTCTCATAGTGGCTGCCGGCTTCAGGAGTTTGTTCGGTGTAATGATAATCTGTGGCTTGACACTTTTAAGCATTTATGGGAAGTCGCAGAGCGGGCTTGCTCTAATTTGCAGATTCCTCAGTTAATTAAAAAGCCCTCCAATTTGCAGCAAATGCAGGTCAGTGTGGACAGACTGGGAGTCGGAGGCAGCTGGTGACACACTCAGGACCAGGCTGCAGGCACTTGCCTACACACAGTCAATCTCTCTCTCTCTCTTCTTCTCCCTCTCTCATATACACACACACACATACACATGAGCAAGCCTACACTGCTTGCTGCCAGGTTTAACACGAGGAAATGTCAGAGTGATGTTACAGCACATAGCCATGGTAAAACCACATCCTCAAAGGACTCACTAATCCGTCTACATCTCTCTCTCAAACACACACACACACAGTTAACGACATTTAGATTTTAGACAATAAGGGAGGCCACATTACAGTGCAATGTCGGCTTGGCAGCAAGCAACCGGTACCTATGGTGAAACAAGAGCCTTGGAGGAAGGAAATATGTTGTGAGACACACACCCCCACCTTGCACCCCATGCACCCCACCAGTGATGGCATATTTACCTTGAAAAAGTAATCTGATTATTGATTAATCTGTTAAAAAATGACTAAGTCACTTTATTGATTACTTGCTTTTAAAAGTAACAAAGTTAGGTTACAAGTTTTTAGTTTATCAGTTACATTCAGCAGCTGTCAACAAACGTGTTACTGGGTAATGCGTTATTGACATCACTGACCACTAATACTCGCGCTCAGATGCTGCAATGCACAAAAACATCTGGATTTACAGCTGATGAATACATATATTGTCCTAAATCAGATATGACACATAAACATCATCACTTCTTATTTTATAGAATAATGCACAAAGCCTGTCTCTAAATATTTCTTTGAAATCACAGTGATTATTTAACAGAATAGATACATTTTATGCAAATATGAGTGGCACAGGAATTGAATTTGTGTATGTTTGGAGCCTAAAAAAAGTGTGATACATTGCTGATTTTGCCGTCTGGATCAATAGCTGCGGCAGACTAAGATGGATGCCAGATAAAAACAGCTTGGGCAGCCATGTATCCATGGCATGTAGATTCAACCATTGTTCATCTGCTTCCCACCTCACACACCAGCCCCCTCCGTTCGTCTTAATACACACACACACACACACACACACAGCCTCAACAAAAGCAGTGGACACATGTGCACACCTTTACAAAACCCCCACACACATGCATAAGAGTCCAGGGCATTTGAACAGTTAATATTTAGTGTTCCGAATCTTCCAGTACTGAACCTAGCTGTCACTAACAGACAGAGACTCCTTTTGTTTTGTCCTTGACGGTTGTGTTAAGACTCAACAGCCCTCATCAATAATAGTTACAGAGGTAATGGAACAATTCAGTAACAGGATTAGTAAATACGAGGTGAGAAAGACAATATCACATAAAATCATTTCACAATTTTATCAGCAGCTTGTGCTTTGATGGACTTCTGCATATAGTAGCATGAGACTATACAAACTATCAAATATATTTCATTTTCATAACAAATGATTCTATAAATAGGTAGGAAGTTAATTATGAAATTGTTGAATTTAATAGTTCTTAGAGAATGTTTTCATTATATTTATTATAAACGACTTCCACTGTTCCCGCGATCAGTATTTTCTATAACTCCTTTCCTTAAAACCTAATGATAGAACCTGTTGGTGGCCTCCGTATCTGTGAGACACCAGGGATCTGCCACACTGCCCCATTTTTTAGGAGTGTGGAGTGTGAGTGTGTGTGTTTGTCTTTAAATATTCATGTTCACGGGTCATTTGAGCAGCTTAGTATTTTTTTTTCTTTTCAGTTGTGTGATTGTGTGTGCACGTGTGTTTATGTGTGCATGTGTGTCTGAGGTGCATCAGTATTCTCTGGAGCAGTATCACTCAGCCGACCCAGTACAGCTCTCACACACTCAGCTCTTTGTCCAGGCCAGACTCTTTGTGGTGTGTCGACTGACTGACCACAAACAAAGCCCTGTTTGACCAACGCTTGTTCGCAGACAAAGCTGGATAAAGGAAGTGCTGTAAAGACCAGCACAAGTGTCCGAAACACTTTCTGGCTCTGTGTCCAATCCACACATTTTACATTTTCTCTGCCTCTCTCTTTCTGCAAGAAACTAGCACAAACTCTCCATCTATATAATGGTTCATTTAAATGTAATAATCATTTTACTCAAAAAGGGAATCATTTGTCCACCTGCCTTGTCCATCTATTATGCCCAACCACAAGTTAAAATATAAACTACCAAGAGTAGGAATTGTTGTTTTTTATTTTAGCAATAATGAGCAATTATTGCATCAAACAATGCTGTATAATGAAAATGTAACTTGTAGGATCTCGTCCACACTTGCCTAATGGGCTAAAACTATTTAGATCAAATCTGTGTGGCTCAAACCATTAACCAAATACTGCCTTCACATTTGACTACTTTTTGAATAGCTATAAAACAAAGAGAATTACAAATAAGGAGTAACCTTTGGGCTTATCATATTTAAATTTACATTTAATTACTATTTTCCCTGAAGCAGCTTAAAAATCATGTTAATTTTCTAACAGTGCAAATGAACAAAATGACCATGTTATAGTAGTATTATTGCACTAGAAAACTAATGAATCATATTTTAAAAAGTACAGGGGTTAGACAATGAAACTGGAACACCTGTCATATTAGTGCGGGAGGTTTCATGGCTAAATTGGACAAGCCTGGTGGCCAATCTTTATTAATTGCAAATTGCACAAGTAAGAGCAGATTGTGAAGGTTCAATTAGCAGGGTAAGAGCACAGTTTTGCTCAAAATATTGCAATGCACACA
>JAOUQT010000036.1:13851005-13861315 GCA_025769995.1 Xyliphius kryptos
AGCGCCAACCACCCTACCCTCAAAATCCCTCTTAAGCATTTGCCTCAGCATCAGCTCTAATGCCACCATTGCTTTGCACTTTTAGATGCTATTTCGCTATTTTTAAATGTCAGCTGCAAGTTTCTTGTGTAATAAATAAGGTAAAAGCTTGGTAAAAAGTGCCGTTCCCTAAGTGAGTAAATGTTCTTTAAATCAAAGGAGACTGAAGTGAATTAAAGATACATTTTGTCTGTGTGTGTGTGTGTGTGTTTGTGTGTTTTATCAAAGACTGCGATTGAATACCAATTTAATATTATGCCTTTGGTTACATTTGAGTCATTCCTGCACTGTCCATTTACAGTTGACATATATAAAAAAAATTAAAAAGACCAGCAAGAAACACTTTAAAGGAACAATAAATCTTTTTTTCGCTGGGATAATAAATAACTTTAATATTACAGTCAGAATAAACTAAAGACTATTTACAATTAAACAACCAATTTATAAAATAGGATCAAGTGTTCTGTCATGTTTGTATTGTCTTTGAATTTTAGATTTTCTCCCTTTCTATATCTCTAATTTTGACCTTACATACATTTACACAAACCGTCAGAAGTACAGACAGCATAAATCACACCGTAAAAGGCTTGTGTTTTCTTTTAAAGCTATGTAAAATACATACCAAAAGGTATGTTTGCTGATGCGACTTCTGATGCACGCCTTTAGCATATATACACACAAACTCAGCACACACACATCCACACAACACAACACATACATGTTTAAAATGAATAATCAGGGGACATAGACA
This sequence comes from Xyliphius kryptos, assembly GCA_025769995.1. Lineage (NCBI taxonomy): Eukaryota > Metazoa > Chordata > Actinopteri > Siluriformes > Aspredinidae > Xyliphius > Xyliphius kryptos. The sequence continues at coordinate 13,851,796 of JAOUQT010000036.1, forward strand.
TCTTCTGTGTCTACACTAATAGAGTAGAGGAGTGAGAAAGAGAGGACCTCAAAGAAAATAAATAAATAATATAGAGGAACAAAGATGAGAGAGACATTTTTACTCATAAATAGCCTAATTAATCATTGCACCAACTACACTGCGCCACATGCTTCAATTAATTAGAGAAAGAATCATTTATTCATGTAGAGAGCTTAGCACAGGGTTCAGCACAAAACCGCAGGCTCCACACCTTAAACTATTACTGCATGAAAAGGTAAAAAAGAAGGCATATATCTAAAATGCTTGGCCTTGACACAACAATATTTAAAGGCAAAGCAAATGAATAATAAAAAAGTATAATTATTATTTTTACTGTTTCATTCAAGCTGCTGACCAACATCAGCATTTAAATATATCCATAATTAAGCAAAGTCAGTATTATTTTTGTAAAGTAAAAATTCCAGCAGTGCAGATTTATGGTAAAAGGTGGGAAAATGTCAGTCTGAAATGCTGCCCAGTAGCATGGCTCAGAGCTTTCAGAGATTTCCTCTTCATGGTCTCTCATGGAGAGAAATACAGCAAGAGGTACAGAAGAATAAAATTGTGAGAGGGAGTAATTCGTAGCACGTTTCTGCATAAATGTATCACGCATTACTATGAGGAAAAAACTGATGCAATGCAGATCTGGGGCCCGGGGCATGGCTTCAGATGCTGTCAAAACATTTTCAGCCATTTTAATTAGAAGACCAAAGCCAGTTCCAAGGCTCCATAACATTTGCGTTCAAATAATTGCACTTCACTCAGCATATTCACCCTTTTGTCCCTTCCACATTCAGCTTTGGCAATTCATATTTCCATTAGGACCTTTTTTGAGCTTTTTCAATTTGAATATATTTCCTTAAAGGCTTTTCAGAAGGTATAGTGTTCAGTGGGAGGGTTGGGTATTGTAGCCAATTTTACATGTACAGTATCTAAAATGTATATTTTTGGTCCATTCATTGTCATCTGAGAGTATATAAATAGTTAAAGTAGGACTTGTTTGTAATGTTTAGATAAGATTAATTGCTATGCAAAGAAGTCAATTAAATCATAACTGACACACATACGCATAGAGACACACATTCATAAAAACATGCAGAAGCTTTGCAGAAGAAGTTCTGTGTAGAGAATAGGGACCTGCAAGGACTTGCAGACCTGGCTTGCCCCAGCAGCTGCTGGCCAGAGGGAATCACTCATCACCTTTACAGCACCGTGTACCATTATCCATCCCCTAGAGCAAACACAGAGTTCTGGCCACACACGCACACACAAAGACAGACAGACGCACACATATTTTCCATCTGACAACCAGGCATTTCTCCTTTCATTTCTGTACATGTCTGTGGGAAGAAAAGATATTTGGATGAGTTCTTTCACCTTCGCTCATTCTTGCTTCCTTCCCTTGTTCCTCTACCTCCCTTGTTTTTCTCGTACTTCCACGGCTCTCTATTAGAGGCTGTGTACAGGTGTTTGTTTTTCCTGACCCTGACTATCTTTAGAGACGGGCAGGCTATCATTTGTAGCTCGTAGGCAGTGGGCCGACTCTGACTCTCCCCCAGGATTTCACCCAACAGTGGGGAGAGATGGAGGAAGAGGAGGGGGCTAAAGGGAAAGTTCAACCCGTAACCCAGAGGCCTCTTTGCACTGCTGTCCCAATAGGAGAAACTCATTGCAAAAGAGACCCACACTCCCCCAGCTTTTACACTCTTACACACAGACATATACACACACACCTCTCCACCTCCCCACTGCCAAGAGACCATGCACACTCTGGCTTCCTACCATCCGGAGCTCTGAAAATAAGCAGTACAGAGGGGCAGTACAAGAGAGAAAGAGTGCAACAGAGAACAGGACACGAAAGTAAAGAGGTGAAGAAGATGATGAGAGTTTGAGTCACTGTGAACCCGCTGCAAACCATGCTTTTGGCAGCAGCACCACTTCACTCTCACACAGTCAGAACTGCTGCACCCTCTACCTCCATCTCCTGCTCTTTCTCTGATGAGGAAACTCTTTAAGTGTTTTTATCCAAGAGCACCAATCGATAAGAGGACATTTTTAACACAGATTTATCACATCAACTACAAAACTGGGCAGCATCAACAACAGCAAAAGCCAAGCATATGAGTCTCTTGACAGAGAACAGGAAAGATAGAATAAGTATTTTTTTCGTGCTGCCTTGAACTGCCTCCTGGTGCTGCTGACCCCTTCTTCTCTAGGTCTGACAAGCTGACAGACAAAAAGAAAAGTGTGTCTGATAGCAAAAAAGAGAGAGAACAAGAGGGGGGGGCAGGATTAACAGAAAACCAGGAGAAGAAAGAGTTTGTGCTTGTTTTTGAATTGTTAACACATGGCCAGAGCCAACTGATTTTCAGTAACTTTCGAAAAAGTAAGTCAAAGTATTGACTTCTAATATTAAGATAAATAAAACCAGAGTCAGAAAATGGAATATGCTATGGTTTTTAAGCAAATACCAGATTATACTGTCTCAGGCACAGCAGAACAGTTACTTTAATAATGATATAAGACATCACTGCAAGATACTACAGCAAAAAATAGATGGTACATCAGAATTCATTCTTATTATCAAGAAAACTTACATGGAGTTGTAAAAGATTTTGCTTGCCCATGAAGTAAAATCGTGTAAAGGCTAAGCAGAGGGAACACAAGACAAGCCCAAGCACATCCAGCTTCATCATTCCCTCATGCCCCAGGCCTATTTGTGAGAGCGGGACAAAAAGTTCTTTAAATTATTCAGAACGGACGGCCACCCATCCACAGAGCTCTGTGTGTGTGTTTGTGAGTGTTGAAAGAAAAAGCGAGACAGAGGCAGGAGTTTGATCAACGGCAAACGAAAGGCTGTTTTCCAGTAGAAGGCTGCCCAGGGCCAGTTGTGCAACAGAGCACAGAGGCATGGAACCATAGCAGTGCAGTCAATAACGACACAGCCTCTGACATTTACACAAACATGAAGGCCTCGCCACTAGCACCAAACAAACATCCCAAATACACTCAGCTTTTAAAACAGACTGCTTCCTCCACATATAGCAGGAACAGTGAAAAATCCAAGTTATCAGGAATCTTTTTAACAGCACAGATCGCCTCATTTCATCTCAGTTAATTTAAAGAGTGGGATTGTAAGGAGATTGAGAGTTGTTGGAGATCATGACAGACTTCTCCTCTTCACTTATTATCCTATTATGTCCAGAGATAGGAGCGCCTTCCATGATTTAGATTTATATAACTTAAAGGGAATTAGACAGGGCAGATGACAAATTAATAATTATACATATAATTATTAAAGAAAGTTCCACAAAACTATTTGGTAACCTTTTACAGTGTGTGTGTATGTGTATGTGTTTGTTTGAGAGCAGTACTCCATTAGGGCATTTTGAGAGTGGCCTAATGTGGCTAATGTTCCCATCAGAGGGAGCCTAAGTGCTACACCACACATCCCCCATCCATCCACCCACCGGAGCAGAGCGGTCGCAAGACCTCCAAATGCTTTGCTCTGAGGAGCAGCCAGCGCCTTTTAGCCAGGCCCAAAAGATGGACGGATGGGAGAGCCTAGCCCAACCACGGACGCCCTCTCCCAAAGCAATGGGTCCACTAATTACCCCCATCTCGACGGCAACAAACAACTTTTAAGACCTATTAGAGGACAGTTGTCCGGGAAGGGGTTTTATAGCCCATTAAAACTGGGATATTAAATAGCTATTCACGTAAATTCAGGCTGCCTCAGATATCATTTGCACTCCAGCACTAATAGTGTGTGGGTTAGCACCGCTTAACTGACTCTATCAAAGATGCCATTCCACCTCACAATTAAGGCTCAAGCGTCAACATAATACGGCTTCCGTTTCCGTCAGGTTTTCAATGGAATTCGTGTCTGAGCATCTCCCTGCCATCGTGTAGATCCATCCCACTGTCTGCTACCACCTCAACATCCGCATGTTTACTATGTGAACCTCTCTGTTGTGTTCTGCTCAAGCCATGTTTGGCTTTTCCGAAAAGCCCAGCAGGCAGTTTAAAGGTGGAGACGTGGGGGTAGGCTGGATGTGTTGGGGCAGGAGCGCAGCTTTTTGTGATGTCAGTCAGGCTGGAGAGATCTGGAGCAATTCAAAACCCACCCAGCACACTAACACTCCCCTTCTCTCCTCTAAAACGGCCCTTAAACTTCCCCTTGCTTTCATTTAGCACTGAACCACAGATACACTGACAACAGGAAGCTAAAGGACGAAGCAAGCGTTTAAACAAGCCTAGCCGCAGGACTTGTGCATGTGACATGCCTTTAAGAATAAACTAGGTGTTTGAACAGCAGCACTGACCAACAAGTACAAGCACCGCACTGTTTCAACGGTTCCGAAATTGCAGTCCGATTTCATGCCTCCCTTCAGGCGTTTGGCTGTGGAGAATCCAAAGCGGGTGCTTCGAGTCCAGGCCTGTCTACTTCCCCCCCGTCTCCTTAGCTATCTGTCCTGCCACGTTCGCTTGCCATTCTCAGGCCTTAAGGCAAGGATCCATTATATATTGTGTGGACAAACTTCATAAAGGCCGAATGTTATTCCCTACTTTGTTAAATGTTTAATGAAGAACAATGAAAAAAACAAAAGAGAACAGATATGAGAGATGGCTAGACAAGGGCCCATTCCAAGGACACTGTGGTAGAGAACAGTTGAAAAAAAAAAGAACTGGGACACAGGGTGTGAATGTGATAACAGGGACATAAATGCAGAGGGCAGGAAATAACCAGTGTCCACATGCCCATAAAACAATTCAGCGTATGTGTCAATACACTCAGGATTATCACAGAACAGTGAGATTGAGAAAGAGGTGGACAGAGGCACAGCTCCCTGTGTGTTTGTGAGTGCGTGTCAAAGTCCCAGCCTCAAAGGCACAATCTGGATTTATTGGTTATGAAAATACCCTCACCATTACATATGACAATGGAACATTTCCGATGTCCCTCTGCTGCTTACCCTATTTCACCGTATGCGTGTGTGAGGGGTTCTATACATAGGACATGACTAAACGGTTCCAGAAAGCAAAAAAAAAAAAAAAGCTGGTCATGATGAAGTATTGCCTTAACCATCAATAACAGTGCGGTAAGATGGATGCAGAATATGAGGTCTGGTGACGGCTGCTGTTTGCTCCAATTCTTCATGGCAGAGCCTCTCACCACTTTCACTCCCAGTCCCACACATAATTTAATACAAGTGTTCCAATCCATATCATGCCATCATATGTCACGAGCGACAGCTTAGCTTTGGGACTGCAAAACTCTGTCCTTGTATGTGTACCAGCCATTGTCTGCTTCTTTCTAAACAGGGTATTATCAGTTTGTTTTGCCTTCCTTGGTTGTCTCTTTGCGGGTACTGTGACCAGAGAGCAAGGCCAGGCTGACTCAGTAGACGTCACGGTGTTGAGAAGGCCGGCACCAACTGAGTCACCTCAGTCCAAACAAGCTCACACAAATGTTACAAATGTTAATTAAAGCGGTCACGTCTGCTAGTCCACATATGCTGCTAAACTCAATGAATCAGGACTAAACATGGCAAAAAAATGGGAGCAAGTTGAAACGCTACCACTTTATCTTGCTAAAAATCTCTAGGTAGACCCAGAGATCCGAGGACACAACCATGAAGGCACAAAGAGGGGCAGTAAAATACCCCCCCCCCCCCACCAACTAAACCGAGCCACTTAGGTTGAAGAATCATATCTCAGATCCTTATCCTAACAACCTGACCAAACAAAGGGAAACTTGGCTAGTTCTTAAAAAGTGAGCGTGTTTTGAGAGTATACTTTACAAATACAGTAAGGATATTCTTGGCATGCTTTGTACTACCTATTCCAGTTAAACACACTGACCAGTGTACCAGTGTACAATCAGTGTATTAACCTGACTGAGATGACTGTGCGTTCAGTAGAAAATTGTCTGAATTGTCTGTAGGGCTCTGAGTCACTTCGCAGACTTAACCTATTTTGAAATCACTTGGAGTTTTCTTTGCTCTGAATCATACATCCAGATCATTTACATGGCTTAATGTATCTTTGAAATTACAAACTTTATGCTTCACCAATTTAAACCAACACCAACCAAATGGATGGTAAGGCCAAATCATACTTCCTCTAAGCCACAAGAAACCAGCCAAACGCTTCTTATATCATCATTAATCAGCGGGCAGAGTGAGACTCTCAAAGGAAAATCCCTCCTGCACATATAAGCACATAAAAGGTAATGCTTAGCTAGTACCTTCATGACTTAGGGAGAAGGAGCCTGCTATCCCTCCCTCTATGAGAGCATGGTGACTTATGCTCTCTTAACGCTCTTGCCATGGGTGGCTCTGGCATCTTTGGAATTTAAACCAGTGATCTATGGATGATAGAGCAAAAGCTTTTGGTTGCCCCACTTGAAGCCCATAGATCAAGATATAGACGTAAAAGAAATATGCAAAGACTGGCATTGTGCATCACTTATCCCTTTGCTACTTTCTCAGACTTCAAAATGCAAAGCTAAGCAAAGGCCACCTTGCACACCATCCACCATATTAATACCATTCCTTCTTGTTGTGTGTTTGTTGAGCCCCTTTGCGTCCGCATGTATAATCATAGATGACCTAGATGCTGCACCCTTGGGTCTGACAGCCATATAAGTAAACCTTAAAGTAGAGCAAAAAACAAGACATTGAGAATATATGGTTGACTATAATGTGCTTTTATTTGTGGTAAAGTACCCCACATCTGCCCCGCTTTAAATTGCATGTTAATTACATAATGGGAACAGTTCAAATTGAAATACAGTATATTTGTCTGGAAAAAAAACACAAAACTGAATTCAATTAAATAGTCTTATTTATGCTGTCTGTGTCATAATATATATGGATCTTAAATGCAAGATGAACTCAAAACAGCATTGTGATGAATTTTTTCACAATAAAAGTACGTTTTTAATACATTGTCCAGCCCTATTCTACAACCTAACGTAACAAGGATAGTCCAATAAATCAAATTCCAGCCAATACGGATTAGCACAGTTTGAACATTCACAGATCAAACAACAGCTATTTTTCATGTTCAAATATCGGCACAGACTTCAGCAGAAAGCCACGAGTGGCTCACTAACTATAGACCCCATTTTATCGCACGCCCATGCAAGTATACACTGTCCTGACATAACACTGTCCTGTAATGCACACTTTTTCTTTAGGAGAAAAAAATGAAAGAAGGTCAAAAAGAGTGGAAAGAGGAAGTATTTATGTACGAGAAAAGTACACGGCTGCAAATAAAACTGGCGTATAAGTGGATTAGTAGCCAAAGGTAAGGTACAGTGTCACAGACAGGAATATAGGAGAAGCCAGGAAATCCCCTCTCACCTACTGATCTGCGTGAGTGTGCACACACACACACTCACACACACTCACACACAGTTAAAAAAAAATCCACCTAACACTACAGGTTGTGTCCACTGGCAACACCCTTTACCTGAAGAGGCTATAATGAATACATGAACTCTTTCCAGACATAATAAACTATATTAAGACTAGAATGTAGACAGTAAAAGGAAGCTGGTAACATATTCGCTCGTTGCAGTGTGTGAGCCACCGCTCAGAATTCATAGAACGACTTTAAGGTACAAAAAATGAGCTTTGTCAAAGACAAAGAGGCTGTGCTTGGTAAAAAAAACATTGTGGACTTGTTTCCCCGAATTTCACCCTCTAAAACAACTGGCGACGACTAGCCAGCGAGTGATTCGGTGGGCAGCACTGGCAATGGCACCCCTTCCCGGTGGTACCAGATTTCATTCCCGACAACAGCTGCCTCCTTTGTGCAGCCGCAGCCGAGCCAAACTGCGCCTAAAATTTCATTTAATCTGCTGCAAAACCTGAGTGTCAGCCACTTAAATGGCAGCTAAAAGCACTGCTCTCAGATAACTGACTGACACTTGCTAATAATAGACCCCTGGCAACAGTGGAGCAGCGGCGGACATTTTGTGTAATCGTAGACGAATGGTGGGTTCCTGGGAAACGGGGGAGTGGACGATCTCAGCTCCTCTCCCAAGACCCGAGCTGCCCGTCTGCCCCCTCGGTCTGATTAGCCAGCGCTAATACCGCCACTGACCCCCTTTTCCTTTCTTTCAGATCTATGCAACAATAGCCCTGCACGCTTTTGTCTGGAGGTCTTGGGGACGAGGAGGGGGGAAAAATGAAGTGCGAGACAGGATAGGGGCAAGGGAAAGTGGGAAGGAGAATATCAAGAAGAGGACCATAAACAAGTTGTATTAAACGCATCCTTTCCCATGCGACTTGGTGCACATCAAAAGAACTTTGAAGAATCAGGACATTAGGCAGCATTCTGGCCCGGTACAGACAGGCTTGAAGCCAGGAGAGGCAGACAGGGTTATGGGAGGGAGTGCAGGAGGGTCAAGACGAAGCAGAAAGGGGTTATGGGAGTGAGGGAGGGTCAGTGAAAAGCAGAAGGGGGGTTACAGGAGGGAGGGGAGAATGGGGAGACAGGTTGAACAGCTTTTGCAGTATGGTGTCATTACACAAGGTCCCAACACGCCCAGCGTGGGAATCTGAGACAGGGCCCGGACGATCGAGGGCTGTGCCCCAAGCAAAAGAGACAAGCACAGAAACTGCCGTGTGTTTCAAAGCCAAAGGCCCTGCAGACACAAACGCGAACACACACATTTCTCCGTTTCGCTCTCTGTCAGTCTTACACACACACACACACACACACACACACATACATACACGGGCAGGTATTTATAGAGATAAGGAAACACCCAGTGACAGAAAAATAAACACCCATGCTGTGAAAAACCTAAGGAAACAACAGAAGAGGTTACAGTTGAGTGGTTGCAAACACACACCGGCTTTTCACTCTCTGTTTTGATTTTCACTACCTGTTTTCTGCTCTCCACTGCTCAGGTGTTAAGAGAATGTCTGTAGTGGACATGTCTGACAGGAAAACCTCGCTACCAACATGGTTTCAAATGGGGGAGAAAAGAGAGTGATACCAGTTTCGAATGAAAGAGATAAACCATCTTAACTTCAACAAAAAAGCTTAAAGACTCAGCATTATAAAGGACACACACACACACACACACATATTTGTGTGTACTGATTTACTGATGATCTGGTACATGGACACATAGAAAGACATACTGACAAATACACACACACACACAGACCCATGTACACATGCACTGATACAATCACACACACAGAAACAAATGAACTCACAGACCCACACACATGAACACATGCACACACACTGACAGACGCATGGACACACGCACTGATACATTCACACACACATACATATATGTAATGGTATACTGTTACTGATCACACATGGATGCATACAAAGATGTACTGACTAATACACACACAATGACAGATGCATGAACACACACACACATACATTCACGCAATCTGGGTGGAGTTTCCATGTTCTCCCTGTGTCTGCGTGGGTTTCCTCCCACATTTCAAAATCATGG
>JAOUQT010000036.1:13866613-13878168 GCA_025769995.1 Xyliphius kryptos
GTGTGTGTGTGTGTGTGTGTGTGTGTGTGTGTGTGTGTGTGTGTGTGTGTGTGTGTGTTTGTGTGTGTGTGTGTGTACCGGGAAAGCCAGAACCATAAAACAGTGAACAAAGAGCAGCCCGGCTAGAGCATGCAGAGAGAAAGAGAGTGAGAAAAAAATGAAAGAGAGAGAGGGAGAGAGGAGGGGGTGAATTTACAGTAGTATGACAAGATGTCAAAAATGTCTCAGCAGCAACAGCAGCACAAAGTTAGCCACTGTTCCTATTGATTAGACCTTGCTGAATGAAACTATGGGAGGGCAGAAGGACCATAGAGCAGCATCAAGCTCACATTCAACAAAAAACTGTCACCTGCAACCTTTTCTGATTCAAACCCTGACTTCTAAATACTGCCAGCAGTGTCACGGAGTCACTTGCCCAGAGTTTTACAATGCAATTGTGCAACGGGAGAGAAACTCAATATGCAAAAAAAAAAAAAAAAATGTTCCTAACATTCCATGCTCTGGCCATAGTGTTGAATCCACCAGAGTTCCAACGTTCCAACGGGGACCTGATGTAATTTTTTTCATTAGATAAAATGGAAAGGAATGGCAGCACAGCCATGTACAGCATATATACCAATACACACACCTGGGGGCCTGAGCAATGTATTGGTTGTTATCATGACCAAGCTTGCTGACTAACTGCACATGTAATGACAAAGGTAGTTGTATTTTATTCTATTTCTGCACCACATAGTGTGAATTGTTAATTAGAGTATTAGATTTACTGTTGATAGTACCACATATTGGTTAGGGAGTCTCCTCTCTGGCAAGCTGCTAATAAAAGGCACTTGCGCAAGACCCTGTGCAGACTTAAGTAAACATTATATGTCCTCCGGTCTCTAAAACAGCTTAAACTAGACAAGTACTTTAGATCTCCTAACAAACTCTGGCATTCCAAGTGGGAGGAAGAGAGAAAAGGAGTACAACATGGAAGAAAGAAAAGGAAATAAACATTAGAAGTCATCCAGCATCTCAAATGAAGAACACGGATGAGTTTTACTGGTAATATACAGCGGTACCATGTGGTATTCAGGATAATAAGCATGTAATGTGTTACGTATCCGAATCCAAGTCCATGTCCAGGACTAACACAGCTTTATAACCTTACCAGCCACTAGAAGTAAATAACACCAAAGGTTAGAAACAAAGCGAAGAAGGGCATAGCATTTTATTTTTAATTTAGACTGATTATAACCCTGTAAATGCCCCTGCACTGGAAAGCGAAGGGACAGGTTTCGCTATGACACACGGGCCAAAGAGCGACCACAGGTGGCCGACTGAAACTGGAGGGCATGAACATTTATCATCTGACCCAATCTCATGGCCCCACACAGGAAAAAAATATGCCACAGTAAACATAATCCATACATCACCCTCTGCCAGTGCTGACCCCATTAGCCTTGCCTCCCTCCTGGCATTAGTATCAGCATACCCAGTACACAAAGGAGCGGTGGATGATGATTACTCCCTCCTACTGCTCCTGTGCCCTCTGTTGCTCCCGTGAGCTCAGGGAATGGAGCAGTGCAAAAGACTGGGGTGAGGGAACTGGAAGCGGAACTTATCCATCTCTGTTTTTAGAGGCCATAACACTTATTCAGGTGCACCTTCAAATAACCTGAGGTCAGCTCAATGTTGTGAACACCTGGATGCTCCAGAGATTTTCACTTCACTGGAACTCCTGGCATCGCTATAAGCTGTTGCAGTCACCAGAGCCTCCATGTTATAAATGCAGCTGCTTCACATGGGGCCACGTGGGTCCAACAGTATGCGAAAAAAAAATGGAGAAAATAATGGAACAGAGCCTTTAGAAAAGGCTATAACTTTTACACAACTTTAAAGCTGTCGTTTTGCTGTCTTGCCGGCCCTTATACAGACAATGGGGAAATGGGCATGTTAATATGTCGGTCAACCACTCCAGGCCACCAGAGAATGCTGCAGTTATATTTAACCGGTTCCCAAAAATTAGCCAAATTGCCCTGCACGAATGTTCTGGACTGCTTTCCTCAAGCCTATATTTTAACATTCACATTAATTAATTAGCTTGGACACATTGTTAAATGAGGCACATGCCACACTAAAACTAATTATAGTTATTAAATAGATCCAAAGCAATGCATTAGTTAATATATGTCATCATCCTCTAATGAAATAACTGCATCGTCCAAGGCCTTTGAATCAAATCTATAAAATCTGCAATAAAGTCCTTCATGAGAAACCTAACCACGAATAAGATCACAGATATTGTATTTATTTGGTTTATTATATTTATGGTTCTTTGTGCAAAATGGCAATTATATCAAAGGATGGGAATTCTTAAAGCATTCATTACACAACTAATATATTACCAAATTAAACGAGTGCAGAAAGGGCTATTGCTGTTTTACCATCATTCACTCCATTACTGCACTTTACCCTCACTCTGCCATTAACCTTTGATACAGCAGCAGCAGGTAGTTTTGAGGGGCGTGCCTTTGATAAGCGGGAGTGGGTTTAAGGCCTTTACTAACTCATGATAGGACCCTGCTTTATCCCAATCTACTAAGAAAGCTACAGCAGATTCAATTTAAACAGAATGGCTGTCATGGCAGGACCTCACTGGCCGCTAAGAGAGTCAGCGTCTGGACCGGTTAATCAACAACCACAATGTGAAGCGAGGAAAAGAAAAACAGGATAAGTGATCTATGCTAAAGAATCTGGCATGCTCAATCAATAACAAAAACCTTTTGCAAACTGGCCCTGAATTCCTTTGAGCAGCTTCCATCCCAAATAAAGCAAGGGACAGGCCTGGAAAGAGATGATTGAGTCATGAAGCTGGCTTCAAGATTGAGGGGAGTGGTGAGTGGGGTGATGAATAACTGCGCTCCACTCAGTGTTGGCCTAAGGTTCGCTGGCCATCCCTCAGAGGAAGAGGAGAAATCGATGGCATCAGCCACTGACGGGAGTAAGTGGGTCATACATCAGGGGTCCAGGGGTCCACTGCTTAGCAAGAGCAGGCAGCGAGGCTGGAGCACAGCCGGCAGTGACAGGCAGCATAAAGGAAATGCCTTGCTAGGGCACGCACACAATATGTGACTTTTTCCACCTCAGTAGACATAAGACCAGCTACGGTCTACCCAATAGTCTGCTCTAGTGCTGAACTTCCACCTGGTGATTTTAAATGACTCCTGGTAAAACCAGGCACCTCGGGCTCCGGTGAAATGTAATTTTCAGCGAGTAATTTACTCCTGCTGATAAGTCACCTTCTTTTCCTTCTCTCTCGTCTTCGTTTGGGGATTCACAGGTTATAGCTGCTATCAGAGCTACACTTTCTTGTTCTTCAATATTTTCTTCTTTTGTTTTTCCTTCTCCAAGGTAAGATGACAGAGCCCTGGCTACAAGGCCAGATAACCGGTATAAACTGGTTCTGGCATAGGGAGGTGCTGGCAGTGAAAAGTATAGTGTCGTTTCTTGCCTTCGGCCAAAAAGGAACTGTTGATGTATCATCAGCAGGTTTGGTGGTGGAGAGTGTGAGATGGAGTGAGGGCAAGATAAAGGGAAAGAATGGAAAAGTGTAACAAGAAAGGCAAAAAGTGGCTAGGTCTGACAGAGAATGAGAAAAGTGTAGAGTATGTGAGAGATTGCAAAGGCTAGACAGAGTACAGCCTATGACAGTGTCTCATCGAAAACCTGGACTTCAGCCAAGTTGATCTGTTAATGGACAACCACCGTAGGGACCTACTCCTCCCCCATCAATGACACACTTCCCTCCCACTTCTTCCAACTCTCTCTCTCTCTCTCTCTCTCTCGCTCTCTCTCTCTCTCACATACATACACACAGTCTTTCTTACTGCCTGATTTTCTATCCTAAAAAAGCTAGACACAGATTATTCTTGTTCCTTTCCCTTTCTATTCATGATAAACAAAGTGCCCCAGGTTCAGGGCATACCCTGGGACCCCTGACAAAGGCATCTATCATTCTGTCTGGCTCAGCCAGTCTGACCACACAGAGTTGGAGCAGACTAATGGGGCCACTGGACAATTTTACCATTGTGTGGCTGCCCCCTCTGCTCGAGCATCTTCATTCCAATGGGCCTTCAGACACAGATGTGCTTGACCATCCTTCCTCTGAGGTCTGGCTCCTTCCTCTCCGTCTCTCTCAAATGAGAAATACATGTAAAGCAAGCAATCCAACCAAACCAAAACTAACTTATGGTAATAGTGCAAGGCTCTAAGAGAACAGAAAAAGAGTAAGGTAAAGAATGGTTAGCATCGTCTGTTGGCATGTTGAGACATGTGGCTATTGAGGCTTTTTTTTTAGAGATGGGTCATGCAATACAGAAAAAAGGAAGAAAAAGTGGAGAGATGTTTGCAGCTGCAACTTAACTGATTTTAAAACTTGGGTTTTCCTTGCCCACATTTTATCGAACAACCAGCTGTGGCACAGGAACTATTTTTATTAGCGTAATTCCAAGAACCAAAAATTAAACTAGGGTTTCATTAAAAGACCTTGCACACCACAGGAGATGAGAGGATGAGGATTGTTGCCACGGTCAACAATAGGAGACTGACATGACACCAAGTCTATTGTTCTGGCTGCTATCTGATACTGAACATGGATTAGGGCAGAAAAATATAAAGCACCTCTTGTACCTAAAACAACCTAACATGTCCTTCAGACTGGTAGTACATGTTCTCCAAACTGAGAAGGAGAAGTTTACCCCATGTGTGTTTGTGTGCGTGTGTGTGTATCCTCCAAGCTCAGGGAACAGGCTAGCGGCAGAAGAGTCCTATGGGGATAGGTTCCTGTTCCGAGCTCAAAACAGACACGGTTCACAGCGCCCTGTATGAAACAAAGCTTCTAGGTCCTTTGCCAGAATCTAAGCCAGTCTCACGAACACACACATATACAGTACACAGACCACGCTCTGCTGATGCTGAGTCCAGGGCTCAACACAGGCTACGAAATTCACAAAACATGTTGTAAGCATGTTACCCAGGAGCTGCAAAGCTCCTCATCCCCTGAATTCTGCTAAGCCCATCTGCTGCATCTATCAACACGGAGAGCTCAGCCCTTGACAGTGATAGAGCCAAACACAAAAGAAAAGTAGGAGACTGATTGACGGGATAAGATGGACCTGAGGACACTAATGAGCGATAAACAGAGCAGAAGAACGGTTCGAAGGCAGAAGGAACAGGCAAGAATTGAACAAGATGGAATAATTCTTGTCAGCTAATCACAGAGCAGAGCGAGCTAATCAGCCGCTAATAGAAAGATCAGCCAGAGTCTGAACAGACCGCTGCTTACTCTGTTTCTGAGTCCACTAAAGCTCCAGTGTCATTTCACTGTTTCTTTACCCATTTTGGAACACTAAATTATCCATTAGATTTCATCATATCTTAGTAAGGCAATTACATCAAGAAAATGATAGCGCGTGTGGAATCAATTATGCATGCCCTTGGCCGGAGACCAGAGCCTGGGAAGTCGGAGAAGGCAGATCCCCTCGTGCGGCATGAGCGAGCGCGCACACGCACCCACACGCTCTCCTCACACAGAAAAAACGTCACACCACAACGAACCACACAGGCCTACACAAATAAGAAAAGCCTTTGGATTCTGGATCACACAGATGTGCCCCATCAGTTCGGCTTACTGCCTAAAAAGTTCATGCACTTAATAATTTATTTGTGTTCTGGATATGGTTTCCCAGCTGAATATTAACAACTTTGAAGCGTGCTCATAGCCAGGATAGGGCTAAAAGAGTCCTTAGGAAACAGTGCCTGCTGAGTCCCCCTAGGCCCAGCACTCTCCCCCTTCCTTCTACCTCCTCCTCCTCCTCTCCTGAATCTTCACTAACGTGTCCATTAGAGAAATGCGCTCCACTTTTCTGTCCCATTCACAACTTTTCCCATGATTTAAAATTTGGATTAATGATTATTAATGTTTCAGCGCTTGTTAATAATAGAATTTATGATTATTAGGGAAATGACAAAGAAACTTTTGTTTTTGTTCCCATTTATTTTCATACATTTAATTGTGTTTGAGCTAATAGGAGGCAAGGTATGTATTTATTTCACTGGTGGCTCTTTGTTTTGGCGCTTTCTTTTTTTTTTTTTTTTTTTGGTTCTATTACATATGGAAGTCATTTTCTGTGGGGCACGGTACAGACAGATACAAAGCAAAGGCATGTGGAGGTATGTGTGCGCTTGTGTGTGTGTGTGTGTGTGTGTGTGTGTTCATATATGATTAATAAAGCCATTGCAATTGTAGGACCATTATAACATACGTTTCAACAAACATGATTCTACAACAAAAAAAAAACGTGTCTTGTCATGCAGTGACGGATCTCTCGTTAAATCTTTTACAAATGTATCCGCAGGAATCGCGAGGGTCTTTGTGTGTGCATGTGTGTATGTGTCTGTAGGCTGGTCAACATCTGCTTCCACACAGGGGGAAGTGGGGGACAAAGATTTGGCTGTCTGCTCAGCTTCATACACATGCCCCCAAAACACCCCCCACCCCACCCCACCACGGCTCGCAGAACCACCAGAGAGAGAATTGTGTAAGTGTAATGGTATGAATGTGTGTGTATTTTAAAGGTTATGGGTTTAATAAGAAAGACTCATTAGGAGATTGCTTGCATTGTGTGTGGACGTGTATGAAGACTGATCTGCAGTGATGAACTGGAGCTCTATATGTAAAGGCTTGTAATTAAGGGATGTTGAGTTATCCTCCCCATGAAAGAAATTCTTCACAATAGTTTGGACGCCTCTATTTGATTGATAGTTTACTTCTTAAAATTAACACTTTTAAGATAATCGCTGGAAATCTAAGTTCGAATCCCAATACGGGAGAAGTTCCCATGTCCTCCACGTGTCCATGTTTTCTACATGTTTTCTCTGGGTTTTCCTCCCACATTCCAAAAACATGGATTCAAGGTAAATTCAATGCTCCAAGTTGCCTCATAATGTGTGTGGGTGTCGGTGTGATTGAGTCTGCCCAGCGATAGATTGGATCCCTGACCTGGGTGTATCTGCCCAGCGCCCAAAACGTTCTCATAAAGTGATCCATTTTGCTTACAGTGCTTACACACAGAGGAATTTGTCTGCATTTAACCCATCCGTGCTGGGTACACACACAAATACACACACTGGTGAAGTGAGCACACGTGCCCGGAGCGGTGGGCAGCCTTTTATACGGCGCCCGGGGAGCAATTGGGGGAAATTTGAGGCTGTTCTGTAAATACTTTTCAAATAAACAATACATACAGCAATTTCTGATTAATCCATATCAATTTAAACGAATACTTAAAATTAATACCGCTTCAAGCCTCGTCCACTTCATGTTAAACAACAATAACTTTTGGGTTATGCCACGCCCATTTTCGGATTAGGCCTCACCTATTCCGAGTACAGATACGGATAGAGATAGCTTAGATGGTTGAACAGATACAGATGGCGCTGTACTCTTTAGTAGCTAACTAGTTACGTGTTGGGTTATCAATTTAAAGGTTGCGGGTTCAAATCCTGTGCTGTTGGTGTAAACTACGTTTCTACTTAACCAGATGAGGACGCAACAAATCAAATACATTTACATTCTGTTTACCAGATGTTTTAATCCAAAGCAACTTACAAATGAGATGACATCACAAGTCAGTAGTTTTGGATGGTCGAGCCGGGATAGGATGAAGGTTTGGACCAGCAGCTGAGGAGCCTGTTCTGTTAGAAAGGTCTGATGTTCTTGATGTTCTACAGAATGAATCTGCAGGAACGGCCAGTTTTAGTGACCTGATCTGAAAGTTTGAGATGATGGTCAATTGAGAAACCAAGATTACGGACCGAGTCGGTTGGAGAGATTGTGGAACCCTCAATTTGGAGGTTCAGTTCATGATGAATTGTGGGTTTAGATGGGATTAGAAGCAGATTTGTCGGTGAGGCGAGCTGATATCTGATTCGTGATGGAGGGGTCATCAGGGGGAATAGCCAAATGAGTGTCATCAGCAAAGCATGTGTCTTAAAGACGTTGCCCAGCGATGCCATATATAATGAAAAGTGGAGGGGTCCAAGTACTGAGCCCGGTGGGACTTCAGTGATTACTTGGTGAGGGTTAACAATATCCCTGATGTAAAACCCAAATTCCATCATGGCTTGTTCCTCCAATACATTTGACTGTGAGGGTTGCTATGCTATGCTATGCTATGCTATGTTGGGCTGCTCATGTCCAGCCGGATGTCTGTGGTTTCAGCTCTGATTGAAAGGTTCCTCTAAGGACCATTTTGAGATGCATCTCACGCTTTGGTGTTCAGATGTAATTACGGCTGGATGCGCTCCTCAATTTAAACACTGAGCGCCGCAAAGTGGAATAAACTGCGGGAAGGAGAGTAAGCGGGCACCAGGGAGCCGTCACCCAGCAGGAGATATGGCTCAGGACTGACCAGAGACCTCCATAGAAATCTGTTAATGGGTCGGCCCGAGCGGACTCACATTCGTCTATAACAGCATGTTTGGTCTGGAGCCGAACAGAAAAGATTGACTGATGTACAGAACACTAGTGACTGTCAGAGGAAACCCAGGCAGACGTGAGAGAAACGCAAAACTAACAATCTGCAACACGTGGCTTGATTTGTGGTGTCAGTGAGTCTTGGCAATCATCTTTCAGCCAATAAAGTCTCATCTTAACCCATTATCATCCACTTGGGGGGGGGGGTCCATAAACATGTATTCAAGGTGAATTAGCTGCTCTAAATTGCCCCTACATAGTGTGTTTGTGTGAGCCCATCCAGTGTTGAACATTTGAGGCGTTTAGCAGATACACAAAGGACACACACTAACTTACACACGCACTATAGAGGCATTTTAGTTCAGCCAATTCCCATTGAATCCATGTTTTTAGAATGTGGAAGGAAACTGGAGAATCTGGAAAAAACACTTGTTGACACGAAGAGAACATTCCAACTCCACCCACATGGGAAATCCAACCTGGATCTTTCAGCCAATAAAGTTTCATCTCACCTCATTATCTTCCATTTGAGAAGGGGGGTCCATAAACATGTATTCAAGGTGAATTAGCCCCTGCATAGTGTGTTTGTGTGAGCCCATCCAGGGTTGAACATTTGAGGCGTTAAGCAGATACACACTCAACACACACAAACTCACAAATGCACTATAGGGGCAACTTGCAGTGCAGCCAATTCACATTGAATCCATGTTTTTGGAATGTGGGAGGGAAAAAAACACACGTAGACACAAAGAGAACATTCCAACTCCACCCACATGGGCCATCCAACCTGGATCCTCAGCTATCTTTCAGCCAATAAAGTGTCATCTCACCTCATTATCATCCACTTGGGGGGGGGGGGTCCATAAACATGTATTCAAGGTAAATTGGCTGCTATAAATTGCCCCTACATAGTGTGTTTGTGTGAGCCCATCCAGGGTTGAACATTTGAAGCGTTAAGCAGATACACACAGGACACACTAATTCACACTAGCACTATAGGGGCAACTTAGCGCAGCCAATTCACATTGAATCCATGTTTTTGGAATGTGGGAGGAAAAAACCCACGTGGACACAAAGAGAACTCCACCCACATGGGAAATCCAAAAAGGATCCCTAGCTATCTTTTAGCCAATAAAGTCCTGCCCAGGGGAGAACATTTTGAGCGCTGGGCAGATACACCCAGGACAGGGTGCCAGTCTATCTCTGGACACACTGACTCACACAAAGTGCCCACACACACTTCATAGGGGCAATGTAGAGCTGCCAATTCACCTTGCATCCATCCAGAAAAACTACATGGACACGGGTAGGACATAGAAACTCCACCCCGATCGGGATTCGAACCTGGAACCCCAGCGCTGTGTCGACCAACCAATGAAGTCTCCAGAAAACAAAGGCACTTTAGGGGCCATTTAGATCAAACGGGGGCCAATGTTTTGTGTTCTCAAGTTCCGATTAGCTTTCTCTATCGTTCATTCTCACCTTACAATCTGTTAACTCTGTTATTCTCTCTCTATTCCATAATATTCAGCTTTTTTTCTTCTGCTTGTGGATTTATGTTTTGCACAGAAGGTCAGCTCAGCATCCTTAAGCAGCCAAACTGCTGAGCCTATTTTTCACTGTCTCATTAGCATTATATTAGAGCTGACTGTCTGGATTTCTCAGTGTTACCCAGATCCCGTCTCCAGAACAGCTGTTTTTATCAGGAATAGGCTTCAGACTACATATAACTTTTAATTATAACATTTTTAATAGATAGCAGCGAGTTCATGTGTCCTTCAGTACGTCTCGGTCAGATGCTGATCAGTTATTTCAGATTGACTCCATACGATACGGGAGTCCCAATCAGCTGACACGCTGGGTGTAATTCACATCTCACTTTTAATTAAAGCTGCGTCTTCAAATTATTTACACCAAAATCTGTGTAGTACAGTATTGGGGCATGAATTTGATTGGCTGCAAAGTAGGACCACTCCAGTCTAATAATTGGTTAGTATGGTGTAGCGCCTCCTTTGGACAATGAAACTGAAACTACCGATCAAAGTATGCAATAAATTTCGTTCCACTTCACGATTGTGTCCCACTTGTTGTTGATTCGAAAAAATCCCCCAAAAAAACGATTTCATATTTTTATGTTTGAAGCCTGTAATGTGGCAAAAGGTTGAAAAGTTCAAGGCACTGTATGTGTGCGTAACGGCACGGATGGGTTAAATGTGGAGGACAAATTCCTGTGTGTGTGGAAGTACAGCAGGATAAATAGATGTGTTGAAATGCTTTTCCATACGGCTGGCTGAAGCTGTACAGGAACACAAACGGCTGTAGAGGTGTTATTATTTTCATGGCATGCATCAGAAAACTCCTACACGCAGATTATGCAACACAGATGTGGGCTGGTTCTTCTAAACCATCTCCAGCATCAGATCACCGGTTCACATATTCCATCCATCCATCATCTTCCGCTTTTCCGGGGCCCGGACGACCCTCCCCCCAGCCACCTCTACCAGCTCAACAGGGGGGATTCCGAGGCGTTCCCTCGGAATCTCTCCAGCGTGTCCTGGGTCTTCCCTGAGGTCTCCTCCCAGCAGGACCTGCCTGAAACACCACCCTGGGGAGGAGCTTAGGATGTCCTTACTAAATGCCCGAACCACCTCAACTGGCTCGTTTTGATGGCCCTCCCGTATGACCGAGCTTCTCTAAGGGAGAGCCCAGACTTAGGGCTGAGACGATATGGTCTAAAATCACTATTGCGATATATAACGATAAATATATATTTATGTATAAGGCCAACATAAATACTTCACGGCCATATTGATGGTACAGTTCCATTTTAATTGCCACGTAGTCACATGACTACTCTACAGAGAGCACGCAGCCTCTTAAAGGAACATGAACAAAGCCGACAAAAAAGAGAATTTTTTTTTTTTAATACCGAAAATACCGGTGGCTTAGTGGTTAGCCCGTTCGCCTCTCAACGCTGGGGATTCCCGGTTCGAATCCCTATCTGGGTGGAGTTTGCATGTTCTCCCCGTGTCTGCGT
>JAOUQT010000036.1:13878268-13890177 GCA_025769995.1 Xyliphius kryptos
ACTACTTTCATCACTGATCCTCCTTTATTGATCATCATTACTTGTGATGGCAAGCTAAATGATTTTAGGATTAGGGGACCCTATACTCTGTTCGACAGATGTGGTTTGATCTTCAGACAGAGCACCAGTCAAAAGTTTGGATGCACCTCCTCGTTTAATGTTGTTTTTTTATTTAAAATAAATTTCGAATAAGACAAAAATAATTAAATTATATTAAGTGCTAAACAAATTAAAATATTTAATTTTTTTGATACAATACACAGCATGATCTCAAACACTTTAAGAAATCAAGATATTCCACAAATTAACCTGTTAATCTATCATCAATCCAGGTGACACATGAAGGTGACTCAGAAGATGCCAAGTGCAGGTAAAACTGTTGTCCAAAGCAAAACATTGGCTACAGCAAAAAGTATAAAACATATTTGGGTTCTGACCCTTTTGTTTCATACTAGTGTTCCTTTATAGATTTGATGCCTTCAATATTACTCTACAATGAAGAATACAAAAAATTAAAGAAAATATTTGTGTCCAAAATTTTGTCTGGTACTGTACATCAACCAACGCTGCCAACTTTAAATGACAACCCTAATATTTTCTTATAATGTGCTGCATATTCGAAATAGACACGTTCTTTCATCACCATACACATTTCAATTCATTGTACCAGTTACAATATTTTAACAAAGCAGAGACAGATGAAAAAACATGTCAGCACACAATCTTTAATTTTCTGTCATCTTGCGGATCATGTAATTCAGGATGCCTCCGTGGTGGAAGTAGGTGAGCTCCACATCAGTGTCGAACCGCATCCTAGCCTGGAATGTCTTTCCATTGTCCAACTGCAGAGAACAGCATGAAAAAATGTGACCATAATTTGACTCTATAATATGCCTTTTGATTTTTCACTGTAATATTTAAAGATAATTGCATCCAGTCCAGGATACACTGTTTTGTTATGCTTAAGAAAAATTCCGTAGCTGCATCCACCATTAGTAGCACAGTGTTCCCTCACTACTTTGCGGTTCGATTATCGTGGATTTGCTATTTCGCAGATATCAAAATATATTCATGTAAAATATTTATCATAGAATATTCACCGTTTTAATGAATTTGCATAGTACATACTGTACAGTAATGTATAGTTTTGATGAATTTTATGTAAAAATGTATAAAAATATATTTGAAATATTAATTCTAACATACTAAAACAGTCTATATCACAATCGCTGATTGACTCAGTAACTGTTGCAGGCCGTTTTCTTTCGCTGTGTACAGCATCGCCATCTCTTCCCTATCATTTCACATCAGCACCCAATTGTTGCACATGCGGAGGAAGGGTTTATAAAGACTTAAAGTAATGTATAAATATAAAATACATATGGTGCCCCTACTTTGCGGCTTTCTACCTAACGCAGAGGGTCCTGGAACGTAACACCTGTTTTATTGTGTATAAAACAGAAACCTAAAATCATTACACAATGGTAATAAAGAAGTGATTTATTAAAGCCACACTATTTAAAACTTAACCAGATGTTAAAAATTAAACCAGATGCAGTAAAACAAAGCAGCAAAATAATGTATAAACAAAGACATACCTTAATATCAACAATCATTCTGGGTGAGAGGTGTTCAGGGATGACCACGGTGTAGCGCTCTCGTCCAGTGAGCCCTAGGCTATCAGCCGTTTCTCCAGGCAAATACTCCAAAGGAATGATCCCCATACCCACCAGGTTACTGCGGTGGATGCGCTCGTAGCTCTCTGCGAGTACTGCTTTGATACCCTGAGCGCATCATACGTTTTTTAACAGAAAATGCCATCTAATCATTAATGTATTGCTGTAAGAATAAAGAGTTATTAATACTGGGTAAAATTTATACATGACTGTTACCAGCAGGAATGGTCCTTTAGCAGCCCAGTCTCTGGAGCTGCCCGAGCCGTACTCTTTCCCAGCCAGAACCAGCAGAGGGTAGCCTGCCTCCTGGTACTTCTCTGCAGCATCAAACACATCCAGCTGTGGGGAAAGCATCCATTATTATTGCTAGTTTATCGTTAAATGTCGCTTCAGACTTCATTGACCATCTAATGATGAGAACATGGTTAAATCCATACACAAGGTTATATAAGCAGTACACAAGTCATGGACGATTCACTCCAATTCACCTAACATGCGTGTCTTTGGACATATTTCTATATTAACAACCAAATAATCCAAGCTACTTTTATGTTAGTCAAATACAACCCAAGTAAACATATAATAATATTTCTAAATGTTTTTATTTATTGAAGAAAAACACTTACAATGTCCACATGAGTTACTAAATATACCAGTTAACTAATTTTATTTTAATTGTGAGTTTTATCAGCCACACCCAGACACGATTACTGCCTAACAGCATATAAATAAATCCTGTCTGGCAATGTGAGGCAGGCCAAGTAAGACTCAAATAGTCGCCCAGTTTGCCATGTGTTCAAGAGATCTGAGCACAGTTGTAAAACAAAGTCACTGAAATCTATAAGACTGAGAAGAGTTACATACAACGATATGAAAAATAAATGGGGCAAAAATGCCATCCAAGAGACAGCTGCAAGAGGCAAAAGTGTGTTGACCAAAAAAAAAAAAAAAAAACTCAAAGGCTCATCTCAAATATAGAGATCTAGATGACCCAGAGGAGTTTGGGGGATGATACTTGATGGATTTTGTTATCTCTGGCAGTAAAACTGCATTTCACCATAAAATATTAAACCAACAGTCAAACATAATGGTGGTTGTGTAATAGTCAGGGCTTCTTTGCTTCTGCAGGATTCCTATATATGACTGAATAGTTTTTAAATGGTTTTAGTGCTAATGTTGCATGTTACATATGAGGGTCAGATCATATACCGTGTCCTCTGTAGGCAGGTAGATTGTGCAAGGTGCCTGCTTGTTGAGGAACTTGTTGAAAAGGCGGATGTTTGCAAAAGTTCCCCGAGCCATGACAGCATCGTTACCACGCCGAGAGCCATACGAGTTAAACTCTCGAGGTGTTAGTCTACAGTGTGGAGAGAAAGAAATATTTATTTGTAAAATTAAAAAAAAATAATAATAAATTGCAAATTTCAGAGAACAACTAGTGAATATAAAAATGTCTCACCCACAACTGGTCAGGTAGCGAGCAGCACAACTATTGCGAGCAATATTACCGGCAGGTGAGATGTGGTCAGTGGTCACAGAATCCCCCAAATTGAGGAGCACGTAGGCATCCACAACAGACCTGGGCTTTTGAAGCTCTCTTGTCTACAGTAGAAATCGGGCTATTTGATCAGTCTCTACATGCAAGTACTGTAACAGTTCTATTAGTAATACAAGCTGCATTTCTTTATTCTACTTAATTGTTTAGTGTGAAATTAAAAACTAATTTAAGAACTACTGATCCTATTAAAAAGTAGAGATACAATTATACTACCAGTCCATCAAAGAAGGGTGGAGACTTTATGTAGGTAGACTTAGGGTCCCATGTGTAGAGTGTGTTAGAAGGAGCATCCAGAGAGTTCCAGCGCTCGTTTACTTTCTAAAAAAGAGAGCAAATTATTGTTGATGACATTCTATACATGTAAAAGCATACAGAACAAATATTAAGTCTAGCTGACCAACCTCTACTTTCTCATAGACCTCTCTGAACATGGCAGGAATGACAAACTGCCTTTCCACAGCCTGGATCTCTTCTCGACTGGGCCAGATGTCCCTGAGAAAAATCTTCTTCCCAGCTGGGTTCACTCCTATTCCAACACACACCAAACGTCACTTGCTGAACCAAAGGACTCATTTAAGTAAAATTTTATATATTTTAACACAAAACAAAGAAATGGCATATTCACATTTGACTTACCAAGGGGATCCTTTTCAAAGTTGATCCTTATTGTTCCTGCAATTGCATAAGCAATGACCAGAGGAGGAGAAGCTAAGTAGTTGGCTCGGGTGTTGGGGTGAACACGTCCTTCGAAGTTCCTGTTACCAGACAAAACACCTGCTGCTACCAGATCTCCCTGAGAAGAGAAATGTTCATATGTCGGTCAGACAGCTCTGGTCACTGGGGAACACTGTAGTTATATTTAGTTGGCTCCCAATAAAATGATCAAATTTATCAAATGCTCTGGACCAAGAGGCTCCTTTTAGAGCGCACGCAAGCATTCACACAAATACATATTACCAATACACACACACTATCACACACCAGTACACACTTTTTTAGAAAAGGCACAAATTCAGCACATTATTAAAATACATATTTTTTTTTAAATACATCAATGCAATAAGAGGAAAGATAAATTGATTGTGTGAAATAAGATTTGTGAATACAGTATATTATGTGATTTTTTTCCTGAGAAATATAGGCTCTAAACATGTTGTGTTGCCTCTAGGAGTGTTCATCTATTCTACAAGTACAATATTAAAAAAATGTGTGTTTACCAGTTTAGATGGTTTGCCATCATTTAGACCAGTGCTGCCATCTGCCCTGTGTCTGCCATTTACCTCTGATACAGCAGGTAGTTAGCAGCAGGTGAATATCAGGGGTGTGTCTCTGATAAAAATGGAGTAGGTTTATGACCTTCTGTACTTCATGACAGATACCTGCTTTCCCCTATATGACCCCCCAGTACAATAAGAGTACACCAATAGCCACTCAAGTGCAGCACACAGCAAGAAGACATAGTGGGTGATAAAGCCAAAGCACCGCCTCACTGGACCTCATAGGTTTAGAGACAGGCCTGGGTAATAAACAACTGCCAAGCTGTGAGAGCCAGAAAAAGAGGTCAAGCATTCTGTGCTAAAGAACCTGGCACACTTAATCAATAATACAGACCTTTTTCAAACTAAAATTGGCCATGGGTTTCTTTTGAGCACTTTCCATCCTAAATAAAGCTCTGAAGAAGATGGAAAATAGGCACTTGAGTCTTGAAGGATTTCCAGCTAGACCAGAGGAGGGAGCTAGGGGCTGGAATTGCTGATGAATAACTGGGTTTTGGTCAAAGCTGGCCTAGGGTTCACTGGCCATCCCTCAGAGGAAGAAGAGAAATCGATGGCATCCGCCACTGACGGGTTTAAGTGGGTCATACATCAGGAGTTCAGGGGTCCAGTGCTGCTTAGCAAGCATCTAGGCAGCAGGCTGGAGCACAGCTGGCAGTGACAGGCAGCATAGAGGAAACATTCCAGCTAAGACAGACACAATATGTAGTACTTTCCACCTCAGCTGCATCTTAAGCTATTCTCTTCACCAGGCGTGAAATACTACCTCAGGGTTTTAAAAGCTTTAAAAAAGTAGTGCTCCTTTGATTATGGTAAAATGTAATTTTATTCCATCTACTGTAATAAGTCTCAATTATTTAATGACTTCCCTTTATATTCCACTGCTGGATGTTAACAGGTTATTGCAGTTATCAGAACAAGCCTTTCTTTCACCTTTTGTTTTTCTTCTTTAAGGTAAGGCAAGTTGACAGAGTACTGGCTACAAGGCCAACTAACCGGTCTAAACTGGTTCTGGCATGGGGAGGTGCTGGCAATGAAAAGTGTAGTGTCGTTTTTTGCCCTCAGCCAATAAAGAGCTGTTGATGTATCATCAGCAGACTCTGTGGAAAACAGAAAGGGTGATGAACAGAGAGTGGTATAAAGAAAAACAGCAAGAAAGCAAGAAAAAAATATATAGAAAATAAGAAGAATAAGAAGAGGCAGAGAGTGACAGTGAGCAAGAATGAGTGAGAAGGGTAGGAGAGATTGAAAATGCTAGATAGAGCAAAGGCTATGACACTGTCTCATCAAATGTCTGGACTTTAGCCAAGTTCATCTGTTAATGGACAACTATGGTATCCCCCTTCCCCCACCAACCATCTCACTCTCCCCATCTTCTCCCGTTCATTCCTTTATCTTTACTCCAAGTCTTAAAAATCACTCGCGCTCTTTCTCTCTCTCCCCTTTTCTATCAGAAGAAAGCTAGACATAGATTATTTCTGGCCCTTCCCTTCTCTATTCAATATAAACAAAGTGCTCCAGGTTCAGGCACTCCCTTGGACCCCTGACAAAGCCATCTATCATCCTGTCTGGCCTAGCCAGTCTGACCACACTGAGCCCGGGGAGACTAATGGGGCCATTGGACAATTTTGCCTTTGTGCAGCTGGTCCTTCTGCTTCAAAATCTCCATTCCAGAGGCCATTCACACACAGATGTGCTCAACCAGTGCCCCTGAGGTCTAGATGTACCTCTTGTCTCTCTCAGACATGCAGGGGATTCAAAACCAAACAATTCAAACAAATCAAATATAACTTCAGGACTGAAGAGTGAAACTGAATGACAGTGAGAGTTGGGAGGTGGGGGTTGAAGAATGGTTAGTATCATCCTCAGACGTGTTGAGACACATGTGGTTCTTGGAGCTTCCCAGGGAATGGCAGTGAGAAAATGGCAGTGAGAAAAAGGAAAAATACAGCTGTCACTTATTTGACAAGAATGAGCTTTTTTTCTGTTTCAACTGCCATATTAAGTCTTTTTTATAGCCAGCCACCTACAGTGGTACTGTTGCTCCTTATCTTGAGATAACTTTTTTAAAATATTAAATTATATACAGTAATGTATATTAAAAGGGCCGTTCTCTCAACTGGAGACACAGTGGTAAGTACAGTTACTGGCCACTGTCAACAAGGATAGACTGACATGGCACCGTGCCTATTGTTTCGGCAGATATCTGATACCGAACTCGGATTAGGGCAGAAAAACATAAAGAACCCCTTGTACTTTAAACAACAATATAAAGCGTCCTCCAGACTGGTAGTGTGTTCTGTGAGCTAAAGTGTATAATTTTCACAAAGTTGATCACAAGTTGTGCGTGTGTGTGTGTGTGTGTGTGTGTGTGTGCGCATGCTCTGAGCTAAGAGAACAGGCTAGAGGCAGGAGCGTCCTTGGGGATAGGTTCCTGTTCAGAGCACAAACAGACAACAGCACACAGTATACAACTCCTGCTGTGATACAAACAGCCTAGTGCCTTTGCCTAGATCTAAGACCATCTCACAAATATAGTACCCGCATTTGTCTGTGGAGATATTACTCTACATTCCATCCTGGTCTGGGAGAAGGATGTGCTACAGACAAATACAAACCTTTTCTCACAAAGTGCAGAGCTACTCTACCCCACAATTCTGTTTAAGCCCATATGCTGCTTTTATCAACAAGCAAGAGATCAGCTAGTAAGAGAGGCTGGGCTGTGCACAAAAGCAAAGAACGAGACTGAATGGCAGGATTAGACAAACCGGAGAACACTAATGAGAGGTAAACAGACTGAGCAAGGAAACAAGGTAAAAATCAGAGGGAAAGAGCAAAGGGAAATCACCAAGTGAGTGAGAGAAAATGACTCCTGGTAGTCACTTAATCGCTGAACGGAGTGGACTAATCATCCTCTAATGTAGAGATGAGGCACATCCTGAATGGCACAATCATTTCGCTCTCTCTCTATTTATCTCTCTCTGTCTGTCTGTCTGTCTGTCGGTGAATCTGTTCAACCTCCAGCATTATTTCACTGTTTCTTTACCCATTTTGGAACAATAAATTATCCATTAGATTTCATTATATTTTACTAAAGCAATTACATCAAGAAAATGATAGTGCATGTGGAATCAATTATGCATGCCCTTGACCATAGACCAGAGGCTAGGAATTCAGAGAACTTACACACGCTTACACACACAGTCAGACATTATATATGATATGATATATTTATACTCGCATACACAGACATGCATATCTATTTAGATAGATAGGCACAAACAAACGCACAATACCAAATCCACACAAACTACCTGCACAAAAACAACACACCCAGAAATAAAGATGACTCTACATCCTAGATCTCACAGATGTGCCTCATCAGTTCATCTTACTGCCTAAAAAGTTCATGCACTTAATAATTTATTTGTGCTCTGGATACAGTTTCCCAGTTGAATATTAACAACTTTGAAGCATGCTTGTAGCCAGGGTAGGGCTAAAAGTGTCCTAAGAAGCAGTGCCTGCAGGATCCCCCCGGTCCTGGTGCTTTAACCCCCCTCTCCACCTTGTATTTCTCTCCCTCTTTTTCTAATTCATTCTCTCCATCTTGCTTTCCCTCCCTCCACCAACATGTACACTAGCGAGACTCCTAGCACTGCTCTGAAATATGCGCAACTTTTTTCTACCCCGATTACAAATTCTGTTTGCTGACAATCGAGATTTTAGCATTCCTCTAAGTATTAAACACCAGTATGCTGAAAAAGATAAAAAGACAAGATGACACAAAAAATAGAAATATTAAAGGAAATATTCCCATGAGTGTGTGTGATTGTCTGTGTGCCCTACAATGGAGTAGTACCCTGTCTAGGGTTGTCCCTGTCTTTGCGCCCTGAGTTGCCACATGGGCACCAGATAGCCCGCAAACCCTGTATAGATTAAGTGGTATACAATAATTGAATGAATGAAAGAATGAATTAAGTTTATATTACAAAATAAGATTATATTACTCAACTCCCTGCCAATATTCCACTTGTTTTAATATTCATTTTAAAAGTGACTCAAAAAGTCTGACCATGTTAACAAAGATAGCTCACTCACAAACACTTAAACCCCAACAATGATGAGAAAGTATGTCTGTGAGTGTGGACTGGTCAAAATCTGCTTCCACTGGGGAGGTGGGGTGCCATATATATCTGCTAAGCTTTATACGCATACACAGTCACAGACTGAGTGAATGTACTGAGTGAATGTACAACACAGTGCATTTTTGTCTGTGTGAGTGTGTGTATGTATGTGCGTGTGTGTGTTTCCATGCTGAGGATTATCAGAAGTAATTAAATGCTCTGCTATATGTTACAGCACTTTAATAAAGCACTGTAAATATGTAAAATCTCCTGGTGATCTTTCAATCTTTGGGTGCAAAATATTGCTTTCATTTACATCTCACATTGCTTTCATTGTAATTAAAAAATTCAAGTCATATATGCAAGTTTTATATGTTCATTTTTATAGTGAACTCTCCTTCATTTAAATTAGCTCTCTCTCTCTCTTTCTTTCTTTCTCCCTCTCTGCAGAAGGTCTGACAGGCCATGCTGATGTGTTCAGAATGCACATGGTAATAGGCCAATCAAAAATGCAAAACAATTGGCAATTACTGAGAAGATCTAATGGTCATTAGAATTTACAACTAGGTAATGAACTAAAGTCTGCTCATACCATGCATATTCATAAAGCAATTTAAGCCTTGAAGATTAAAGAAGTGCTTAAAATTCAAATGAGCCCAAGCAATTTATCCGTAGGATTCACTCAAGAAGTGTAGCGGCTTGTGCGTGTGTGTATTTGTGCATACGTGTGTTTGTGTGTATATAAAGCATGTATACATGTGGAGATGTAGACGTTTTTGTGTTAGCATGAGGTATATCATTTTCCTAGTAACAGGAAAACAAAAGTCAGCAATATTTGTGTGTGTATGTGTGAGTGTGACTGCCTGTGCATGTGTGCACTCGTGTATTACTCAAAATGTTCTTATCATCTAAGCTCAAAAAACAACAGAATGCAGACCGACCGAGCTTCTATATACACTATATTTCCAAAAGTATTCGCTCACCTGCCTTGACTTACATTACAATATGGACATATATATTCAATATGGTTCAATATGATGTCTGTCCCCCCTCTGCAGCTAGGACAGCTTCAACTTTTCTGGGAAGGATGACCACAATGTTTCGGAGTGTGTTTATGGGATTTTTTGACCATGCTTCCAGAAGCGCATTTGTAAGGTAACATAGTGATGTTGGACAAGAAGACCTAGCTCTCAGTCTCCACTCTAAATTATCCCGAAGATGTGCTATCGGCTTCCTGTCAAGCTCATATACACAGACTCTGTCATCCATGTCTTTATAGTGCACAGTTATGTTGGAAGAGGAAGGGACAAACTCCAAACTGTTCCCACAAAGTTGAAAGCATGGAATTGTCCAAAATATCTTGGTATGCTGAAGCATTCATACACCTGTGACAATGGAAGTTACTCGAACACCTGATTCCAATAATTTTGATGGGTGAGCAAATACTTTTGGAAATATAGTGTATACTGTTATATATATATATATATATTTTAGATTGTGTTGCCATCGGTCTGCAATAGGTCTGCTAAACTATTTAAATGTACCTAAATCTTTAGTTATCTACAATACTGATGTACGAAATTATGCATGTACTGCATGTTGACATTCACCATTGTTGTAGTTAAAGGCATAAAAAAGACTTCAGCAGCAAAATGAAAGTTTAATTAGTGTTAGAATTATAATATGCAGCTTGTGGAATTAAAAGTATAAAAAAAATACCTTTGCATGTAAGGATATTATATAAATACAAGTTTTATACAGCAGAAAGGAAATCCCAGGCTGGTATTCATATCACTACAGTGACATGGGCACAGAAATAAATGATCTGAACATAGATGTGGAGAAGTCTCTATATTTATATTTGTAACATTCATTACACATTAATGCATCAGAGTTTCAATGTAGTATAGTCTACAAATAATCATTAATGTAGTAGCAGGCAGAGAGTAGATGTGAGAGACTTTCCTGTGCTATGTGAGGACCTCCACAGACATGATCTGCTGCTCTATACAACACATTCAGTACGATTCGCTACCTTTTGCATGGAAACACAGACCACTCAAGCATGACACACACCACAGAAACACGTATGTATCCATTCTGGAAAGAAGAAAATCTGAGGCATGGCTTTGTGAAAGGCATGAAGAGTTTGCTGTGTTGTAGAAATGTAGAAATTTCAAGGACATATTTCATGTCATACAGATAATTGCAACTTTGTATTTGCTTAATATAATCATTAATAATAACAGTCTCTGAGCAAACATGTCTCATTATGTGCATATAGTGCCTTCAGCTCTGATGTGAAGTGTTATTATTAACAATGAATTCCCCTCTATAGAATTTACCTCTATTACTGTGAACAGCAGAGAATACAAACACACACACAAAAAGAGCCACTAAACTAGGCAAGACTCCAATACCAAAATGAGCACAGCAAGCAAACAGCGAGTTCCCTTACAACCAAAAAGACTAGGTCAGGTCTTGGCACACACCGCATTTAATTGGCACATGTCTGAGTGTGTGTCATAGATTGAGTGACTTGTAACTCATGCTAACTTTATATAGCATTAAGCAGGTAGCCAGCATCCTGCCTTAGTCTCATCAGAGGGGCTGCATATGCAGGAAAGAAACAGAGCCATAAGGAGGGAGGAAACGAAAAACAACCGAGCCCTGAGAGTGTCTAGAGAGAGTCGACTTATGCCATTTGTAACCATTAGAGCCCGAATGAATTGATCACACTGAGTGTCTTGGATGACTGAAGCTGAAAGCGAGTGCCACTGCTAGTCAAGGTGACCTCACGCACACACACACAAACACTGCCCTTTGAAACCTGAGAGACGGAGCAAGGAAGTAAAAGAACAGAAGTATTGATAAGCTTGAAAAGGTGACATCTTTGCAGAAGTTTGCTGCTTCGAATAAATTAGATCCTCATGTCATAATTTGTGTGTGTGTCAACCAGTAATGGTAAATAGTAAAAGACTAGACCTCCACCGGCTCCACTGTGCCAATTCTCCCCTGGCAGCGTCCACTGAGGGATGTCGTGTTGCAACACTGCCAACTCACATACCCTTTCATGTTCTTCCGCAACCCTATACGCACCCCACCCCCAACCAAAACACACACACATGCACACATAGCTCTTGGTAACCACAAACAAATGTAGATTTCTACACAAGTGCATGCTTTTAACAATGCAGCAGGGAGAATTTTGCATCCTTAATCACGTGCTTCTGAAAGTCTACAAGATAATCTAATGTACTCCTTGTACACTGTGTCT
>JAOUQT010000036.1:13898309-13911693 GCA_025769995.1 Xyliphius kryptos
CTCGGCTAGTGTGCTACAGGATTACACCACCACTTTAAACAACACACTCAGCAAGCCTGGCTAAATCTGGAACACACAAAGCCAGCACGGCTACCACTTAGATCTGACACATATAAACACACACACACACTTTATCAGTTGGACTTTATTGTTTTACAATCACCAACTGTTGTCCATCTGTCTGAATGACATGGCCGTGGTCCTCATTAAAGGTCGGGACAACCACAGATCTAGAACAGATCTACATAATAACAATAATTTCAGTGATGGAATTTTCAGTGATGGAAGTGCCATTATAGTATGATGTTGGTGTGTGCTGCGGTGGTACGACTGCTGACATTGCTGGACTATTAATTATACACCACCCAACTATGTCCATCCACCAACGAGAGCACGAATGAACACAAACTGCCTTTTTTGTTTTCTTCTTTTTTAACATTGACAAGATGGAACTATATTTTTTTATTTATAATTTGTTATTTAGTGCACAGTAAGTACACAACACCACCACGTTAGTGTCACTGCAGTACTGAAATTTATGCACCTCCTAAATAATACTTGCTATGTGGTGGAAATGTGTAGGTTCTGACCATTAAAGTTTAAAGTAAAGGGGTATAACAAAGTATTTAGAGAAACAAATGGACTAAAGTTTTTTATTGCTGAACTAAAAAGTGCATTTATATAAAAAGCATTGATAAAATTGACAGTGAATGTATACCTGGACTGTATACAAGCCTGTTCCTGAGATCTAACTGTTCTATTTAAATATCCACCAGTGTTTTAATACAAATATTTGATTTCTAGAACGAGTTTAGCAGGTCACATGCTTAAAAGTAATAATAAACCCGAGTAAAACAGACATGACTCATAACCAGCGTTAAACAAACAGGCATCTTCCTATGGCTTAATATACTAAAGCTATAATTGTGCACATTTGGATGCACATACTATTAATAACTGCACTAATGAGCCAGTCTCTGAAGTTTTTACAGCTTCGCAGCACTGTGGACATCACACATGCACACATTGCCATCCACTAAAAGTAGGCAAGCATCCAATACCAACATAAGCGCAGCAACCAAGCGGCCAGTTCACACTAGAAAGGCTCCTGGCACACACAGTTAGAAGCGGGCACATAAGAAAGAAGCACTACGTTTTGGTCTTTACTATGGGTATTCATTGACAGAGTGCATCTACGCAGCTGCCAGCCGTTTTTGGATTATACGGCAGGTGAAACATAAGCAGCTAACCAGCATCCTGCCTGTATCCCCATGGAACAACAATGTGTAATACGGGGAGAGCCATGAGAGATGAAATGGAGAAAAAAAACTCAGCCTTGAAGGTGTCAGCAGAGACCCTACTTGTGCCATTTGTAACCATTAGAGCCCAGATGAATTGATTACATCGATGGCAGAAGCTCAAAGTGAGTGGCAGAACTAGTCAAGGTGACCTCAGCGACTCGGTGTAGCATACCCTGTCCACTGAAACCCAAGCAGCAGAAGGAGAGCGATAAAATAGAAAAGAAAACGCCGCCGAGTGGGCGTGCGTGTAAAAATGGCAATCTGACATCAGATGCGGTCGCATATCTGAAAGCAAGCCACTGAAACAATATAATCAATAGAATTTGTGTGCAAGTGGGGTGAAACAGTAAAGGTAAACAGAGTAGTAAAATCTGGCCTCACTATGGCCTACTCTAGACCGCCATCCCGCTCTGTGCCAACTTCTCTGGCAGAGTCCACTGTTGGACATCCTGTTGCAACAGTGCCAGCTCTCGTACCATTTGATGATGCACACAGACCCACATACACATCCACTATAAACCACAAACAAGAATGCACATGCACTACAAATATTTTAAATATATATATATATATTTTGATGTGCCACCCTGTGTGCCACCCACATCAATTTTAATTATATATATATATATACACACACACAAACACACACATAAAGAGTATATATAAATTAATTAGTATGTAAATTATGTAGTATGCACTGATCCATCTGTACATTCACTTTTGGTTGAAAACAGCCAATTAGTTCGTTCCATTTCTGAAAGTTAAAAGCATCGGTTACTTGGTGCAGCAGTGAATGAATGAATATAAATATTAATTACCAAAACAACGCAGCTCTGTGCCAGTACAACAAAGGTGTCATATTGCTTTTGAAACAGCACAGTTTATACACTTTATGAAAAAAAGAAGTAACGCCAGCTTCTTTCAGAGGGAAACTGAGTTTTTTCCTCTTATGCTGAAGAAGACGCCATTGTCACTGGGTGGGGGGGGGGTGACAGGAAAGAAGCGTCACTGGATAGGGAGACAGAGCCAGACAGGCTGCTAAATACCTTTGTTTCCAGCACAGCCTTTATATATATATATAATTACATTATATAAGGTGAAACCAAATTTTAAAAATGTCTATTAAATAAGCTAGCCTCCATGTGGAACCAACTATGTGTCCTTAAAAGTATCTTTTCATTTTTGACATTTTGAAACGCCACGGCTGTTTCTTTCTTTCTTTAAAGAAAGCACAAAATTCACAAGTCGACAAATGTGAACGCCATGGTCCATTAAATGAAAAGAGCGAACAAGCGAAGCCCATCCACCCCCTCAGTACACAGCCGACTGGATCATGCAAATCAGTGCTGAGAATGCTGGATATCACAACGCATCTGTGAGCGATGCTCAGGGTAACATCCAGCCAAACCCCCGACTGCTCCAAAAGAGAGGAATTAAACATTATCATTCACCAATAATCAAACGCTCTCCTCGAAGACTGAATTATGCAAGGCTGTATTTCCTCTGCTTTGCATGCGACTGTATATTTTCATAAAAGGCTAACATTAAAGAAATAGTTACAGGTCTATTCACAAGAGAACACAAGCACACAGCTGCGGCTTATAGAGCAACAAAGTCAGTGAAAAGAAATGAATACTATGGTTCTGTGGAAAAGTATGGACATGTTCTTTTCTGAACGCATATTCATAAACATCACCTTTGCATGCATCACACATCGCCACAGCAACGTGAAAATACGCTCCATGCCACTTTCTGATCGTTCGCTTTCCTGATAGTAGCAAGAAAAGCCATGTGGGAAGACGTGGGGTACAAGTGGCTGTGTGTATTTAAAGGTGATGGCATTGCACAAATACAGAGGCGGATGTCTTTGCCTCAGACTCTGCCTAAATAAAAGCATTCGTAATGCCAAGACAATTCTACCCGATGTAGACACACATATAGATTTCCATTTTTTGAAGTGCCTCGACAGCGAGTACATCACTACCCATTTATCATATTCGTCATCTCAGTGATGACTTGCACACATGCACATTCGCATGCACTAGCTAAGGGGGATGGAGGAGTTCAAGTGAATCCTGCGTTTTGCATCGTGAGAGCCGCTACATTCAACTCTATATATATGCCAATACTGCTGGACATCCTACTTTCTCAAAGCCCCCTAATATCTCTTTTTTGATTATAACAATCTTGAGAGATAATCACGTGTGACTTGAGGAAAGCTTAGAAACCAGTCATTTCAGGTCACAGTTTGGACCTCAAACCTTTGAGGTAAGCACTCAGGAAAATTGATTTAGTATTAATCAGACATCCCTGCTCTGTATTGACTGGATATAACCATAATTAGTAAAGAGAACGAGCAGGGAGACTTGGAATCCTTATAAACTGCTCAGCAAATAATATCTGAACGTTTCTCTTCATTTCTCTACGTTGCACACTAGTCTCATTTTAAGTGAGCAGCTCAGCCGCACTATTCAGAAATTCCTATGATACATAAATTAGTGATAGACAGTCTAGTTTACTGCTTCAAATAGCCGCATAGTCAAATTCTGTGTGTCAAGTGGACGCATTTTTGGTTAATATGACTCAAAATAAACACCTGCATGATGTCAGTGGCCTCAGCAGATTCATTTCTGAGCTTATTCAACCCATGCATTGAGCAACAAGGAACAAAAGAAGTCATTTGGACTTTTTAGAAAACTGCCCCACGGTGATTCATCCATTTCCCCAGTGGAGCGAGGACTGACTAAATAATGGCGTTTTCGGGATTAACTAAATAAAACGGTGTAGTTAAGCAGGACTCGCCACATATTACACTATGAATGAAAAATGCACCGGAGCAAAGCCGAAGAAGGAGATGACAAAATGATCTGCAAAAAGACATTTAAAGAAGACTGCAGAGTCGATTAGCCCTATATTTTCTGGCTGGGCCCCTAAGCAGGATACATGGCCTATTTGGGACACACACAGAGCAAGAGAGAAACAGAAACACGTGAGCACACCTCACTCTTTTCCATGTATACGCTCACACACAGTCCATTCCTCTGTGACAGCTACTGCATTTCACCTCCCTGAGTTACTCTATAAGGCAAACTGTGATGTTGCGTCACATTTTTTTTTTTGTTCAAATATATTAAAATAATAATTATAAAGCACTAATAATAATAATATTATTATTATTGTTATTATTAATATTTTATTTTTTATTATGTTACAATCCAAAGCCTTTGCTACCTTACAACCTTCATATCACTTTTTACCTTCGCTTCCTTAAAATAAAGCGTTACTTCCTTTCTGCCAATAATTTTAAACCCATTTATGTCCAACCTTGACGATATAGTATATAATACAATCACTATTTTGACTGATCATGGTCGAATATTCTAAAAGGATATTTAAGGTAATTCCCAAAGAGCCATTTTAAAGCATAACAAGCAAACACAATACCAGTGACCCCATGCTATCAGCTGAACTTTGCTATATTATCATGTAAATGAGTTTAATAACCCAGTTTAGCGTCTGACAGAGACATGAAAAGTGTTTGCTTATAGCTAGAACGTGTTGTAAAGTGCTTGTATAATTTGAGTAGAATTTACCCTGACTTTTTTTTTTTTTTTTTACACATAGCTGACCCCACATACCACAATTATCAATTAAAATCTACATCGATCAAATGTATATGCTGGCTATGGAAACCATGGCAGACCGCATTACTGAATGAGATTCACTGCCTTCATAATGTAAAGGAGAAATGGAAACAGAAACAGATTCAACTACACAGGCGATAATGACCCTTCACTGGGGTTCAGGCCCGAAGAACTGGGCACGTCCCAGAATCTGAGCCTTGAAACAGACCAGAAACTGGTCTGATGTGAGGCCAGGGTAGAAAAACAGGCTGGGAAGCCTCACTGACACTTTCACAGAAAATGTTCGTTTAACATCACCTCCAGCAGATTCACATACATTTCTGCGATTTTCAAGCATTATATCATGAGAGCTGCAGAGCCACTCAGGGAATCTACTGGTTTCATAAAACAATGCTTATTTACAAGCAAAGCGATTAACATTCTTCGTCTTTGTCTCCATAACACTATTTATTGTTTTGCTGTAACTGATTTAGTACAGGCACACGCGTAATTAACTGCACATTGCACAGTTACAAAGAACAACAAGCGATGTTAAGGATCTGGAAGTGGCTGTCGGGTAACATCCAGAAATAACCGAACAGCCTTTTTTCTTTTGATTTTCAGTTAGAACGTCAAAATGTGCAGGGCTGCATTTAAACGGATAAGACGAGGCCGTGTTTAAAAGCACAGTGAAATCGAGACACATCTGTGTAAACCACATGAGAGAGGACAAGCAGTACAGCGTAACTTTCCACACTGGCCTGTAGATACACTAAAGGGGCAAGTTGGAAGATCCCTAGATCTTACTCAACGAGTCCTCCGGTGTGCAAATTCTATCTCGCTTCCGCTCTTTCACTTTCTTATATTTGGTAACGATGGAACCGCCTCCTGGGACACCCTTAGTGTCCAACTTGAGCCTTTCATAAAGATCGAAAAGGAGACGACGGGGTGTATTTCTTACTGATAAACAAGCAGGCATACATCTGGGCTCATCCGTGAGCACCAGGTGGCAAAAAAAAAAAATAGCGATGAGAAATGGAAACAGCATTATACTCATTATATAGAGAGAGTTTAATTAAAAACCCCACTCAATCAGAAGCCAGAGCTGGTTTGATTCCAAAAATGCTGATCACTACACAATAAATCAGAACAAAGATTTTTCTTCATCTTCATTTTACAACAAAACCATGCAATGCTATGATGTATAAGCCTTCAACCCCCATTTCTCTTCTCCCAGCACTCTGAAAACTGTCTCCAGTGTTCTACAAAGAAAGTCCACTGAGAGAACATGTGTGTGCGATATGTTGCATCGACGTGCGCTAAAAAGTGCACAGCAGGCGATTTTAACCTACATACTCACAGATAAACACACACACTCACACTCCAATATACTGTATATATATATTTAAAATCTATCATATAACTACATTACATAAAATACCCCCCTCCCCCCATTCTGGTCATAAAATATATTTACCAGTGATATTCTCCTGTTTGGGACAGATTCCTCTGGAAGATGTTGACAAGCAGTCATCATCCTCCGGCGTCACCTGGATGCCCACCTCCACAGGATTAGAGGCTCTTCTAAGCTCACCGTTTGAGGGAGAAGAGGGCTTATCCACTGTCTTGTCCATGCACAGGGTACCATTGCATTGCTTCCTCTTGTGCTCAATAAAAATGAGGATATCCCCCAAAGGGAAGTTCATCTGACACTGGCCGCAGGTAAGCAGGTCCTGGTCCCCTTCCAGAGAGACGTGCACCAGCCTGTGCTGATCCTGTCTTTCCTCGGACACCACAGACGACAGGGGCTCGGCTGCTCGTTGGAAACCATGGCGTGAAGACACAACAAATAAAAGGCAGATGGGGACAGAAACAGAGGAGGGAAATCAGTCAGCAAGACAGTTTCGGGGGACAACTCACAATATGAACCAATTCATTCCATACTCACATCTTCACTTAGTTCTGTTTTGTTATTATTTGAGTTTTTTTGAATAATTAAAAATCCAAGCGTTATGTATTAAAATAATCCCAGCCCATAATAAAAAGTAGCCAATTCGAAGCAGTTAATTTATTTAACTGTGAAGAAAAAGAATAAAATAATACATTTTCTATTAAGCACACTACACTGGCAATGAGGGTTCGATACTGAACTTGAACTCAGAATTAATTATTTTATCAGGAGCAATCTCTTCTAATTGACTGCATTAGGATCGTACAGTGCAGGACAGCAGTGTTAGTACTGAACTGATCCTGTTTTTGGACTTTTTCAGGGAAAAAGGCAACAGAATGTGGGCTACACGACACACAACGCTTAGAACCGAGACCCCACGAGTCGCCTTCAAAGAATCCCACGCAGATTTGCTTTATATAAATCCGAAACAGGCTACCGAAACAGCCGACTTTTTTCCCTTCATCGGTGGCAACTTGTTTAAAACAGTGTGCGTCCACGTGGAGGGGAGACTTAGGAGGGGAGACTCAGGAGGAGGACGGACAGGAGCGCAGGGCTGCAGCGCGGTTGCGCTCCCACAAGAGAAAGTGCGGAATAAACGCAATTTGGCCGCAGACTTCTCTTTCACATCTGCGCTTATTTGCCAAAAGACATTGATGTGTTTTCAGCCCTCAAGCACAGATCTATATCTAAATCTAGACGTTGAACAAGGTGTTTAAAGGTCATTTAATATGTCTGATTTATTCTACAAACCAACTCCATTGATCCGACTTATCTTCCCTTCTCATTTTCCCAAGATTAGACTTTTCGGGCCACATTTGCAATTTCATGTGTTTCAAATTCTTCCACTTTAATTCAGGTTCTATCTTCTTCTCTCATGTGTAGTCTGCACTCTACAAAGGAGACTAAATGGCCAAAGCATCTTTTGCATTCAACACAACGTGTCATTAGAAATGCAAATTATGGGGATGTTCTTTTTTTTTGTAATTAAGTGGGTTTGTCTTAAATACACAAATACACCAATGAAATAAAATTGGATTAAAAATGTAAGTTAATCCACTGGAGGCTGCCAATGAGGAATTCTTTTTAAAGTGCTTTAAAGCAAATGAAGTTTGCCCTGGTGCAGGTATTTAAATAAACTGAAAATGCGGACCCTAGTTTCTCCACCAAGTTTTTACACAGCGCATAGAAATGTCACTGCTACTGGAAAAAAAATAATCGTGGCATGTTTTTGTCCTACTAAACTAATGAAATGAATCTTAGCAAGTTTTTCAAGTGTTGGAGAATGGTTTACACTCCGTCACCTAAATAATCAATATAGGCCTGACAGTCTACCTACAGAATGGGAAATTTGCATCTAATGTTTAGTAAAGCCGGGTTATTGTGAACTAATGAAATGACTCTTAGAAAGTTTTTAAAGTGTTGCAGAATGGGTAATTCTTTTTTAGAGTGCTTTCAATCTAATGAAGTTCCCCCTGGTGAAGGTATGAGTTAAATAAATATAAATTGCAAATGTTATTTTCTCCAGCAAGAGATTTAACACAGCGCAATGTCACAGCTACAACTAAAGAAAATAATTGTGACATGTTTTTGTCTTAATAAACTCATAAAATGGAGCTTAGAAAGTTTTTCAAAGTGTTGCAGAATGGTTTATACAATAAAGGCCTCATAATATAGACCGCCTGCATACTGAGTGGGTAATGTGCATCCAAGGTTAATTAAAGCCGGGATTAGGTTAGCCAGGTGTGCGTATGGATGCGACTCAAGCCCACTTCAGAACATTTCAGGTGTCATTTAGCGACTAAACTGCCGATAAACCATTTGGGTCCAGACGGCAAACAAAAAGATAAGAAAACGGTTAAAGGTCCCCATAATCCGCCCCTCCTTCAGTTCCGAACCTGCCGTTAAATATGTAGATGGATGTGGCGCTACAATCGCTCGGGTTCAAGTTCATTCGCAGTTTGTGATCGTAGTGTGCCGCCTAGCGACGACTGTCGTACGCACCGCTCGCACGCGGCAGCTCCGGGATGCGCGTGGAAACCCAAGAACGTTACACTAAACGTTACGATGTTACAACGACGAGAATGTGTATCAAACCTGTTTATCACAAAAAGGGCAGCCGAATACCGTCAGATGCCAAAACGCGCGGTTGCCTTTCCGAATAGATTCCCTGGCACAATTCTGATACAGTATTAATACATTGTTATTACATTATTATTACACTATCAATGGGTCAAACGTCCTGCCGCCGCTTAGCACACCATCTATAGCAGATTTCTTATAATAAACTGAATTTTTAAAACTTTAAAAAAATCCATCCAACTTAGAAATCGAACTGGCTTTATGTTTTAAAGACCTCCAGGGTACATTGGGGTCGAGAACATATTCCGAACAATTTTTAAGTATAAGAAAAATAACAATAAATATAGCTTCCCTGACTGAAAGAAAAGGTTCAACTAGACATACAGCCGCTATAGTCCCCTCTGTAGACATAAGATCTCCAAATTTGATCGGCGTCCTTAGGGACTGATGCTGAATGTGTGAAGTTATAGATTGAAGTGTTTTTGAGTTTTAGGGTTTATTTTTATTATTATAAATGAATAATTTATTCGAATTTTGACATATGGATTAACTCGCACGTAGCTGCCTGGTGGAATGGAAAAGTCCAACTTTTATTGATAACCATCGAAGAGCATGCTGAGGGTTTTTTTTTATACCAAGCACATTGGGTTTGACTGGAAAACCTATGGCTCGTTTGGGAAAGAAGTTTTTGCAACTGATTTGCAAAAATTTAAGTGTGCGGAGCTGTAGTCCAAACTACAAAGTTCTTTGGTTGATGTCTGGGAATCTGAAAAAAAAATGTGTGTAGTCTAAGAAAATCTTGGGATGGAAGTTAAAGGTCTAAAAGCGTTTTTGTCGCACTATAAAGCCAATTCTAGGCCAATCGGTGAGATTTTTGTTATCGGCGAAGATGCACACCAGCTCCACCTACCCTTCAAGTTTGGTGTCTGTAGGACTTACGGTCTTGGCTGGCCAACGCGTTTTGCCAATTAAAAAGAATAATAATAAGAAGAATTTGAACAAAAACAATAGGATTTTAAAGCCCCCAATAATAATGGAAAAAATGGAATCGAATCAGCGGGATCTATGCGCTCTACAGAAGTTGGGTATAAATTGGTTATTTCATACCTCTGTGTGGATCTATCCACGCGTTAACGTTAAAGGGCAGATAGTTTGCAATAAGCGACCGTCCTGGTCGGGGTTGTTATGGCACTCGCGGCGCTTGTAAACAGACTGACACGAGATTTGTTCCTGATCAAAATTCTCTTCCATTTTTTGACAATGTTCCAAAAACCGAGCGCACAAGAAGAGCAATCCGTCGCGTTTCAGCACGCAGACACAAACTGGCGAAGCAGAAGTCAGCCACCCACCCGTGGGCTGCGGTGCCTCACCGTGTGACCGGAGCGGCCGTGGCACCGGAGTCAAGGTACGCGAAGAACTACGCGCTACGAAACTTGGAGAGCCGGCAAGTGGAGGCAAACTTTTCCCTTTTAAAAAAGCAAAACGCAAACTTTCCAAAGGATCTAGGCGCAGCGGTCGGTGTGGAAAGCGTGAGCTCGCTGCGCTCCTGGTGAAGTCCAGCTGAGCGCGCTGTGCGCTGTCCGCCGTGCCGCGCTCCCCGCGCCGGCTGCTCCTCTTTAGTGGCCGTTACAACCCCGCCGCGAGGAGCAATTCAAAGAACAGAGGTGCACGGTGCATAGCGGATACTTACGCGCAAAATCCCGTTTGCTTAAGTGCTGGGGTTTGCCTTGCTTGCGGCGAGACATGGTGGTTGGCGGCGGCGTTGAGCTCGGTTCACATCGGGAGAGCCGGGTTAGCGGGGAGACTCCAGAGAAAATATCTTCATCAATGCCTTTGACATCCAAAATAAATTAGAAATAATACAAAGATGGCGCGGGGAAGATGGATTGCGGGATAGCCGTCATGGCTTTTTTTAAGAGAGAGGGAGAGAGATGAAAAAATGGCAAAAGCCCCCCTGAGCTGCAAGTTCAAGTGCGGACGTGACGTCCCTGCGAACTTGAACGTCAGGAGATGGATGGACACAGACATACAAAACATGGGCAGGGCAAAACCGAGGAGTGGGAGGAGGGAGTGGAAATAACAAAACCAATGGACACTCATTAGGGGCTGGACATGAAAAATAGACCCGGAGAAGCCAATGGACAGAGAGATCAGGGGGCCGGACAAGAGGCGAGAGAGAGAGAGGAAGAGAGAGAGGTGTTTAATGAAAGCAGCGCTCACACTGTGTGTGTGAGAGAGAGAGAGAGAGAGAGAGTAGGGGGTGGACGTAGGCACACAAACCATGAAAAGCCAATGGACATGGGGGGCTGGACATGCGATATGTAAGGGGAGGGGGGGACCTTTACTATAAACGGCTTGACTGGACACCGATCGGGGCTACTGAGCAGGTACAGTGCAGCAGGAACACACACTCGGCTCCT
Source organism: Xyliphius kryptos (assembly GCA_025769995.1). Taxonomy (NCBI): domain Eukaryota; kingdom Metazoa; phylum Chordata; class Actinopteri; order Siluriformes; family Aspredinidae; genus Xyliphius; species Xyliphius kryptos. The sequence goes on from JAOUQT010000036.1 coordinate 13,909,684, forward strand.
GCACTAAATGAAGTGCACGCACAAGACACCAGAGAAGAAAGCGGCAGGGTATGGAATACACAAAAAAAACACTAGGCGCCAACAGGACAGACAGGTTCAGCGCAAACAGCGAGAAGTCGAAAGGCCGTGTTAGGATCCAGATAGAAACCCCCAGCAAAGACTAGTGTAAATATTGCCTAGTAAATAAAGCATCCACTTGCCCATAATCGAAGTTTTTTGCAAACGGTGTAGGTGGGGCATACTATTACAAATACTACACAAGTTTTAAAACACACAACACTGTGACGAATATATCACGGGAGCAGCCCACTAAAAAGGGGGGCCGCGGTAATAAGTTTCAGATGTGTTCCAGTCAAGACGGCATTGGAGGAGGTGAATGAGGAGGAGGGGGATTCTTGTGGGCATTCAACTCTGCGCGGATTTTGGTTATAAGATGTTCATAACAGCACAGGGACTTGCTAAATAATGATAAAGAGTGTTTATAACAAAAGTGATGACTAGAAATGCTTCAGTGCGCGGTGGGAGAAGAAAGAGAAAGAGACATGCATCTGTGTTAAACCGAGTGAAATATGAGTAGACTTAAAGCCAGCGCGCGACAGCGAGTATCACAAGAGGACAGTCTGCAGGGGAAATGTGAAAATATACATATAGGTAAATATTAAGAAAACAAAGGACCTACGCTGGAAGGGGAATCTCCGAGATGATATGTGGCCAATGAGTGAGTGAAAATGTTTTACAGGTTATGTATAGTGTTTTGAATGAGTATCGATCGGGCGCACGCGGCAGCATTTGCGTTATCTGTGCAGCAGCAATAAGTGTCAAGCCCCATCCGGAGATGTCATGGGTTTCGGATGAGACCCTCGTTACGCAAGATAAAAAGGTCACACTCACCATGTGATATGTGGACTGGATTCAACTTTGTTATTGCCCTAAACGATCGGGGTATGTAATGCCTTTTAAAATATATAGACGGTATAAACGAAGTCCTAACACAAGAAGTATAGACTGTGAACTTCAATTTAATGTAACTTTAATTGTTCTCATGTTGGCTCCTCAAGTGCAGTGCCCTGTTACATTGCTCTTGATATTCACTGATGTGATGGTGTGTCGGCAAAGACGACATTGCTACAAATTTGCTGCTTGCTACTGGCGTACACTACTTTGCGTATAGTGATGACGAAACACAACTGTGTCTGACCCTTGGAATCTATATGCAGGCTCATAGACTTTTGCGAGAGTCTTTCGGGACATTTATAATATTTCCATCGCGAGTATTACTGAATTCGATTAAATACGCAGCCATGAAAAATCACCCAGGAATTACAGCATGCATATTATATCGATTTAAAAAAATAATATCTAAACTGAATTACTGCTTTCCCCCCCACAAATATCTAATATCTCTCTGCGCAAAAGGGCGTCATGCAATGCAATTTTAAACATTAAACATTGTTACACGTTGTGTGTTTTTTACATGAATGTTATAAATGATATATTGCACCCCAACAAAAGTAACACTGAGAGTTTGTATTGTACTTCCTTCTCGCGCGAACCGACGGCTCTTTCACTGTGACCAGTGATCAAAGCAAATCAAGCGCTGGACCTCCTGCGGGGGTTTGGAGTGTGTATGAGCAGACAAATCCACCAGAGAAAAAGAAGAATCTCTAAAAGTAAATGACAGACCCCATCACACTCCATACAGCCGACAGTAAGCATACTGGAAGACCTGCCTCGCGCGGGCAGACACACGTCAGAGCTTCCGCTTTCAGTATAGATCTTTATTGTTTGTGAAAGAGAGGGCGAGGGAGAGAAAGATGAATGACCGTTGAGTATAAATAAACACTTAAAGCTCGATTACCCGCACCCGGGCGTAATATGTACACTGCTTCAGCCAGTTTTGAACGCAAGCAGGAAGGGCCCGAGTTTGATTCCCGTTTGGAATGACTCAAACATTTTCTGTGTGGAATTTGCATGTTCTCCCTATGTTCCCACGGGGTCCTCCGGTTTCCT
>JAOUQT010000036.1:13921540-13932537 GCA_025769995.1 Xyliphius kryptos
ATTGCAATGCACACAACATTATGGGTGACATACCAGAGTTCAAAAGAGGACAAATTGTTGGTGCACGTCTTGCTGACACATCTGTGACTAAGACAGCAAGTCTTTGTGATGTATCAAAAGACACTTTTGGGTGTTTTAGAGGAGCAAGTCAGGAAACATTTTCCTCCATCAGCATCACATAGTGACCTCGCCACTATCCTGTAAAGAAACAAGCAGACATATTTATTTCATTTTTTTAGCAAGTAAAGGGAATTGTATTGCCTGAATTCCTGATGATGATTAATCAGTTTACCACAAATGATTCATGAAAGTAGTAGATAAAATAATCACCTTTAAAATAATATCTGTCATGGAACTGGTGTTTTTCAGCAGACTGGGTAATAAAATTAGTTGCACTGGGCCTGTGGCTTACCATGTTTGTCTGTGTCTCTGTCTGGGTGTCTGTTTGTGTGGGTGGGTGGGTATGTGCGCACGCATTTGTGTGTCTCCGGGGCATGGCCTGCCCGGAGGCGCGCGCAATATCCTGCACCTGAATTCCTTTTCCAATTCTAATTGGCATTCCTTTATAGCAGGATTAGGAGTGGAATTTGGTGAGGGTTAATTTTTGAATGTGTGTGCGTGGCTTGTGATATCCTCAGTGTCTTATTGTATTTAATTAATTAATAATTATTTTCTGGTTTTGTTGTTCACAGCTGCTGGCTTCCGATGATTTAACAGACGTTTTGGATCAGAACCAGCAACAACCTCATCCCATTACCTCACCTGCCACAATCCTCATCTTGATCTTTCGCAGACTGATTTGTGTGCTATTTGTCTGGCTTTTTGTGTTTTTTGTGTAAATAAACTGTCCCCGCATGCCCGCGTTTAATATTTTTTTTTGTGCAAGATGGCTGCGCCGCCTCTTAACAATATAAAATAGGTGAAGTGTTTGTTGTTTAAATAAAGAAATAGATCTAGATTTCTGGCCAGGAAGAACAGAGACCATCAGCACTGGCTTTATTTTAGGCAGTTTAGAAATAAAAGCACATCGGCAGTTAGATAAGTAAAATCAAATGATTAACATTTTTAATATCTAATTCAAATTCAAATCTATCAAAATTGATGAAATTATGCCTCCTCTATTTACTGCTAATCCTCATGTTTAGGTAATAAGTAAGTAAGTGAGCCCTTTTATCCTCTTGCCCCAAATTGGATAGTATGCATCTTTAACATGTGCTCCTTTTGCACTTGAATAGAAAAAGTGATGTGAATGGTTCTAAAAGATAAAAGCTTTTAGATCCTTCTGCAGTACCTCAGAAGCCCACAAGATGGACATAACAGGACTTTATGTATATCAGCATTCATAAATGTAACTATTTTGCGTCTTCAGTTAACATTCATCCTGTTACGTGACTTGTCGGTTTATCTTGCTTAAAAGTTCCGTGATTTTTCATTTTGTCTATGTCCTTGTCACCTTTAAACTTGTACACTCACAGGTGTATATACAGTTGTCCGGACAGATGCTGAAGGTAAGAGGAGAATGGGCAGACTGGTTTGAGATGATAGAAAGGCAACAGTAACTCAACTAATAAACAGTATGTACTTTTAGCATTAATGGGCAGTAACACACCACCATCACATTCCATCATAGATGCTGGCTTTTGGACTATGCATGGAAAAATCTGGACAGTCTTTTTCCTCTTAAAATTTTGGGCAACTGTGGTGAACCTTGCCCAAGCCTTTTGGGGATTCTCACTTTATATCTAATCACCTCACCAATATCCAATTAACCTCTTCACCTGTGGAATGTTCCAAACAGGTGTTTTTTAAGCATTTCTCAACTTTCCCAGTGTTTGTTTGCCCCTGACCAAAGTTTTGGAAAGTGTTGCAGGCATCAAATTCAAAATGAGTGAATATTTGCAAAAAACATTCAAGTTTATACATTTTAAACAATAAATATCATGTCTTTGTAGTGTATTCAATTAAATATGGGTTAGGAGGGATCTGCAAATCATCTTATTCTGTTTTTATTTATATTTTACACAACGTCCCAACTTCCTTGAATTGCGGTTGAAAACCATAAGCTAGATTGTTGAAGCTTAGACATAATTAGGCACTGACCCCAAACACACACAAAGCAGTCTGTGTGAAAAGTCATGTCCAAGCCAGGTAACCAACAATTTTAATGTATTCTGCAATAAAGTGATCAAATTTTTTAAATATTCTTCACGAACTGTGTTAAAGGATGCCAAAGTGTCTTCACAGGAGCGCAACTGCACTATCAGTAACTATGGTAGCATTACTTGCTAACAGATAAAAGGAAACTGTCTAAAATATAAACCTTTTGCAATTATGTGAATACTGAACATAGCCAGATTTCCTATATATAAGTACTATATATAAGTTTGCTGACCACTGTTAAATGGCCAATACAATATTACATTACAATATTTATAGTATTAGTGACTTTGTTACTTCCAAGGATAAAGATACTAATAGTATCTTTTTTTATTTTTGATGCTTTTCTAAGCCCATAACACAACTCTTTCAATTGCGGTTTGTTAGCAGGTGATTCCCTTCATGCATAAAATGCATGTTCATTTGGGTTGAGTCTGCTGCATAATGCTTTTCCATTTTTACTTTGAGAAACTCCTTTGTTGTGTTTTGGTCATTTAAGCATTTAGCATGATGCAAGTCATTTCTCTATAGACGTCTGAATAATTATATTATTACCAATATTAGCAATATCACCAGCCTCTTCCAAAAAAGGCAAAGATAATAACACAAATGTGTATTCTGAGGAAAAAAGTTAGCAAAACCCAACCCTTATAGTTAGTGTTACTGGAAATAAATGTATATGTATATATGATTTACTTATAAGATTTACCATTATCATCAAAACTCTGCCCTTAAACATTTCACCAAAGTCAGTCTAATAGAACCTTAGATATAAAATATATTTGAAGTGTTTGTTTTGTTTTCTATGTAAATGAGCATTAACTGTAGGCTTGGAGCAAATGGAAGCTCCATGGCAATGAAGGTGCACATGGCACAAATGCATGCAGCAAAGAAAACAGTCCCAGTGGGTCATGGAAAAATATCCTTACACCATGCAAGTATAAATGTATAAATGTAGATGTGTGTCATTTGTGTACTCGAGACAATAGCTGAGGGTTTATTGTTAAAAGCTTTTAGAAAACAGTAGATTTAGTTTCAACAGTAAACTATGATTAAGGTGTATGTCATGCTGTAAATTGAAGTGCAGACAATATGCAAAAACTAAGACAAATAGATTTTGCAATAAAGTGATCAAATATCCAAAAATATTCTTCATGAATCATGTTAAAGGGTACCAAAGTAACTTGTCGGGAGCGCAACGGCAGTACCAGTAATTATGGTAACATTACTTGCTAGTTGAATAAAGGAAATATATGCCGTTTGCAGTTGTGTCAATATAGTATGAAACAATCGCATGATATTTTAATCATCTTTGGGATGAATTAGAACGGAAACTAAAAGCCAGGCCATCTCATACAACATCAGTGTATGACCTCACAAACGCACTTCTGAAAGAATGGTCAAGCATTCCCATAAACACACTCCTAAATCTTGTGGGTAGCCTTCCCAGAAGAGTTGAAGCTGTTCCGGTCGGTGCACTCTTATGCAGATTTAAAAATGTCGCAACACAGAAAAATATGTGTTTTGGAAGCTTCATAGCTCTTTATTACAATAACCTTTTTTTTTTTTTTTCATTTTCTCTAGAAAAATATATAAACGTTTTGGGCGTTTCGAAACTTTTTTTCACTGACTCCGCTTCCGAGGCGTTTCCGTTGTAGCAGAACAAACACGATATTTTCTGCGCAAAGCCTGTCGGGATACCGTTGGCCGGTGGGCGCCATATTGAAGTACGGCTATTGTTATAAAAAGAGACGGGGCTGCTGTTAGCTGAGTTTATGTTTTCGACAAGTGTGATTGAAAAAATTAAGGAATTTACTACAAAGGGTCATGAAAGAAATGTCAGCGTAAGTTACTGCTGTACAACATCGGATTTCCTGTAAATTCATGGGTGTGATGTTGAAATAGTCGCGGCTAAGCTAATTAGCCAGCTAGCTTGCTATGCAGACAAGAACATCAACAACAAAATGTCCTTTACGGAAATAAGGTTCATCCACCTGTGCATAGATTCTGTGATTATTCAAAATGGATTTGTCACGTGCTAAAATGTGTGAATGTTTGTTTTGTTTGGATGAGCTAATATTTGTTTGTTTATTTAATGGGCGAAGCAGAAAGTTATGAGGAATGTTCAATGGTTAAAGGCTAGAGAGGTTAGCATTCCTGAAGTAGCTCCAATGGGGTTGTAGTTATCTATCTATTCTTTCTGACTGTTTCAGTGCATGTTTTACATTAGTTAATCGATCATTTATTTGTAGTGGCTAATGTGTTGGCGAGAAGAATGTTGTCTTTAACACACTAATTTTAACCTGGTTCCCACAACAAGCGACTATTGACTAGTCTAGACTTGGAATAGCATCTTATTATACCAGATAGTAGCAGTTTTTGTAAACAGAAGAGCATTAGTCTACTGTATGTGTGATTTAAATATAGTAGTATATTTATTCCTACAGAAGGAGCATGTATTTCTTGTGTTTGAAAATGACCTCTCACCTTTGCACAATATTCATTGTTTTGACATTTGTCTGAAAGATGGTGACTGCGATGGAAAAAACAAACTTACTAGCATTGCACTCTGCAGAATATATTATCTGACAAAAATATTTTAGTTAACGTTTGTACCTCACTATCATGTGGCTCTGTGTTTGATACCCATTGTGTATGATAAACTTATCAACAAGGCTGTAAGTGGCAGCAGACATAACAATGTAGCATGACAATAATAGTCATTTACAAACCTGAATACAAAAAAGTTGTAAATAAGATGCAATGATGTGCAAGTTTCAATATCATATGTTTAAACTGACAAAATGTATTATTTAAAGACAAAAATCAGGAGATTTTTACATTTGTGACAACACCACATGTCAAAAAGTTGGGACAAGGCCATGTTTACTGCTGTGAGACATCCCATTTTCTCTTTACAACAGTCTGTAGACGTCTGGGGACTGAGAAGACAAGTTAAGGGAGAGCAATGCAACCAGTCTTGTCTAGGATTTTTGTTGCTTAACTGTAAGTTGTTTTTTTTTTTGTTTTTTTGGCGCATATCATCTATTTTATGATATGCCAAATGTTTTCTATGGGTGAAAGATCTGGCCAGTTCCGTACCTGGGCCCTTCTATGTAGCCATGATGCTGTAATTGATTTAGTATGTGGTTTGGCATTGTCATGTTGGAAGATGCAAGGCCTTCCCTGATAGAGATGTCGTCTGGATAGGAGTATATGTTGCTCTAGAATCTGGTTATACCTTTCAGCATTGATGGTGTCTTTCCAGATGTGTAAACTGCCCATTCCACTCACTAATGCAACCCCATACCATCAGAGATGCAGGCTTTTGAACTGAGCGCTGATGACAACTTGAGTTGTCCCTCTCCTCTTTAGTGTGAATGACACGGCATCCCTGATTTTCAGAAAGAACTTCAAATTTTGATTCATATGACCACAGAACAGTTTTCCACTTTGTCACAGTCCATTTGAAACGAGCCTTGGCCCAGAGTTGTGTTTACAGATAATGTTCTCTGAAAATATCTCTGAGCCTATTTTGTGATTTCCAATACAGAAGCATGCCTGTATGTGATGCAATGCCGTCTGAGGGCACCCAGTGTGGGTTTCCGCTTTTGACTTTTACGCATTTTTCTCAGAATCTTTTGATATTATGCACTGTAGATGATATGTTCAAACTCTTTGCAATTTTATGCTTTGGAACTCCTTTCTGTCATCGCTCCGCTATTTGTTGGCACAGAATTAGAGGGATTGTTGGTTCTCTTCCCATATTTACTTCAGAGAGCTGCTGCCACTCCAAAATGCTCTTTTAATACCCAGTCATGTTATTGACCTATTGCCAATTGACCTACTAAGTTGCAATCTGGTTTTGGTTTTTTCAGCCTGTTATTGCCCTTTTCCAGTTTTTTTTTTTTTTTGGGATGTGTTGCTGTCACAAAATTTCAAGTGAGCCAATATTTGGCATAAAATTTCTAAATGTCTTACTTTCGACATTTCATATGCTATGTATGTTCTATTGAGATTTGTCAATTATTGCATTCTGTTTTAATTTACAGTTTGTACTTTCTCAACTTTTTAGGAATCAGGTTAAGTGTCCTTCGTGATGAAAGTTATTGCAGTACTATATTATAAAGGGAGTTTATAATAATTGTTATACGCCACAATATACAGCAGTCCAAACCTTGTTTCTTTCATTAAAGGATAAATGTCGGTACAGAAAAGATCATATTACATAACAGTCCACTTTACAAATCACACAAATTGCACCTTGCAACGTGGTTTACTTTAATAATAAAAAAATAAAATGATTCCAAACACTAACTACTGCCGTTCTTTATTTCCGTTCGGTGCACTACGGTGTATTATATGATTATTTTTGAAGGCACATCTTTGCATGTGCTTAAGACTTTACAGGCAAATCTCAACAGCGTTCATAAGTTGGTATGTGTTTGTGTTTTTTACTGATACGCAAACATTCTGACCTCATAATGAAAAACTTAGTGAAATGTTTCATTTTAAATGTTAAACATGAAAACTAAAAATCAATGTCTTTAAACAAACCAGTGCTGTATATTTAAATGAAAGTGCTCATTTTAGTCGCCTTTTTAGCTGCTAGTGAAAACGTGGAGGTTAAAATGTTGAATTAACTTTGGAGCTAAGACAGAAATGTCACCCATAATATCAGTGATGAATTCTGTAATGCCAGGTAACTAAATGGAAGTAGCAAGGAGCTCATTGGAGACGCATATGTTTCAGGTCATGTTTTGACTTGTATTAGCATTCTATTACACCAAATTGAAATTAATTTTTGTAAACGGAAGAGTATTTGTTTATTCTATGTGTGACTCAATACTGAAGTATTTTTATTTCTACCAAAGGAGCATGTAATGGTGTCATGTGCTTCCCATATTGTTGTAATTCCATTAAACCCGATGGAAAATATAGCTTTAAATAGTTTGCGTAAACTGGCAGTCATTGTTTGCCTTTATAGGCTTTATAAAGTATCTCTGTGTTATGAATGATGAAAATATCTTCTGATAGCATAATAATGTTTTTTTCCACTTAATTGTACTTATTTCTCCTCCTTTCAACAGTTCCGGAAATAATGTGCTTGGCGGTCAGCAGCCTCAGAAACACTATGGCATCACATCCTCAATCAGCCTGGCCTTTCCCCGGGAAATTGACCACATGTACACTCAGAAACTTATTGAGGCTATGAAACCTTTTGGAGTGTTTGAGGATGAAGATGAGCTTAATCACAGGTGAGTATCAGGCTGTTGGAACAAAATATATTTAAAAATATAGTAAAGATATTATAATAAATATAGAATTTTTAAAAATGTATTTATTATTACTAAACGAGGCACTCTATGATCAGTACCGTTGGTGTGGTGTGAATGTTTTCATCTGAGGCCTTGGTAAAAAGTTGAGCGTTGTAATTATATGCATATTATTCTTAACCATGTTTTATCATCGACTGTCTTATTTTCCGTTATTTTAAACAAATATTTTAGAATTAATATTTTTAATGCGTAATCAATAATTAAGGGCAGCTAGCTTCTTTGTCATTTTTAAAATATTTGTGTGTTTCTCATTGAATATGAACCCTGTTTCCGGCAATGTGCAGTACCACTTTTCAGTAACTTGTAGTATATTATAAGGCTTACGTCTAAGCAATTTCAGTTACTGTTCTAACAGCTTACACAGTTTGGGTCTTTACAATGTGTCGAATTATTTCAAAGTTTCCCCCCCTTTTGACATTAAGTATTTATTTACAGGCTTGCAGTTCTTGGTAAACTGAATTCCTTTGTTAAAGAATGGATTTCCGAGATTAGTGAATCAAAGGTAAACCGATCTACCATCTTCATTATTTGTTTATTTTTGGCTGAATAAGTATCTGTCTTCTAAAAGAATTATTCATATTACAGAATCTTCCACTTTCTGCTGTAGTAAATGTTGGAGGAAAGATCTTTACTTTTGGTTCCTACAGATTGGGAGTGCACACAAAAGGTACATTTGATTATTTGATTACTAGTTAGCTACCACACCAAATGTGGCCCTCGTTGGGAATTAATTTATGCCTTAAATTTGCATAACTGTGTTCTGCAGGTGCTGATATTGACGCCTTGTGTGTAGCACCAAGACATGTTGAAAGAACTGATTTTTTTACTTCCTTTTTTGAAAAAATCAAACAACATGAAGAGATTAAGGACCTACGGGTGACTACTCCTATTTACACTGTCTTTATATACGTGACTGGACATTTATTTCCTATGATTTACATGCATATGTGTGGTTTTATTCAACTGAGTTTTGTTTCAGGCTGTAGAAGATGCATTTGTCCCAGTGATCAAATTCAAGTTTGATGGGATCGAGGTAAAGTGGATACTCTTTTCAACTGTGTTAACTATGACTCATATTCTTGATTTGGTTAATCTGTTTTGCTTCTTCCACAGATTGATCTTCTTTTTGCAAGACTTGCCCTGCCATCTATCCCAGATAACCTGGACCTTAGAGGGGATTCTCTGCTCAGAAACTTAGATATTCGATGTATTCGAAGTTTAAATGGTAATTTGCTATAATCTATTTTCGGTGCTCCATTATTAGTCTTTCTTTTGCCTGATATGTCCTTTTTATGAATGTCTTGTGGTACAGGATGTCGTGTTACTGATGAAATTCTGTACTTGGTGCCCAACAAGGAGAACTTCAGACTTACTCTGCGAGCCATCAAACTCTGGGCTAAGCGTAAGTCTAAACTGCAATAAATTTGTACGTTGAAGATTTATTCTCCAGATACGCATGAACATCTACCTCAGATTGACATGGTTTTAAACAAGCGCAAACTAAAAGTACTGCTTGTCACATTTTATCCCACTGTGTAGTTTATTTTTGACCAGCACTTAGCTGTGTGGTGATGTACACTATATTTCCAAAAGTATTTGCTCACCCATCCAAATTATTGAAATCAGGTCTGTCAACCACTTCCATGGCCACAGGGGTATTAATGCTTCAGCACACCAAGAATTCCATTCTCCCATTGTTGTGGGAACAGTTTGGAGCTGGCCTCTTCCTCTTCCAACATGACCAAGGTCTATAAAGACATGGATGGCAGAGTCTGGTGTGGATGAACTTAACTGGCCTGCACAGAGTCCTGACTTTAACCCAATAGAACATCTTTCGGATGAATTCAAGCGGAGACTGCGAGCCAGGCCTTATCGTCCAATATCAGTGTGGGACCTCACTAACGTGCTTCTGGAAGAATGGTCAAAAGTTCGTCAAACCTAAACCTTGTGGTGTCATATTGAAGCCTATGGTTTAGCTCATATGTAAATCAAGGCAGGTGAGCAAATACATATATATATATATATAGTGCATCACACCTGTGAGTGTGCTGGTCAGCATTTCTAATTGTTTTGATAATGTATGTAAGATGTATCACATGCTCCTTTTTCTATTATTATTACCTTTTCTAAAAAAGGTTCCGAAAATCCACTTGTGGGAGCCAGAGAAATGCTTATGTAAACTTCTTACAGACACAAACCTGTGCTGAATTGCTTTTACTCACTAACTAAAGCAGTTAGTTATTTTCCATAACCTTGTTTACATTGTATATTTAGATCTCTTAATTGTTTTGACACTTACTCCAGGGCGTGGGATTTACTCCAACATGCTTGGCTTTCTGGGTGGAGTGTCCTGGGCTATGCTGGTAGCCAGAACCTGTCAACTTTATCCAAACGCCGTGGCTGCCACGCTTGTGCACAAATTCTTCCTTGTATTCTCCAAATGGTATGCCACTTAAGAAACCGCTTAAAGTAACATTTTAATTTTATTTATTGTTTGATTTGCAGATTTTATGCTTTATTTTTAATAAATTCCTTTATACAACCTGTATCAGTCAGTGTCTGGTCTAATTAAAAAAAGAATAACTTGATATTGCTTAAAATAACAGTTGTCATCAACAGATTGGAGATGCCTAGTATGGCATATAAAACCCTATGGATTAAGAATAGGTTTTCACTCAAACAAACAAGCAAATATATTTGCCAATTTATTATATATAAATAAAAGCTTGTTGATGAATAGCACTCAATGATCACACGGTATATGTTTTTAACTATACTAGCCTGCTGTATATTTTCTAATAGTAAGTTCTTAATTGTTGTTTTTGCTGAATTTGTGTATGCAGACCAAATTTTATTTGATATGTATGCACACATCTGTCACCAGTTAAAGTGCCTCTGATCAACCCCAAATAAAGTTCAACTGTTCTACTAGGCTTGTCCTGACATCTTTCAAAGAAAAACTTCCAAGCCCAGCTTAATTTTGCAAAAAGACATCTGCAATCTCCCAAAATGTTATGGTTTGATGAAACCAAGGTTGAACATTTTGGACAGGATTCCAAAAGGTATTTGGTGCAAAAACAACACTGCTCATCACCAAAAGAACACTATACCTACAGTGAAGCATGGTGGTGGCAGCAGTATGCTTTGGGGCTGTTTTTCCTTAGCTGGAACTTAGTCAGGGTGAATAGAATTATGAACAGTTCCAAATACCAGTCAGTGTTGGCACAAAACCTTCTGCCTTCTGTTAGAAAGCTGAACAGGAAGAGGAACTTCATATTTCAGCACGGCACTGACCCAAATAGCACACATCTTACTCAACAAATGAATGGCTTAACTGGAATAAGATTAAGGCTTTGGAATGGCCCAGCCAGAGTCCAGACCTGAATCTCATTGGAAGATGTGGCTGAGCCCAGGAGATGCCATCGCAATCTGTCGAATTTCAAGATGTGCCCCACTAATAGGCTTTTACCCAAAAAGCCAAATGTTTTGCAACAAAGTATT
>JAOUQT010000036.1:13937879-13953181 GCA_025769995.1 Xyliphius kryptos
GCCAACGCAATCTGTCGAATTTCAAGATGTGCCCCACTAAGAGGCTTTTACCCAAAAAGCCAAATGTTTTGCAACAAAGTATTAGTTTAAGGGTGTGAGCATATTTATGTAACCAGATTTTTTATTTTATATTTTTCTGCTTTAAAGATTTCAGTTTGTTTTTCAATTGCATTGGACAGGTTATAGGTCACATTAATGGTGGACAAAGTTGTAAAAATATTTGTTTTTCTGTAATTTTTTTACTTCAAAAATTACTTGGGCCATTATTTTAGGAAGGTGACGAAATACATAATATAAAATAAAATTTATAACTGTCACGAAAAATATGAAGATGTAACTCCAGATTGCTAGTCTGGAATGGTAGAAAGTGTCCTTGAAATAAACATGCACTTATGTGATTGTCTTTCTACATTGATTTATACACAATTTTTTTTTCTAATCAGGGAGTGGCCAAACCCTGTCCTTTTAAAGCAGCCAGAAGACAGTAACTTGAATCTGCCAGTCTGGGACCCGCGGGTAAGCATAGTTGATATACAAGAACAAACAACTACTAAGAATTGAAACTGGAACACACTTCACGGGTTATTACATGTTCTCTCTTTAGGTAAATCCATCAGACCGGTACCATTTGATGCCGATTATCACACCTGCATATCCCCAGCAGAATTCTACCTACAACGTGTCCACCTCCACCCGAACCATCATGAGCGAGGAGTTCAAATATGGTTTGTTATAAATCAACAAGACTACTGCAGAAATTATCAAATTCTTGAAAGTTATTTGCGTATAATATTTGATGAACACTAACAGAAGACATTTGTTTGATATCTATATTTTGATTTATTGAACATTTTTCTTTAAACACATTAAATACCAGAGGTAAGACAAACGGGCTAATGACTACAAAAACATCTCGGTTTTACTGGCTTTCATATTTGTAAATTGTAACCCTTTTAACTGCTAGGACACTATAGAAATGCACTGAAATCTGTAACTTTATTCAGACAACAATTTTCTGTGTTTTCAGTAACTAACCTGAATCCATCAGAGGAATGTTTACCACTGGGTCACACAAACTTTTATTTTAAATGTACACTCACCTGCCACTCTATTAGGTACACCTGTTCAATTGCTTGGTAACACAAATATCCTATCAGCCAACACATGCCTGCAAGTCTATGCGTTTAGGCGTGTAGAGGTGGTCAGAACCACTTACCAAAATGCAACCCGAGCATTAGAATTGGGAAGAAAACAAGTGACTTTCAATGCATTGTTGTTGGTGACGGGCTGGTCTGAGTATTTCGTAACTTGCTGATCTACTGGGATTTTCACCCACAACCATCTTTAGGGTTTACAGAGAATGGTCCAAAAAATCCAGTGAGTGGCCCTTGTGTGGACAAATATGCCTTGTTGATGTGAGAGGTCTGCTTCGAGATGATAAAAACGCCACAGTAACTCATATAATCATTCGTTACTCTTAATCTTCTTGTTCTCGTAAAATTTGGCTCAAAATGTTGAACTATAACCATTGACTGATTCTCATTTTACACTCAATCTTAATGATTTCACTACTGAATAAGAAAGCTGGTAATTCCAGAGCAGTGTTATGTAACCTTTTCAGTATTTTTTACAACCATTTTAACATTTTTTTTTTTGTTGTTGTTGACTATTTCCTTTATCTTCTTTATTTTTTTCCAGTGAAAATTTCAAGCCATTAAAGTTTCAGCTTTCAGTTGTTTTTGCATTTTTAGACTATGTATCTCATAAACCACGTCTAACAATTTATAAGTGTACTTCGAGTACTAGAGACACCTAATCTTTTTTTATGAAACACAAACTTTTATTTAATTTTCAGGCCTTGCAGTTACAGATGAAATTCTTCAGGGAAAGGCTGAGTGGTCCAAGTTATTCGAGCCACCAAACTTTTTTCAAAAGTACAAGTATGTATTCTAATGTATGCATAATAGCATAGGTCAGGGTTGGGCAATTCTGGTCCTGGAGTGCTGAAGTCCTGCACAGTTTTATGTTTTCCGTGGTCAAGCACACCTAATTCAACTCTGCTGTTAATTGCCAGGTTTAGCATGTTTGTTAGAACAGAGAAAGCTGCAAGCTGTGCATGACTTCGGCAATCCAGGACCAGAATTGCCTACCCCGGCATAGACTAATATTTTAGTTCTGACCAACACTGTTAATAATTTATAATAAACTGATGACCTGTTTTGTTACAGACATTATATAGTGCTTACTGCCAGTGCATCCACTGAGGAGAACCACCTAGAATGGTAAAAATACTGTATATATAAAAATATGTATTTATTACATTATACTATATATAATGCCGTCATTTAACTTCATTATCACAAATATTAGTATTTAATTGGCATTATAGACTTGGGTGATTAAAGCAATAGCTATATGTACCACAATGAACAATCATTAGAAGACAAAGAATGTTTTGATAGTTTTACTTGAGTGCAACCTACTATTATATGCAACGTTTGATTTCATTAACAGATGATAACCATATTTATGTGTATGTTTTTATTTTATTTATTAAATTTTTGTTACCTGAAGTGGTTGTTTTAATCCAAAATGGGTTAAAACGTGTGCGTGCGTGTTTTTTTATTTATATATATCAATCAATCAATCAATCTAAATCTATCTATCCGGCGTAAAACATTGCCAGATCTTAATGCAAGGGACTCGCTGTGGCGACCCCTGGTGACAAGGAAAAAGCCGAAAGATGACGATGAAGAACATTCAAATTCATGCAGTCTTCTGCTTTTCATAGGGTTGGGCTGGTTGAGTCGAAGATCAGAGTTCTGGTTGGCAATTTGGAGCGCAATGAATACATCACTCTTGCTCATGTGAATCCACAGTCTTTTCCCTGGACGAAGGAGAGTCGTAATGAGTAAGTATCTTTCACTTAATATTTACACAAGTTTCAAATGCATTGGCTATGTTAAGCATGTCACAGGCTTACTTGTGACATTTAAAATGTGTTTTTACAGAAACGACTTTGTTTCAATGTGGTTTATTGGAATCATTTTTAAAAAGTTGGAGAATGCTGACTGTGTAAACATAGATCTTACTTATGACATCCAGTCATTTACAGACACGGGTAATTCTCTTTTGATTTTTTTTTTAACATACATATTTGTAATTTATTTAATTCAGAGAAATGTTTAATATAAAGGAGTAAAGATTTTGGTTTGGCTGACCGCTGCTTTCTTTGTAGTCTACAGACAAGCCAGTAATATTAACATGCTGAAGGATGGGATGACTATTGAAGCCACTCATGTGCGGAAGAAGCAGCTACATCAGTACCTGCCTTCAGAACTTGTGCACAAAGGCAAGAAGAAGGTATGGCATTTTTAGAAAATGAGTGGGACAATAATATAAAGTTAATATATCACCAATATTGATGGTTGGAAAGTTTTACACAGTTCACAATAAACAATGTGTTTTCAAAATATTTAGAGCTTGGGAGATCTGAATCGCAGTTCAAATGGTGGTGGATCTAAACGCTGTTCATTAGATGGCAGTCAGCTGGACAGCTCCAGGGATACAGACACAGGCACGCCATTCAGCTCTCCTACCCCAGTGAGCAAAAGCTGCATGTCGGCTTCTACACCTGAGGAAGGGTAATTCCAGTTTAGAATGATTGCCTTTGTATTTAGCCCTTTATCTCTATATAGTACCATCCTTTAATTTTTTTGTCTTGACTTTTATTGTTTTAACTAGCATTACCCCAACCAGGTGTTCAGTTCTCATGCCTGTGGATAGCTCCCCATCCTCTGAATTGTCCCCTCCAAAGACTGCGCCAGGAATGTCCATTCCAGTGATTGGAGCAAGTGAGAATCACATGTTTAATTATATCTTAATTATACAACAATAATAAACATGTAGTCTTTCTTATTTGGATATTATTGGCCCAAAAAGAAATTCTTTGTGTTAAGGGTGGTCACATAGTTTCTCTTACCAGTTAGTTTTATGTGTACCCTTTCTCTTACTTCAGAGACATCAGTCACACAGGTGGCCAAGCCCACAGCGCCTGACTCGGGGAGCACCATACCCACAGTGGTGGGCCGAAACGTGAAGCCGCGTGCAGGCCTTCCTGACACCAGCTCATCTGAACTGACCAACGGCCTGAATGGAACACCACCTAAGAGGCCCCACTCGCCGTCACTGGAGGAACCACACAAGAAACTAAAGGACACAGAGCAAGTATGTAGTACACTGTAACCCAAACTATGGCAGGTTGTAAACAGATCACATATTGTATCCAGATGGACGATAAACAAATCTGTTTCTTTTTGGAATATGTTAGCTTATGTGTATTTGCATGCTTTATAAATGGCCCGCCCATCTATATGTGTCTGATGTGTTCTTTTATTTTTGTATTGCAGGTGTTTGCTGATGAATATACATTTAAAGAACCATATCCTCCTTCCTCTAATGGTCAGGGAACAGATGATGACCAAAGTGGGGTAATTTACCTTCGTCATTAATTCAGTAGCTAATTGTAAAACAACATTGGGTTTGTGAAAGCCGCTTCATACGCAATCAAAAAAAGTTTGTTTATTATAACTAACATGAACATTGTTTATAGTGTAAATTTATTGATATTTTTCAAAGTGCAAATCTCCTTCCATAGGTGGGCCATGCAATTACAAAGCCTATGCCCATTCCCACTATTGATACATCAAGGACACAGGTATTTAACCTTTCAGGAAAAGGTCATTCAGTTTATAGAATAAAGTACGTTTTATGACATGCATGCCTGTCTTTTCAGAGGCTACCCAGTAAAGAACTGCCAGATGCTTCCTCTCCAGTACCCACGAGCAACCTGCGCGTCATTAAGAACTCGATCAGACTCACTCTTAACCGATAGCAGTGAATTTCTAGGTAATGATAAATTGGGCAGTCAGTCCAGGATGTGTGTATAAAATTTTTTTTTTTTTTCCCCCTTTCCCTTTTCATCTTAATTTACCTTCCTTTATATGCCTGCCTGGATGCTAGTTAAGAGAGCCAGACAATTGTGGACAGCACCAGTGCTTTTAATTTCAGGCTGCCACCAGAGTGCATCTGATCTTCCTTCAGACGGTGTAACGCATTCAACTATGTAGGCGACAAGTTATTAAATTATGGTTTATATACATATATAAATACATACTGCCTCAATGTGTCAATCATACAGAATATGCTAATCGGGTACCCATCTGAACGTCTTCTGAAATCTAACTGTACAGTTGATGTAGTTTGTATATAATGTCTTTAAAGTCATTGTTTGTCTTTCTATACTTCGTTTTTACTAACAAAAAAAATGTTTAAAAAAATGTGTGTAAAGTATTTTTTTCCTGAATTGTTTCATCATTAGACCAGGACATTTTTGAAGGCTGAGGAAGCTTTCTTTGTCCTAAACATGACCTGTTTACTGATATTAACCCATGGACCTAGTGCACGTGAATTTAACCGCACCAGCAACAAATTATAAAGACTATGGATATTGTTTGTAAGGCCAGAGTGGACACATCAGGTCATGTTAGGTTTTTGTTTTGATGAATGGATTATATAATTGCAGTATGATTTCAGAGGTGTGTATGTGTGTAAGTGTAAAGTTAATCCCTGACTTTAGGGTTTCAACCATTAATGTGCCTCCTGTGGAGGTTTCATTGGCAGCATCATATTACTTTCAGCAAAGAGAATTTTTTTTTATTGTCCAGTGCTTGTTTTCTTTCCACAAACCAGTTTTTTTTGTTTTTTTTTTTTTTCCATAGATGTACAGTAAAATGTATTACAATGAGGCTTGTTTCTCATTTGGGGTTTCTTTCACCTTTAATTTATTGCCTATTTGTACCGAATAACTTCTATATTGTAGGCATTGCTGTTTCAAATTTCCACAAACAAGTTTAATTTTTCATGTTGAACTTGTTTTTGAGGAAAATACAAACAATATACATACGTGGGTTTTTTTTTTTTTTTTTTTTTTTTGATAGGGCAAAAGTTCTATTTCAGTACGTATTTTTGTATATAGTGTATTCTGCCTAATCGAAACTGAGACCATAAAAAAGTTACAAAACCCCATTATGTCTAATGTCTTCACTGCACTTCTGTATACAGTCCGTCATTTCAATCCTCGTCCACAAACCATGCTGTTTCCTCATAGGAAGTTTGGTGGAATCATCCTGTTATTTCCAGTTTTGTATTTCTCTAGTAAACACATTTAATAAGAAAAAAAATCTACGGTGTTAAAGGGTTTGTTTAGTTTCTTTCAGTACGAAGTATTTGGGTCGAGTGAAACGCGACGCCTTACTAATTTTCACGACACTATTCGGTATTTATTGCCGGGATACAATTCGGAAGCGCATTAAATTATCTTGTGACGCTTCGCTCATTTAAGTTTCCGAAGTTCGATCGGAATGAAGACTCGCTCGAAGAAACTGTGACGTAATAGCTGTGACGAGTTTCTACTCGACATGGAGGTATATTGTAGTTCGTATGCTTCTTTCAAATAATTATGGCTGGTCTACTTATAAAACTTTAATTCATTCTTGCGTTTTAATTTGTGTTAAGACTTTTTCCTGACCGATGGACGTGATTCTGTTTAGGTCAAATCCATATGTTCGGAAAAGTTATTTTTATTGTTGTTGGAATATATATGGTGAACTGTGGGATGAAATATTTGCTCGGTTTGTGATATTGGCAGCCAAACGTGTACCTTGTTTTATTTTTCTTATTTGTCTAAAATAAACTTCCTTATTCTCGTTTTCTGGGAGATTCCCATTTCTCCGTGTAGGAAGGCGAATGACGTAGCAGGGGATTACCCTTATGATGACGAATGTGCTGTACACTATTTATCTTCATCGATAGAATGTTTACGTTGATTTCACCTACATATATTTGCATACATATTTATTGAGTTAATTTTCCGAAAATTATGAATAAACAAAACTATATAAGAATGAATTTTCTGCAATCATCAAGTTTGATAAAATATTTTTTACATACACTTCTTTAAATGGGTTGTTGAGCTTGCTATTTAATATCATATCACTTAAGATTTTCCTGATATTTCATGAAAATCGCTAGAAAAGCACGTAACGTATTTAGTAGTGTATAGGTGTGATCAGTGGGCGTGCTATTCCAACAAAGCCTTATTCTGATTGGCAGTGGATGAAAATAGGCGTGTTTAAAGATGGGGAATTCCCAAGACTCGACGTTCGGAAGCGTTGCGATGCGTTTTTTAGGCAGTTAACTCGGTTTAGCTGAACATTAAGAGCCGATTCCTTTGGCTAAGTGCCTTAATTTTATTGCTAGTTTGAACACGTTGCTTGGGCATTTACTGTTGCTATATAAAACATATCTTACCATACATTGAATTCAGTTTGTTATAAAACCCATTCAACTGCAAGTAAAATAAATTATCAACGAGCTACGACTGTGGTATTATTTGGAAGCAAGATATAAATCATGTATTTCGTTCTTGCCAAAATAATACATGCAAATTACACAGTAGCTACAGTGCAGTCTTTCTTTAAGGCCAACGCGAAAGAGCCAATTATACTGCCTTGTTTTACAAACAGCTCCTACGTAATTCGGACACAAACTATGATTTTCGATTGTTTTAGATTAATGGGCTGTATGTGATTCACGGTGTCACTGTATCGTGAATACTGAGTACGAATGAATTTTCGGTCAGTGTAAGGTTACCTGTTTGATTAGAAACGCGAGTCGGCTCTCAGCGAATCACTCAAATTCTCGGTTCCCAGCAGTCACGAGAGAGTCGATTCGTTTAAGACACATCCCTATTTAACTTCTCTACGTTCATTCGTCACACATTCAGTCGAGTCTAGACACACGTAGTGTAAACTGTTGTCAGGGTGTCCACAGAAATGGATGGTAAGTAAAATATGACATTATTAATCAGTTTCTTGTTTAACCTGATGTTAACTAATCAGAATAATTAAGGGTGAGCTTCACAGCATCACTCAAGTACTACGTTATTTTGTTTCAGTAAGCGCTCATTGAATTGCCATTTTGATATAATATTGATTGTATCTAGCGAATGAGAGGATGTCAATACGTTCATAAACATACAAAATGTTATGTAACCGAATTGATTTATGGGTAAAGATAAAGAAATTCTCTATAGACATATCCGCAAAATGAAATCAAAATGAGGAACATCTGTCAACTGCTTTCGACTTCATGTTCCCATTACGAGCGCCGTGACCAAATTTGTGCGCCAGTTTCATTCACGTACTGTTTTTTTTTCTCATCTTTTCTTGCACAGCTCATTTCCCGATACCGAACAGTAAGTTATTCATGACTGCTTCTATTATGCCAAGTTTCTCCTTTGCTTTTACCTTGCTTATTTTCCTTTTTGTTACTGGGGTACTATGGGTGTTATACTGCGGTTGTAGTTTAAGTCACTTTCTGTGTGTTGGCAGCAGAGCAGGTAAATATGTCTAAGGTCAGTTGTGTGTATTTACTGCTTTATATCACTTTATACATGTGGCTGATGGAGAGCTGGGCACCAGTTCATCCTGCTTGCACCCCTCATCCTTCTCTCTGTAGTTCTGATGTTCTACACTCTAGTCTTGGTGTACCTGTTTCAAAAGAAGGCATTGACCTAGAAACTGCACATCTCATGCCATGCACAGCTGCCATGCACATCTGTGCCTGAACAGCTGTGTGATTTAAAGCTTTAATAATCATAACCCTGTCATCCACTGGCACATCTGAGGGCTTATGGGCAGTGTATACAGACAGGTGTAGCGACCGGGAAATTATTTAATATTGACTGTGGTTACAACTCCGATTCAGAGGGAAAAAAAACACTGCGGTTTACAGATGTTTAGATGTTGGCAGTTTTGCAGGGTTACTCAGGACGAGTGAACATTCTGCTAATGTAACAAATTGCCTGCTTTCTGAGATGTTGGTTTGTCTAAAATGTGGCTGTTTTGCTCTTTAAGGGAATCTGTCCTTAAGTTCATTGGTTTCTTTGACAGGTTCTATATAAGCTGATAAAAGCTAGATAACTTTATTTAGCTTTCACTGTCTGAGCTCTGTTTTTTATCTCTGATTAGTGGGAGAGCCCTGTGTACAGATCTTTGAACAACCCAAACAAAGAGGCATGCGCTTCAGGTATAAGTGTGAAGGTCGTTCAGCTGGAAGTATACCTGGAGAAAGAAGTTCTGACAATAATAGGACTTATCCAAGCATCCAGGTATACAACAGAACAAACTCATATCATATATAGCTCCCCATTTATTTTTCAGATTTATTAGACAGTGATCAACCCTTATATATTTTTTCTCCTTCAGATTCTGAACACATGTGGAAGAGGTAAAGTACGAGTTTCACTGGTAACCAAAAACGAGCCCTACAAGCCACACCCACATGACCTAGTGGGGAAAGACTGCAAGGATGGATATTACGAGGCAGAATTCGGACCTGAACGCAGAGTTATTGCGTAAGTCGGATTATTACTGTTTATTACCTAGTGAAATTCAACTGCTTTTATAAGAGTTGCGGACCTCCCTTTCCCCAGCTACATCTTCTGCTCATAAAACCTCACCAAAGATGTTTTAGGTTGCTCAAATATTTCATATAAAAATGGCCCATGTCTATTTACTAAACCACACATCACTTTGCATCTGAGCATCTGAGGACAGTTGGCATTTAGGGATTCTCCTGACATGCAAAATCTGTTATTTAATCTTTGATATTTTTGTCTAACCACTGTTTATAATATTAAATGTCTGTCTTATTATATGACTGGCTAAGTAGCATGGTTTTTTTTATAGGTTCCAGAACCTTGGTATCCAGTGTGTGAGGAGAAGAGAAGTCAGGGATGCCATATTGCAGAGGGTGAACCGAGGCCTCAACCCCTTTAATGGTGAGATTGTTTGTTTTATGTATTTTGTTGTGCAATGCATCTTCTCTCCAAAGTCTACCTGTTGTTGTTTAATATCAATAATAATGTAAGTTTAATATCAGGACATCATTTATACTAATCAGAGGAACTTCAGATCATTTACGTTAGTAGACATGACACCATAAATCACTACATCCTTTCTGTTACTGATTAACTGATTTTGTTCAAGCAGCAGTGGTGTCATTAGGAAAGAAAAAGACTTCTCCTTTTAGTAACGCTGTTGCGTAAGTGACTGCAATGTCACATGGCATGTGACCAGGGATAATTTATTCAGGGCAGGAATAGAGGACGTATGTGAAGAGAAAATGTATATATAGGGTGGGCCATTTATATGGATACATACAGGGTGTGCTATTTATATGGATACATCTAAGATTAACTTCCTGTTTGGGTCACATTAGTATATGGGAGGGGGAAAACTTTTCAAGCTGTGTGGTGACCATGTGGCCATTTTAAGTCTGCCATTTTGGATCCAACTTTAGTTTTTTCAATGGGTCATGTGACACATCAAACATATTGAGAATTTCACAAGAGAAACAATTGTGTGCTTTCTTTCTTGAGTTATTTACAAGTTTTTGACCACTTATAAAATGTGTTGCCCATTGTGTTAGATTGGCAATGCAACCCTCTTTTCCCACTCTTCACACACTGATAGCTACACCGCAGAAGAAATGCTATCAAAGGCTTCTAGTATCCGTAATTTCAGGTGCTGCACATCTCGTATCTTCACAGCATAGACAATTGCCCTCAGATGACACCAAAGATAAAAGTCTAAGGGGGTCAGATCGGGAGACCTTGAGGCCAATTCAACTGGCCCACGATGACCACTCCACTTTCCAAAAAACTGTTCATCTAGGAATGCTCGGACCTGACACTCGTAATGTGGTGGTGCACCATCTTGCTGGAAAAACTCAGGGAACGTGCTAGCTTCAGTGCATAAAGAGGAAAACACATCATCATGTAGCAAGTTCACATTTCCAGTGGCCTTGAGGTTTTCATTGATGAAGAATGGCCCCACTATCTTTGTACCCCATACACCATACTATTAAGTTTTGCATTCCAACAGTCTTTGAGGGATCTATCCAATGTGGGTTAGTGTCAGACCAACAGCGGTGGTTTTGTTTGTTAACTTCACCATCCACATAAAAGTTTGCTTCATCACTGAACAAAATGTTCAGTGTACACTGAGGGTCCTGTTCCAATTTTTGTTTTCCCCATTATGCAAATTCAGTGCCCAATCTGGGTCATCCTGGTTGAAAGTTTGTAAGCCATTTGAGTAGCTAATATCCGCTGACGTTCGACTGATGCCACTCTCCAGTGACATGCGGTGAGTGCTACACTGTGGGCTCTTGCTGAATGAAGCTAGGACATCCACTGATGTTTCTTCATTAGTGACAGTTTTCATGC
Source organism: Xyliphius kryptos (assembly GCA_025769995.1). Taxonomy (NCBI): domain Eukaryota; kingdom Metazoa; phylum Chordata; class Actinopteri; order Siluriformes; family Aspredinidae; genus Xyliphius; species Xyliphius kryptos. The sequence goes on from JAOUQT010000036.1 coordinate 13,949,230, forward strand.
GTCCACATTTTGGCAAATCCAACAATGAACCAGTTTTACTAAACTTGGCAAGCAGTTAGCTAAGTGTAGCATGGGACATGGGTGGTCTCGTGTCTTGCACTGAAATCTGCTGCAATGACCCGGATACTGCGTTCACTAGACATAATTACTATCTGCTCCTCATGTGTTAACCTCTACGACACGTAAATGGCTGTAAACAAACAGAAGCCTGTAAATAACTTGTGAAAGAACACAGTTACGTAAAATCAAGCACACCATTGTTTTCTTGTGAAATAAGTTTAATGTGTCACATGACCCTTATAGAATTATGTATTGGATGTATATTTATATTTACTAATTTATATATTAGTATATATTATATATTAGTATATATTATATTTATTATTGTTAGTTATAGAACTATGTATTAGATGTATACAGATTACATCAAACAAATGAGGATGTGTTCCCTTATGAGTCTGGTTCCTCTCAAGGTTTCTTACTCACTCAGGGAGTTTTGCCACCGTTACTCATCTGGGATAAAAGGTTTTGTGTAAATCTGCTTTGGGACAATGTCCATTGTTAAAATCTCTTTATAAATAAAATTGAATTGAATTGAAGCAGAGTTGAGAAGTGGTGGAAAACTTGTGGAAAAACACCATAATATGAATGTGAGTGGAGGAGCCACATACTCGAGCATCATTTCTCGGATGGTGGTGGAGACCGTTTCTCGTGACGCATCATTCCAAATCAGTTCTGGGTTTTCGTGCGTGCCCTCAAAAATGTGCACAGCAGCTTCTGCATTGTCTCGCATGGCGTCCATGAAAACACCTGGCAGAAAACGCACCAGGATCAGACGCACCTGCACTCCAATAAAAACAGGAGGAAAAGGGGACACAAAAAACAAAAAACTAGGCTTTAGATCATTTCACTTTTGCTATTGATATAAATCAAATGATCCTGCTTCTTATTTACCAGTTGCATGATCTCTTGAATATGCTCGTACCGTTACAGTGCCACAAAGGTGACTCTAGTCATAGCACTATATATTATTGAATGTATTCACATTGAATAAACTATAAAATGCTTCTTAAGCATAAAAACAATAGGGTGGTGGGATCACTAATGTTGGGAATAGCAGTAACGGTGCCTGGCATTGGTGTTCCAATCCCTGACTACTGAAACTGGCCATTAGAACATGGAATGTGATCTTTCTAGTAGTTTAGAGTAGCCGGAGACTATGAAGGAACACATAAGGAGTAAACTAACGTGTTAAAGAATTAAAGTATATATTTTAGATTTGATTCTTCAAAGTAGGCTTTGATTACAGCTCTACACATCCTTGGCATTCTCTCAATCAGCTTCATTGGGTAGTCACCTGGAATGACTTACACAGCTGTTCCTTGTGAGGAGATCCATATTATGTCAAGAACTACAGTCCATCGTTTTACTATGAAGGCACGCTGTTGTGATATCTGCTGAACGTGGCTTGGCATTTTCTTTATGATATAATTAGAGATGCAGTGAGGCATGATGGATCTAAGGGACCGCTTACTTGCGAAGACTTCTTCAGATACTCTGAATCATGTACTGATATTACTGTAAATGATGAAATCCCTAAATTCCTTGCTATTGCATGTTGAGAAACGTTGCCCTTAAATTGTTGGAATATTTGATCACTCTGTTGTTCACAAAGTGGTAAACCTTGTCCCAACTCTTTTGGAACGTGCTTCAGGCGACAATATCAAATTCGTTTTTTTTTTATTTTTACAAATTTATAAAAAATAAAAAAACTAAAAATATCACATGTACATAATTATTTGTAGCCGTTGTTAAATATTTTTTGGAGAACCGTAGACAGCAAGTCTTTTTGAATATATTACTAAATCTTATCACAAATTTTTAGGAGGTTTCTTTTATTCTTCTTTGCTGAACCTCTCAAATGCATTCAGGTTTAAAGAGGAGTGTCAATGCAATGATTTCAGATCTCTCCAGAGATGTTCAGTCGGGTTCAAGTCTGGGCAACTTAAGAACATTCACAGATTGTCACTCTTGTTATCTTGGCTTGGCTTGGCTTAAATTCGTTCAAAGATGACCTTTCATCCCCAGTCTGAGGTCCAGAGAACCAAGTGAATCAAGTTCAAAATATCAATTACAAAAAGGATGCAACTAAGATCACTATTGCGTGTCATGGCATAGGTTGTGCATATTATTGCCCATGTGATTTTTCACTTTATTTTTATTAAATTAAACAAATTCCAAACATTTTATAAACAGGTTATAAATTATCAGTGATTAAATTATTATTACATAACCTGGCCTGGACCCCAGTAAATTTTATAATCTTCCCTTTATCAGTAAGGTACCAGAAAAGGCATCACAGAAGTTATTTTCATAACTTAACTGGAACAGCATCCATGAACTCTATCACCCGGGCTTTGGGACTCATCACTGTTTAAAGTGGCTAATTACCTACTAATGGCATTTGATCATGGATATGTGTATCTTTGCTTATGTTGCTTGATCTTAGCGTAGCTTTTGATACCATTGATCAAACTATTCTCCTTCATAGACTGGATAATGTTTCAGGAGTTAACATCCCTGTGCTGGTTTAGAGATGATTTAAGGGAAGGTTATTAGAATGTAGATTTAAAATGAGATGCCTCTAAGCTGTGTACTACTTATCTCCATGTAAATGCTTCCCCAGAGTCAACTATTCAAAGACGCTTGATCAGTTTACATTGTTACGCCAATGGCACACAGCAAAACCAGGTGAGAGAAGACATGATATATTTTAGGAATGTGTTAACAACATCAGACAATGAATGCTTAACAACTGTCTTCCTCTTAAACAGTAGTACTCCTTCTTGGATCACAGGCAGCTAGAAAGTAAACTTTCTGATTTTGTAGTAACTTTGGATGGTAGTTCAGTCACTTCCTGTGAAGCAGTAAAAAGATTTGTTGTGATTATTGACTCCAGTCTCTCATTTGAAGCTCATGTAGGCTTCACCTAAGAAACATGGCTACGATAAAAAATACACCGACACTGCATACTGCTGATATATTAATTCCTGCCTTTGTTATTTCTAGATTGGATTACCGTAATGCCTTGTTGTCTGGATCCTCTGGCAGGTGAATACAAAAGCTTCAGTTAGTGCAAAATGCTGCAGCCAGAGTACTCACTAGAACTTAGTAACTAACGTTAGTCGCTCAGAGGTGCATATCTGGTGGGTTATGAGCACTAGAGGGTTAGCAAATTGAGATGTTTGGATGCCCTAATTAATCAGGGAGCCATAGTTCCTGTTTTACCCTCTGGATCTCCTTTTTAACTACGCTACTCTTGCTAGTCTTAGCGAAGTTTGTAATCAAACATGCCACACTTCTTAAATTACTCCTTCACTATGATCATGCCTAATCATTTCTTTCACTGCTATTTCTCTCTTTCTGCTGAGATACACAAACTACCACTGAGAGAGTGCTGATCAAGGCCTCGTCCCCGACACCTACCTGATACAATGTGATGGAAAATTCTACACACACCTTCATAGATGCTTTTCAGGTTGTTAATCCATTAAAACCCGAATGAGGATAGGATTCCCTTCGGAGTCTGGTTCCTCTCAAGGTTTCTTTCTCCTATGAGGGAGTTTTAAACTGACACCATCCGGCTTGTTCATTATGGATATTTAAATCTAATTTAAATATATAATGTATAATCTGTATCTCATATCTTTAAAGCTGCTTTGTGAGAATGTTTCATTGAAAAAAGTGAAAAATAAATACATTTAAATTGAATTGAATTTAACTTTAATACATTTTGGAATAAGGCTGCAACAAAAAATGTGGCGCTGTAAACTTTGGACGTATAATTATCCCAAAAAGAAAATATAAATACTATGTATACAGGGGTTAGACAATGAAACTGAAACACCTGGTTTTAGAACACAATAATTTATTAGTATGGTGTAGGGCCTCC
>JAOUQT010000036.1:14014820-14027861 GCA_025769995.1 Xyliphius kryptos
GGCAGTCGTAGGCTTGTGGTTAAGGAACCAGCCTTGCAACCGGAAGGTCCCTGGTTTGATTCTAAGTACTGACAAGTCATGGCTGAAGTGCCCTTGGGCAAGGCACCTAACCCCTAGTTGCTCTCTGGGTGCTGTGCTGGCTGCTCACTGCTCCGGGCACATGTCCTCACTTCACCTGTGTTTGTGTTTGAGTTTGAGTTTCACTGCACGGATGGGTTAAATGCAGAGGACCATTTCCGCTGTGTGCAAACATAGCGGCAAAATGTATCACTTTCACTTTCAAATTCACACATAAATATTATAATAAATATGATAATTAGCATGAGAGTAATGTCCTGTTAAACTGTAGTTATTGAATGCTAAATTGAACCCAAACAGGTGAAATATTTATAACTTTCTTAGTATTTCAGTATTTGTTATATCCACTTAAACGATAATGTGTGCAAAATGTGTGTTTTTACTTTCTCTGTTTTAAATATAAAAAAACATGTGGTCTCAGATTTCCAGACTCTGCTAAAGCATACAGTCATTGGTTTGTGTGAGAGAAGAAGAGAATTTTGTAATTTTTGGGATGACTATGATTGCAATTTATAGAAGGATTTTCTAAAATTGTAATGAATAGTATAAACATTCTAAAACCATGTTTTTAAACAAGATATAAACATGACATAGAGTATGTGTGTTTAGTATGTTATCAGTAATTGTAATGTATTCTTTTATTCTTTTTTACAGCTTTGTGGGTAGCTGCTCTTGTTCTGGTATTGATGGCTTTTATATGGACCTCTTTTCCTTCTGTGTTCAGGTAACAACTTTTTATCGTCTCTCTTAGTTTGAATGTGATTCAGCTGTTAAAGCAAAAAATATATAAAACCTTATAAAATTATAGGATAAAATTGGGATGCTCAGCCAACTTATCCCTATCCCATGGAGCACATCTTTGCAGCCAACCACTGCAAAATGATGATGACATATGACATGATATAAACATTTACAGTTTAAATCCCACACAATCCCAATTCCAATGAAGTTGGGACATTAACTTAAATAAAAACAGAATACAATAATTTGCAAATACTTTTCAACTCATATTCAATTGAATATAAAGACAGTATTTAATGTTCAAACATATAAATGTTTATTGTTTTTTTTTGCAAATATTCACTTATTATGCCTGCAACACATTTTATTATGCCTGCAACACAGAGTTGGGACTAGGGCAAGAAAAGACTAGGATTGTTTTTAACAATTCACAGGTGAACGGGTTAATTGTAAAATGGAGAGTGTCATGTTTAGGTCTGAAGGGAGCACCCCCTTTATCAATGTGCAATTGCAAGGAATTTAGGGATTTCATTATCTTCAGTCCAAATATGCTCAAAAGAGTAATAAAATCTGAAGAAATCTCTGAAGTGGCAAGACAACTGATCCCCCTGGCACTGTAGTAAAAACGAACATCTTTCTGTCTGTATCAAATAGTAGTTATCATCATAATCAAAGTCATCATCATAATCAATTACAGCTACTATTATTCTTTTGTTATCCCAATTTTTCCTGATTTTTAATATGTTATTAAAAACTACCTAGATGTATTTTGCATGAATTTGATAGAATAATAAACTCTGTAGATAGAGCAGGTTCTTGCAATGGGTGTGAACTATATTGCATTGCTATTCTGAGCTGCTAATCAATGTTGACAAGAAAACAAGAATTTCATTATTGGTGATGATGTCTTACATTAGTTTGTACATAACAATGAACTTGAATTGAATCTAAAACTGAAAGGGAAACTCTAAAGCTAAAACTGAGACATATTGAAAGATATTGAGTCATTCATTTTATTTTCTGCTTAATATACATGGGGTTGCGGACCAGCCAGGGCCCATCCGGCATCTCTAGGAGTGAGGCCAGGAACAACCATAGACAGGGTGCCAATCCATCATAGGGCACACACAGTCACACACTAACGGGCAATTTAGAGAAACCAATTAGCCTAACATGCATGTCTTTGTAATGGCAGAAGGAATCCTGTGCACTCAGAGAAAACACACGCAAACACAGAAAGAACATGTAAACTCCACACAGAAATTTCCCGAGTCGTCCCACTCGGGGCTCAAACCCGGTCAGTCTTGCTGTGAGATGACAGCACTACCCACTGCGCCACCATGCCACCCATTGTAGCATATGAAAAATTCCTTAGGGTTAGTCAACAATAATACACACTCCAGTTATATTAGAATATATCAGCAGAGATTGGAATGGTGTAATCCTCAATGAGAGACCAAGCAAAAGTCAAACAAACACAACCATCAGCTGGAAAATTAATACTTTTTGTTAATGATAACTTTAATGAATGCTTAGTTTTCTGAGATTCCCAACGGCTAGTATTGGAACATTATCAGAAAAACAGTGTTCGGTTTTTTCATGACAAGGAATGTCCACACACCACTGCCATTAATGTCAACATTTCCCAGAAGCATAGTTTTGAGGTGTTAAAGCATCATCCCTATTGTCCTGATCGTAACCTGTCAGACATCACCTGTTTGACACAGTGAAAGAAGCCCTACAAAGAAAGAAAATTCACATCTCTTGACGAGCCGAAGACTGCGAAGAATTTGTAACATGCAGCTCAGACAGAAACACACAGTAACACATTATGTAGAGCTAAGGCATCACAGCAAAAAGGTCCCGGGATTATTTACCAGGACGAGCATCCTGGATCCTTTCTGTGTATACTTTCTGTGTATATATTTGCTCCCTCTGGGTGCTCTAATTTCCTCCCCAGTGCAAAAATAATTAGCCTTAGGTTTATTGTTCTATAAATTGCCCTAATCTCGGAGTATGTGTGTGTGTGTGACCTACGACTTAGTCACTATTGCCATGACTAGTGTTGTTCGTGCCTTACAACCTGTGCTGCCGGATAGGCACCAAACCCCCTTACAATCCTAGCTAGGATTAAGCTACTATGGATGAATGTATGATTGAATGAAAGTTAATTATATACATTTTACAGCAAAGTTGCAGTAATTCTAAACACACCTGTGTAGATTGTAATATGGGAGATTTAAGAATGATATGTATTCTATGGAATGATGAAATAATTGAAATAAATAATTTGATGTATTACAGATGTAGCTGTACCACAAGGTTAAAAAATCTCATTTGCTGCTGTCGGGCAAAATACTCTATGGACAGGGTATGTATGGTCACAGATATTGCTACTGGTTAAATTCCATATTTCAGAGTTGTATACTATCCGGTTTTTATTAGAAGAAAATAAATAAATACCACATGTCAGATACATTTGATGTCTTTTGTGAATTTGGTCAGCTTAAAGTAGAATGATCACTAGTTTGATTTGTCTGCTTAAGACTCCTAGTTTGATTAGCTTGGTCTGCAGCACTACATTCAGCAATTGAAAGAGCCAGAGCAGGAAGATGTTTGTGCTAATTTCTTAGTGATGGATCTCTCTGCCAGCACAAAGCCATATGGTAAATGCGAAACTCTTGCTTGTGAAATGAGAGAAACTGTTCATGCTCAGGAAACATATTCATCTAGTGCACTATATTAACAAAGGCAACAGTTTAGACTATCAATATGCAGATTATTGCACATTTGCTTGAATGTTTATCCAATATATCTGTCATATCTTAAAAACTGTATATTTTTATGGTAGCTGGTTCAGCAGTAATAATATTCATCATTTTGCTTTCAATATTAAAATTTGCATATGAACGGTATGCACTATTCCCATTCACTTCACACCTTATTTCTTCCTTTGACCATAACTGTTTGCTTGTGATGTAGGAAGAAACCACAACTCAAGCCAGCATGGACCAAAGCCAAGCAAAATCATCTCGTTTAAAATCATTAGACACGTTTCGAGGGTATGTTCTGTACAAATGACTAACATTTGTTTTTATATTCAACAGTTACCTAGGATTAAATAATTTATTCATGGAGAATGTTATCAATATTGTATGTTAATTGTTTTTTTATATTGAAACTGGGTTTGCTAAAATAATTTGTACTATATGTACAACCAAGGTAGCTGAAAGGTCACGGTCTGGACATATGCTTGCTTGAGCCATTATTGTCTAGCAGTTGCTCGAGGCATCAGCTCTAATGTCTTATGTGTCTGTGGTAGGGAACAGTGGATTGCTGTTGGCTAGGGGTGATGCGATTTAATCTGGAGGCCCAGCAGGATGTAATAGTGGCTGGAGGGCAAACACAAAGCATCTCTCTTTTGAAACAGGAAACTGGCATGCTTTTGACCTCCCTCTTGCATAACATTTGATGTAATAATACTGATGGCATATCAGCACATATTTTACAGCCTGTGATTTTAGAGCTGGAATGAGTTTTCAGATCAGTGCCTGAGTAAAAGTGATTATAGGTCATTTAGCTAGGACTATCAGGCATCAGTCATTATTGGACAATTATTTTCCAGACAGTATAAAAAAATGTAAGTCATATTTTAAGTAACAAGTGGTTATTGATCAAGCCTTTCCTTAATCTCTGTTATCTGCCTGTTAAGGAAATAAACCAAAATGTATCTGTGATATTTGACAAAAAAAACTTTACTCTCTGAACAATTCCATTCTTTCACTAAAATAAATGTTTTTTTGTAAACAGACATAATTTTAATAACTTTTAAAAAATATATAGACATATGTGCATTCCTTTTCCCAAAAAAGTAATTTGCTGTATAATGTTCCAGTAACTTCTGCCTCATCAGTTCATGTGCTTATGAAAACAGATGTTTTAATCTATCTTCACCTGCACTGGGTTTCTGAAATTCAGCAGCCCATTTTTTCATTATGTCTAATGTCACTTATGTATCCACAATCCTTGTGTTAGTTGCACACTAACTATACATTGACTACAGTTTTAGAGCTCTTACCATTGGGCACCCCATGTAAATCCCTGCTATTTTATTAACATCTGTTTTGGATTGTTTATTTTGAAACTCGACAGCTATAACATGAGTGTCTTGTTATAATTCGGTTTATTGTAAATGCAAGAACTTCTCTAATCACGGTTTAGTACTGTGCAAAAATACATTTTTAATACACATTTTATTATATAATTAGATTTTATTAAGAATTCTGCAGAAGAAAACAACTACTATTAAACTAATATTTTCAATTAAAAAATTACTTTTCATATTAAGTAAAACTAATAAAGGTTGTTGGTTTGTATACAAACCATAAAGCAAATGTGAGTGACAAAGAATCCAGAAGTTGTTCTCACAGCAAATTCCTCAAGATTCTGAGTAAAACCCAAGAGCTAATTCCCTATAAAGATGAACAAATTGTGTGCTATTTCTAGTAAAGTCTTAAACTGCAAAATGACTATAAATGTTGTAAATGTTATAAATGTTATAAATGACTTATCCCCATTATTTGGCATGGAATTGATTTAGAGTTCCTTTTGATGGCAGCATACTAAATGTCTTTTCCAAAATAAAATTATATAAGTGTTATCAATGGTAACTTTACATATAATTCACCTTATACATGCTGTGAGCACTGGTGCACCCTAATTATATTGCAGATGCAATTTTTTTGAACATTTAGCTGGCAGCAGTCTTTAACATATAGAAGTCGACATCTGTTTTCCCAAATTAAAGTTCAAGTAAATTAACCATTTAGTTTTCATTGCATTTTAGAACACATGCCAACTTATCTGGAAATGGGCTTTGTTTGTGTATGTGCAGTGTTACACCCCACACACATTTCAAGCCGTCTTTACTGAATATCTTTTGCATTTTTTCTAGACTTGTACCCAGAAATATACTCTGTACATGTAGCTATTTATTATATTATTTATTAATTTATTCACAAAAAGAGAATGGTGTTTTATATTCCGTATAATGCAACTATCATTTCAAAACCAAAGAAAAGATTATTGATCATTATCTTCTATATAAAGAAAATCCTGCTATGGCCGCTGAAGCTACTCCAATACTAAAGATTCAGTGGGGCTAAAGATTAATTAGTCAGCCCCACTGATAGACAGATGGCAAAGGTCTGTTGTTTTTATCATAGGTACACTTTAAATATGAGACAAAATGAGAAAAAAATCCAGGAAATCCCACTGTAGGACTCTACAGTGCATTATATTTCCAAAAGTATTTGCCCTCCTGCCTTGACTCACATATGAACTAAACCATAGGGTTCAATAAGACATCGGACTAGCTTTCTGTCTCCACTCCAATTCATGCCAAAGATGTTATACTGGGTTAAGGTCAGGACTCTCTGCGGGCCAGTCATGTTCTGACTCTGTCATCCATGTCTTTATGGACCTTGCTTTGTGCCCTGGTACACAGTCATGTTGGAAGAGGAAGCTGAATGTCTGAAGCTGAAGCATTCATACACCTGTGGCTATGAAAGTGATTGAAACACCTGATTAAGATAATTTGGATGGGTGAGCAAATACTTTTAGAAATATAGTGTTTTTGGTCAATAACAAAAGTTCAGCTTTGTAAATAGACTTTGTAACATAACCTTTGATGGCAATGACAGAGATCAAACATTTCCTGTAATTCAAACCGGGTTTGCAAACACTGTAGCTGGTATTTTGACCCATTCCTACTTGAAGAACTTCAGTAGACCAGTGATGTTTTAGGGCTGTCGCTAGACAACAAGGACTTTCAATTCAGTAGCTACAGTGTTCTTGGAATGCAACTCAGCATTCTTCTTCTTCCAAATACAACAAGTATTTGAGTTTTTTCCAAGTTCTATTTTGGTTCATTTGACGACATGTTATTCTCCAATCCTCTTTTGGATCATCCATATGCTCTCTGGCAAACTTCAAACGGGCCTGGACATGTACTGTCTTACGCAGAGGGACACAACTGGCACTGCAAGATTTGAGTTTCTCTCTGTATATAGTGTTTAACTGATGGTATCCTTTGTTACTCTGGTCCCAGCTTTCTGCAGGTCTTTCATCAGGTAATTCTGGATTTTTGCATGTCAAGCTCATGATCATTTTGACCCCATGGGATGTGATTTTGCGTGGGCCCAGATTAAGGGAGATTATAAATGGTCTTGTGTGTCTTTATTTCTCTTACAAATGCTCACACAGTTGATTTAATCACACCAACCTGCTTGCCTATTGTAGATTCACTCTTCCCAGCCAGGTGCAGGTCTACAATTTTCTTCCTGGTGTCTTTCAACAGCTCTTTTGTCTAGGCTATGGTTGAGTTTGGAGTCTGACAATTTGAGGTTGTGGACAGGTGTCTTTTATACAAACAACAAGCTCAAACATGTGTCATTAATACAGGTAACAAGTAGAGGACAGAAGATCTTCTTAAAGAAATTACATATCTGTGAGAGTCAGAAATCCTGCTTGTTTTTGGGTGACCAAACACTTAAATAAATTCTTTTAAAATCCTACAGTGTCATTTCCTGCATTTCTTCTCATTTTGTCTTATAGTTAAAGTGTACCTATGATGAAAATTACAGACCTCTCTCATATTTATAAGTAGGAGAACTAGCACAATTGATGGCTGACTATGTTTTTGCCCCACTGTATAACTGTTAAATATTTGTGACTAAGGGCTGTTTTATAACACAACAGATTTCCGACTTTGGCTTAAATATTTCTGCTTTTATGTTGATTAATATGCTGCCTGTCTGGCAATAAGTTAAAACTTTCTGCAGTAGACATACAGCATCTGTCAACCCAAGCAGAGAAGCACAGCAGTCAACTTGCCAGATGCCATTGACATGATGTTGATATAGTACGGTATAACTGGAGACTTTGCTGCTGTTTTAATTTTTGAAAAAGGATCTAGGTTTTAAACTTGCCAGTAAAAACCCTGTTGCCAGTTTTCTCATAATTCTTGTTTACTAGGTTTATACTAGCCATTTAAATGTGAATACTCACTTTTTAATTTAATTAGCAGAAATATTTTAGCTATGCACTATATGTAATACAAATAATTTTAAAAAACTGAAATAAATATTGTCCGTTCTATTCAAGTAATAATTATAATATATAATTCTTTCTAAATTTGGGCTTATGACATTTTCTGGAAACTAGATGTCTGCTAAATGTCTAATTCACTACGCTATGACAAGATACTTTTCTTTCTTGTTCTGTATGTACAGTGTAGAATTAATCTTACCTGCTAAAGTCAGTTCATTCAAATGTTAATAAAACGACAGATTTACTGAGCTATATAATTTGTCATTAATAAGATTTTTCTAGGTTCTTTCATCAGTATAGTATAATTACAGTATTTGCTACTATACTGTTTACATATTTGTAGCCAGATGCTGAGTCTCTTTTAAAAATACTTCTTTTTTTGATACGGATAAGCTTTATACATCAGCCTGGTCTTTCAGTCTTGACAAAAGTCATTATCAACAGGTTGGAGACCAGGATGTAAATCTATGTCTATCTGGCGGGGTGTACATTTTTCTGAATCTAACTGAGCAGTACTGACGCAGTTTGTCTGGAATGATGTTATTGATCATTGTCAACTATAAAATGCCCTGTCAATTTTCATTAAATAAGAAGATGTGATGATTATACACTCAATGTGTGTGTGGACATTCTCTTCTCCAGTGTGCTGTTCAGACCTAAAAAGCTAGCTCACACACCCGGAGAGTTTCCACAATTTAATTAATAACACTACAAACCCATTTTAAAAAATTTGATTATCATGGAAAAGTTTAATTTCCATAATTCTATTTAAAAAGTAAAACTTTTATAGATTATGGATTCTGGGATCACAATTTAAATTATTTCAAGTATTTTCTCTTTTTGATAATTTGCTAAAGCCCACAGTCATCACTTTTGCTGGTGCATCTTCATTTTGTCTTTCTACTATTTTCTACTATGTAAATTCTAATTTTTTGAAATCCTGTTTTCATGGGTTTTATGAGCTGGAAGAACAAATATTGTGAAAATAAACAAATAAATACTTGATTTTGTTTAAATTGTGGGCCTTGAGTCTATGAAAGTTTAACGTTTTAAATGGAATTATGGAAATGTATCAACTTTTCCATGATATTCCATTTTTTTGGAATGATTTTGTACAAACAATTGCAAACTGATTACAAAGGTTCATGCCAGCAGAATGGTTAAGGACATTTTAGGTCTCAGATGCATAAAGGCAAGATTATGATACTTAATTTGTTATGCCTGTATAAATCAGTCTTTAAAATGCGTATTATCAGGAAGAGATACACATTTAAATGTTTATGGTGATAAAATAATGATTCATGAACCAAAATATTTTTCTTTCTGAAATCTGAGCTGCCTTATAGCACTTCACCACTTTAGTCCCACTGCAGATGAAGGTGGTGACACCATTTTTTTATGATTTATCTGAAACAAATGAAAATTATTTAGGTTAATAAATGAAACCTGGTCATTAACACTGTCCGCTCTGAGAATTTAAACATTTTAATTTGTCTGGTCATTAGCACAGAACCCTAATAACCCTAATTACTACTGTGCTCCGTTGTTGACCAATTTGTTCGTTAGTTTGTTCAAGTGCCCTATTAAATAGCATTTCAAGATCCTTGAGCTCTCATATACTGTGCTTCAAAATGTACCTACCTGCTTTTTGTTTTAGCATTTATACACGTGTCATTTATGAAATATGCTTTAAATGATATGAAAGCTTAGCATAAGTAAAACACTGTCAGACTAAGTTAATTGTTTAATCTATAAGAAGTCATTTTCTTCATAATAAAGTGTAAAATTGTATCAGACACAGAGAAGCTTTTAATTAAAACGATAGGCTCCTATATTGCCGAAATTTGCCTGAGTCTCATCTGGAAAACATTTTAACCTTTGTCTTTGTTACTATGGTTACTAATGGATAGAGTCACAAATTATGAGGAAGTGTGTATGTGTGCGCACACATGAGAGAGTGTGAATAAAGAAACAGAGAAATAGAGCGCGAATGAGAGCGACAGAGAGAGAAAGAGAGAGAGAGAGATCTGCCATAGTTAATAGTCCTCTCTGGAAGATGGCATGCGATTAAAATCTTGTATCAGCAGGTTAAACCTAAAAGGGGCAGTAATGGTCTCTGTTCTGTTCTCTTAATTGAATTTGATAAGGGAGGGCCAGAACAGATACAGTAAGCTTAATCACTGAGTCTATTCTAAGGCTTTACTCTGATCTCTTTGTGGTATTTACAAAGGGTCTGATGGAGAAAGTCCAGTGAGAACAAACCACAAGAACCATGATTGTAGAAGATCATTGAAAGTCTTACTCTTGAGATATTAGTAGTCCTGTTGTAATGGTGGAAATAATGGATTTGAGCATACATAGAAGCCACTAGTAAACAAATGTATTTGGGAAGCAGGAAAAAACATTGAGACAAATGCTGATAATTTACTGTAACGTTCACTGGACTGCCACTTGGACAGCTTGTTATAAGATACATGTATTTAATAAATTGCAGCAAAGAGCTTTAGTCAGCAGTTCTGAGTGAGGAGATTCAGAGGGCAAGCATTCATTTCGTGAGTGATTCCTAATACGTAGATTCCATTAACGTAAGGTGCATTTTTCACTCTATATATATAAAACAGAATAGAAGAGAACACTATGCTTATTCTGAAAGACTGCGGAATTCTTTTTCCAGCTGTGCTTTGCTTCATCATTCGTTGGAAGCTGCGATACATGTTTGTGCATTACGTCATTTTCAGTATAAACCACAATCAAGCATTTCAGATCAATAAAATGGTGGACGGGGACTTGTCGAAGGCACTAAAAGCAGCGGTTTGAAGCTTGTTTTTCTTTGAAAAATTCCTAGATTGTAGAAAGCAATAATCAAATTTGATACTCTTCAAATACATTGATTTTGCATCAATAGCAGATAATAGTTTAATAAGAATAGATTTTCAGATTTCTGTCTCACAATGCTGAAATCACATTTAACAAATAAAGCATATGTCAAGTAGAATGATTAATTAGCCAAAATATTTTTCTTTCTGAAATCTGAGCTGCTTTATAGCACTTCACCAATTTAGTCCCATTGCAGATGAAGGTGGTGACACAATTTTTTATAATTTATCTGAAACAAATGATAATTATTTAAGTTAATAAATGAAACCTGGTCATTAACGCTGTCCTCTCTGAGAATTTAAACATTTTAATTTGTCTGGTCATTAGCACAGAACCCTAATAACTCAGTTACTACTGTTTCAATTGTGCTCCGTTGTTGACCAACTTGTTCGTTAGTTTGTGCAAGTGCCTTATTAAATAGCATTTCAAGAGTTCAAGAACATTTACAGAAAACCAGATTATCCCAAACAGACAATTTGATGCACTATTTTAGCATTTGAAATGTTTTATTGCATCAAAAAATGTTGGAAAGTATTCTACTGTATAAAGTGTTACTATAAAAATCAAGGATTTAGAGTAAATTGCATTCTGTGTGTTGTGAAACGTTTAATAAATATGACCTATTTTGTTTTCACCATTAATATTTGCAAATAACCAAGAAATACAAGTGAAAAACAAATAGGACATTTTAGGAAATGAAGACAAAAAAACAAAAATTTTGGCTTATTAGCATGCAAATGTGGTAATGGTTCAAAAACCTGGCGAGTGAAACAGAAACAATGTGCAGGTGAATGTAATTAACAAAGGCACTAGTTGAATGACACTAATGACAATAACTAAGATTGGGTGTTGTGTTAGAGTATTACTGTGTAGAGACATTTTGGCTTGTGGTAGTGCTGTCAGTATGGAGTGCCAATGGACCCTGGTGTTTGCTTCAGGAGCTGTAGTGTTTGTAACAAACATAGTTGCACAAGCATGCACATGCAGTAGTACTTTGTTAAAGCACACTTTTGGGTAGTATTTTGGGACAGAACCAATTGTCTTATCACATCTTGATTTGGTTATTTTATTGCTGTCCATACATTCCTACGCACAGCTCTCTCAGCTTTCAAATATTCCACATGATTTGGATAAACTTGAATTGAGTTTTTTTGTTCATGTTTTCTTTCTTTGCTATGTTGATATGTTTGCAGCTTCTCTATTACCCTCATGGTGTTTGTGAACTATGGAGGTGGAGGATACTGGTTCTTTCAGCATGCACCGTGGAATGGTTAAGTTTTATTAGAGCATATGTTATTTTCAGATTATGGCTAAATATAAACACTGTAGTGGTTATTTAGAGTATATATTAGCTTTATAATTATAATTATGATGTAAAATATGTTTAAGAACTGCAAGTTTTAGACTATACAAAAACAGTGTACAGATAATGTTGACTGAACTGAAGTGGTTATCTATGTTATTTAAAAGCTATTCCGATTTCTGATATTGAATAACAAAGCAAATATCATTCTACAATAATGGCTTGGGTTTCAATTTGGTCTTATTTCCTGACCTGGAGTAATTGCAACACTTTCTAGGAATTTCCATGTCATTGATACTTCCCAGTATCTGGGAATTAATAAAAGTTCACTGAGTTGAGACAAAACTGAAAAAAATGTTTTATTGTGGACAGATTATCACTGTCCTCTTGTCTTCATTATAACATTCTTCTTGTTTGTGCCTCTCCAACTGTTTTATCACATCTTTATTATTGATCACTGTCCAATTCCAATCAAAGATTTGTTCTGAGAAGATAAATCGCTGATCTCTGTTTAATTTTTAATGGGAATCGATACAAAGTGCTTCTAAAGGAGTAGTCACAGATGAACTCAATATAAACCATTCTATGTACATTTTAATATTAATAGCACAAGCATGCTATGAGTAATGTAATAGTGTAGAATGAATAGAAGTGATTAGATAGCTGTCATTACGGTTTGATCCCTGTAGACATTTTGTCTTATTAATTTATTAACATGATGATACATATTTCTAAAATTACATACTATTTGCTTTATATGCATTTGAGTTGATTCTGTATTTATGCATATTTTCTACAAGGAAATAAATATTTATGTGTGTTTCTTTGTGTTTTACAGGCCTTAATATAGCTGATCTTGTGATGCCCTGGTAAGCTTCCAGCATGTACTTAATAAATCAATAGACTGTAGAATGATTACTCTCCATTTTATG
>JAOUQT010000036.1:14027961-14051730 GCA_025769995.1 Xyliphius kryptos
AAAGCTAGTCCAGCTTTCCAATACATAAACCCTACGGTCATCTGAAAGTGCTGCTCTTACCACTGTGCCACTAAGCACATTTTTAGATTCAAATTCATCAGCGAATTGTGCATGTGCAGGTGAATCATACCAGATTTTTTTTTTTTTTATCTATAAATAATCAAGCGTTCCTTACAGATCATCAGTTAATTAATCCTAAATTAGCTGCTCAGGTTCAATCAGGGGAACACCCTACTAACATTAATTTAGAAAGGATTCTCTATACAACACTTAAGGGAATAGTCTTTTCCGTAAATGCATTGTTATCTTTCTCAGTTTAGGAAAACTAATAAGGTCTTTATAATTTGCACAGCACTTTTAACAAATGATGGACTCATGGCCGATCCTTAAGCATGTATTGTTTATCCCTTTACTACATTCAACCCAATTTTCGTTTGAAGGTTATTACTTTTGAATAAGAAACATCTGGAAGACCTATTTTCATTCTACTTTAGATTTAAATTAAATTGGCATTTCAGTATAATTCAGTTTAATTTCTGGAGAATATGTTCTCTTGCCTATCAGTGACTTATTGACTAGTTAGTTTCATCATGGAATAAAAGAGAGTCACACAATAATTTATCAATATTCCTAAACTGTAATAAGGGACCGAATTATTACGATATAAAGGGAATGAGTAAGATGACCCAATCACATGGTACCACTAAATCCTAATTGCAGACCTCATCAGCTTTAATTCTGTACACTTTCAGAATGTTTCTGACCACTGTGTGTGTTTTTACATTATGCATCACGTGTGTAGGTCTGTTTCAATATTGTAATCATATTTTAAATGGAAAACAGGGCTATTAACTGTGTGAATATGACAATGTTCATAGCATAATACTGTTTAAGTAGCATAATATGGCCTTAGGTTAAACGGTTTTTGTCCACAGGACCACTTCTTGTAACAGTTAGAATGTTTTTGAGGCTTATTTCATAGTCAGTATTACAAGCCTATAGCAGTAAAGGTAATAAGACTGTCAAACTACCTAAATTTGGGGAACATTTAGTTCTCAATATTTAAATTTCATGAGTGTCTTGGTTATGGTTTTACTGGCCCACGGTTTCCACCATGATGCCTTTTTGTGTCAGTTCAGAGATTACATAAGCCTCAGGGAGAGGGCCTTTAGTATGTCCCACAATACCAACTTCCTCTAAATGGTGTACCACTGTTCTTGTAGAAATCAATAAAGTATTTTTCTAATCTGAGTTTTTAGTCCGTTCCATTTTCGTTCTTTAGAAGATAACGGTTTTAAGAACTTAATTGTAATAGAGTAATTGAGTGAGCATCAAACAAAGTGATGTGTCACACAGATCCACATATAGGAAGTGGTTATGGGGTGTTAAACATGGCAGCTTTGAACTGTACAAGGTTTTTTTTCTTGTGCTTTGCCAAATAGTATAGACATTTGCACAAAGAAAATCACACACACATGCTGGGCGAGATTTCTTTCATATGGCAGTCTTAGACTTAAGGAACCAGCCTTGTGACTTCAATTCCCGGTCCCACCAAGTACTATAGATAAAGTGCCCTTGGTCAAGGCACCTAACCCCAAATGCTCCCCAGATGCCATGTACAGGGCTGCCCGCTCCAGGCAAGTGTGCTCACTTCACTCAGTGTGTTTCACTGCATGGGTGGGTTAAATGTGGAGGACAAATTCCTCTGTGTAAGCACTGTAGGCAAAAGAGATCCAAAATGGTTTTAAAATGCTTAAACAATTTAGTAATTTTGCATGTACCAAAATTCTTTCTTCCTGGACTGGATTAACTCATGCATTTAAGATGAACAAAATATGATCCAAGCCAACATCTTTATTCGTGCTACAATGGCAGACTTCTCAATCACATGCTTTGGAAAAAAATCCAGCCATGTGACAAAATAGAAAATAAAGGCATATTTAAATCACAGTGTGGACACTTTGGTGACTGTGCAGATTATCCTTTATCCTCAAAGGGTGGTTCTCACAAATACTATTTCACACTGTTCTGATTCACTTTGACTTTTTTTAAACAGAGAAGTAGGCTTGCTGTGGTTAGTATCTGTAAAGCCGGGTCACATGACCCTTCTACATCAACAGCTTGAGGAATGTGACTGAAGGCCATTTCAAGGGTAAAATAAGAGGACAAATTAGACCCTTCCTCACAACACTGAGACTTGATCGATGAATGTGGCCAAAGTAATGTCACGCTGAGAAAGTCCTCCACAATCATGTGTGCTCAGAGTGATCTGAACCTGCCACAGACACACACAAAAAAAGTTACTAAAAATTAATCGGTATATATATTTTTTTAGACAAACTATAAAGGTGAGTGGAAGACTTTATCAGGACTTGGTAACCTTATTGTAAACATTGAACCATTCTGGATGATGATCCATTTTCTCGGCTTGCAGCGCTACTCTAGACATGAATCCGAAGGCCTAGAACCCAAAAGTATTTTAGATTAGTCGTCGCAAACATGGGCAGTCTTTTCTGTAATTCACGTGTCTGTCTTTATTGATTTAATGATTCTTTAGTTTTAGATCTTGATGATTAATCTTTAGATTTCTTAGTTTCAGATACATGAAGTTTTATTGTCATTCATATGTTTTTCGGTGCGCTTTGTTAATCCTGTTTACATTTAGTCTTAAACCGACAATTTTATCCAAAGCAACGTAATGGAACTTCATGGAACTCCACAGAGTTAAACTCCTCTTTATTCCTTGTCCCGCTTTTGTCCCTTACTACAATTTGGCGGCGTGACCAGTTGCATCGCCCCCTTTCTCTTCATCTATGGAGAGAGAGAAATTATTTTGATTCTTCTGTATGTCCTAGATCCATCCATCCATCCATTATCTTCTGCTTATTCCTCTACAAGGGGTGGGGTTCTCCATGCCCATCCAGGGGAGAATGTCCTGGGCGCTGGGCAGATACACCCAGGACGGGGTGCCAATACATCTCTGGGCACACACTCACACAAACACACACTATACGGGGCAATTTAGAGCATTCAATTTACCTTGAATCATTGTTTTTGGACTGTGGGAGAAAACCGGAGAAAACCCACGCAGACACATGGAGGACATGGATCGGGATTCAAACCGAAAATCCCCAGCGCTGAGAGGCAAACTTGCTAACCACTAAGCCACCGTGCCGCTGTCTGTCCTAGATGTACAGTGGAATTGACAAAGCATCCTTTATGTCTACCACTACCAAGTATCCCAACTTGTTTGGGGTCACAAGGTAGGCCATAGAGCGCCCCTGAAGCAATGAGGGTGAAGGGCCTTGCTCAAGGACCCACATTGATAGACTGCACTAAATTGCCCCTATATAGTGTATATGTGTGTGAGTTTGTGCCCAGTGATGGATTGGCGCCTGTCCTGGGAATATCTGCGAAGCACCCAGGAACCTAATGCAACCCCAGTCCCTAGTATAGGATTGTGCAGAAAATAATGAGATGATTTATCTAATCTGGCTTCTATATCTAGACTGCCTTTTTTTCATTAGAAATGCTTGTGGAAAAAAATGTTTCTTTAAAAATGTTAAGTGACTCAGCCTTACAAAGTTGGGAGGATCGTTGGGAGTGGTAGCTCAGTGGTTAAGGTGTTGGGCTACCAATCTGAAGGTGGTGGGTTCAAATCCCAGGTCCACTAAAGTTACCACTGTGGGTCCTTGAGTAAGCCGCTTAACCCTTATTGCTCCAGGTTTGCTGTATCAACCATGTGTTCTGACCCCAACCTGCTGGGATACATGTGAGTCGCTTTGGATAAAAGCGTCTGCTAAAATTACCAAATGCACAAGCATGGAGGTGAAGTTGAAGTTTAATTGTAGTAGAAATTAACATACTAAAAGTGCCACATTACATGACATTTTATTTAAATGTATACCTGGTTAAAGTCTTTAAAGATGAATTCCTTATAGATGGCATCTCTGCCCATCACCTCTGCCCAGTGGGCATTATGCAGCATGGGTAGAAACTGCTCTCTCTCCTCCAAAGTCAGAGCCTGAATCTTACCAGCCTAGTGAGTCACAGCAGAAATACAATTGTTCTTTTTATTGTAGTGCAGCTTAACAAAACAAAGCAGATGTTAAAAGTTCAGACAATGTTATCCAGAAGGTAAAGAGGCCCCTGCTGTTCACTGGGTGTGAAGGGAGCAAACGAGATCAAGCGGAACTAATGTTTAGCTCAGTGTTTTAATACATACGAAAACTGAATACACTGGTGTTTAAATATATTTACACACTTAGTGTTGATGTTTCAGAATTTGTCATTTATTTCTTATAGACCTTTAACATTACCTAAACTTAACCATTTTAAGTAGAACATTTAGTTTTTTAGTTTTTGTCTGGCTCTTTTTTTTTTTTTAATTGGATGAGCTGTCAGTTTGGCTTTGCATTAACCGCTTTCAGCACATTATTTTGTGTCTGTGTCAAAAGTACTGGAAGACTTAAACATTACTCCTACAGGATCTGTTATGACATCCGGTTTTATTTTTGGAAAAGCATATTGGGTAAATGGCCTCCATGTCTTTGCTGGTACTGTTGAAAGTTTCTATCGTTTTGCATAAATGTGGCTGAATGATGTTGTTCGAAAAATCGACATCTTCTAGTTCCAAAATCCATTCAACGGACTCTCTGCACTGTGCATGGTCAGTAGGCCTTAGATCTTGACCCAATTGAACTTTGTAAGCACGAAGATGCTGTAGAGAACCTCTGGAAATGTAGCTGTCAAACCTTTATTGTCTTTAACATACTGCTCAACAATTATAATTTTTGTTTTCCACTTGCACACTTGACTGCACAAATGGTGCCAATTGTGAGACACCCTTTACAAGGTTAAAAATGCCTATGCTTGTAATTAATCAAATCATGGATATCATCACAATACATTATGTGCATCTTTAAAATTACAACACAAGAGGGTTAAAATAAACTGGAACACCTTTCAGCAAATGAATTTACTATCTTACTGAAATTCAGCAAAGCAAATCATGTACTTCCTCAGAGGGATGTTTCAAAATTAGGGCTTGTGATTGGTTAAAGCAAAGTCCATCTGGAAGCAATGATGACTTGCATTTCCAGTTTAAAGAGGTTTCACCATGCATTTGGAAGAGGTCACATTTAGCTATTCCATTTAAGGCTTAAAAGAATCCCATGAGATCATGTGAGTTTTACACTGCAGAGCTTATTGTTTCTCATGGGACACCCGGAAAATGATGTTCACTAGTAGATCTAAATTCTGAGACTAACAATGTTTAACATGGCAACTCGGAACCACTGGAATTAACAAAAATAGCACATTTGGGCATAAAAAAAAAAACATTGTCCACTTGTTGCTATGAAAGAAGAAAAGCAAAAAAAAAAAAGATATAAATCACAGAAAAAAGGTATAACTACTCCTCTTCGCATCATGCCTAACAACACCTCTTTCCTGTGATTTATTCTTGATAAAGCACACCCTCACATGCCTTATTGTTTTATTATAAAACTGATAGTTTCAGTCCTTTAATCTAAATGGCAGGCCGTTTTTGTTCAGCCATGATATCAGTGACTGCTTTACATTCGTATCAATGCGTGATATACAATGCATTATTTTTTTTATGATGTTTTTATAAACTGCGTTCTGTAATTTGACCACTATATGGCAGTAACCTGTTACTCATCTCTCAGCGTTCACTTGAAAAACAGGACTAGATTACTGTGGAAGGTGGAAAACAAGTTTATTAGTAATTTTGCTTTCAGGAAACACATTCATAGATCATAGTGTTTTTTAATGTAGTGTGTTTATTTGTTACAAGATTGTTCATTATTGTAAATAAATCACAGAAGAGGTATAACTGTAATTTTTGTGTCTTGCCTGACAACACCTCTGTCCAGTGATGTATTTACAATAACGCACACCCTCTCCTAACTTATTGCTTTATTAGTTAGGTGTGGATAGTCATATTCACCTTTGACAAATAGATTCAGATTTTTTCTGTAAAATGAAGCAGAAACATGCATCTGTCTGACCATATAACACATTTCCACTTGCTTTTTCGTAAATTTTACATAAATAAGCACCTTTCAGTCTGGATATGACTTTTTCTTAACATAATAGAATTTTAAGTGCAATTTGTTAATATAATGATTTAAAGCACTGACATCTAATTGTATTTACAGGAAACACTCAGAAGTTTATTATGATGTAATAATGGACATAAATCTTTTTTTTAGAGACATAGTTGATTGTCATATATTAACATGAGTTAGACTATAAAAAAATAGAATGTAAATTTAACTTTTGTAGTTAATTGTGTACATATAATGTGGGTGGTACATTAGTAAGAATATCTGTTCTTCTTTAGTATTGATCTTAAGCTTAATTATAGGTACTGTTACAGCAATGTAAACACATCAGCAGCATTTTTTCATGCGTGTGGCAGCTGTATGGTGCAGTACAGACATCAGAGCCACGATAATAATCCTGACAATATCTGACATCAGCTGGTATCTTAGCAACACCTTAATCTCCATCTGTTTGGAGCAGGTAAATTTCATTCACCATCATTCTGCATGGATCTTCTATATGATTTCTCACCGATATGATCATTATACATTATTATACAATTATTATGCAATCAATTCCCTAAAATTGTCCGAATAAGAAAAATAATTTAAAAAGTAAATCAACAGCAACAGGTTGGTACTGCATATAAAGACGATGTAAAGACAAATTAGGCAAACTGCAGCAAATTTAGAATAGTATTACAAATAAAAATATAAATTACAACTTAATGAATTTTAGCAACATTCCTACCATGTTCTCCGCGCTCACACAGCTGCCTCGCTGTTTGTTCTGTTCCCTCTCTCGGTAGAACCTGAATGAAACACTGTCTTCACACCCGTATTATTAAAATCCCGCCCCCTGTGCTGCGATTGGACGGGTGATTCTTATCAATAATCCTGTCGGAGCTAATCATTGGCCGATTCAGGTTGGAGAAAGAGTGCAACCAATAATATGACAGGACGTGAGTTTGGCCGAAATGCGGTGGAAAGAACGACAACACCACCGCCGTCCTTTCAGCTCGAAAGACATTTAAAGAGAAATTGAGTCATAGAGATACAAGTTAAAAAAACAAAAACTCAACTTCTACACTGCAAAGGATGTTGAAAACGTTTCCAAAACGGTGTGTTCAAGCATTCATTGACACAACTTGCAATCTATTATTTATACCGTGCGTTCTGTACTTTGGCCACTAGAAGTCAGTATTTTATTGTTAGAGAAACTGGAAACCTGTTACTCATCAATCAGTGTTCATGTTAAAAGCTCAGTATATTAGTGATTTTGCTCTTGAAAACACATTTATAGATCTATTTTTTATTATAGTGTGTTTGTAGCCATAAATAAATCACGGGAAAGAGGTGTTACTGTACTCGTGCCTGACAACGACCATTACATGTGATTTATTCACAATTATGCGCACCCTCTAGTGCCTTATGGTTTTATTAAAGAAACGGGCAGTTCCAGTCCTTATATCTTATTGGCTGAGCCGTTTTTACAGCCGTGTCATTACTGGTAATAATGCACACCAATGTGACATGGGGAGAACATGGATACTCCATCCAGATTGGGATTAAAACCGGGAATCCCCAAGCGCTGAGAAGCTTTTTTGGAATTAATGTTTGTTGAGTCTAAGCCAGTTAGAAGAAAAGCAAGAATACTTTTTTCCCCAAGTAAAAATTTAGACCAAGAGTGAAAAAGGGGAACATGCTAAATCATTATTTTCAATCTTGCCCTGTCCTGAGCATTTTTCTCTGTTTTCCCAACCATCTGCATGTCTTTTCTAACAATCTTTTTGGTCTTCCTCTCTTCATGCTTCCAAACAGCTCCATCTTTAACATAATATAATATATAATATATAACCAACAAAAAGTTGTTCATACAAACCTGGCAACCACTCCGTAACAGTCTTTACCACACCTCGGTGCTCTTTGAACTCTTAAATCAATCTCTCCCAAGTGTTCTAAAACATAATATTTTTAGAATGCAATGGATATCTTCATTCAGAGACACCGCTTTTTGCTTATTCTCCTCTGCTTTGGACTGTGTACTGAAAGTTCAGGTAGAATGGCCTGCAACTACCAACTACATTATAGTTTTCAAAGTGTAAATGATTTTTAATTACTGATGTCTTTATATTAACAAAACATATATAAATTATGTATTTATATTCACAAGACCAAATGTAGTGAATAAAGCATAAAATTTACTGTATGCTGAATTACTTTGTTTCTTTTTTAAATGAAGCGATCACAAGCATATGTACACTGATTATTGTGTAAAATTTGTCAGATCAATTTATAGCAATAGAGCTCCAGGGTCCATAGTCTCATCATTTATAGCATTAATTTTTCATATCAATGTTAGGTTTTTCATTGTATACGTTGTTGCCTTTTTGGAATAGCTTTTATTATTTTACCCCTTTTCATGAAGTATCTGTGTTGATACACTCTATAGACAAAAATATTGGGACACACCATTAAATATGTGAATCTAGGTGTCACAAATCAAAGCACCAAACAGGCATTCTGGACAACTGTGTGTTTTTATTTTTTTTGTTTTTTTAAAAACTGTTACTCTGAGAGTCAGGCTTCGATTCTTCTTTCAGAGAATGTAAATTCGAAGAAGAAGCACACTAGCATGATTGCCTTTCCTTCCTGGGGATTTCCGGTTCGAATCCCAATCTGGGTGGAGTTTCCATGTTCTCCCTATGTCCATGTGGGTTTCTCTGTTTTCTGGTTTCCTCCTATAGTTCAAAAACATGGATTCAAGGAAGATTGGCTACTCTAAATTGCCCTTATAATCTCTTTGTTTGTGTGAGTGAGTGTGTGAGTGCCCGGCGATAGATTGGCGTCCTGTCCTTGGTGTATTTGCCCAGCGCCCAAGACGTTCTCCCCTGGATGGGACCCTTGTAGAGGAATATAGTATTTTGTTAAATCGTGGGTGGATATAACTTTTGTTGTAGTGGACACGCGGTTTGAAATACTGGTTATCTTCTTCTCTTTATCTTTTTTACTCTGCTTGTAGAAGTGAAACTGAAACTGGATGAAGCTTTATTAACAGTACGAAGTCACCTATCTAGTGGTATTCAGGTTCTCTACACTTCAGATTACTGCTATAAGGTACTTTTAATTATATTCATACTTTGGAAATTGCATTTTTTTGCCCTGCAGTCAGTTATTAGCTGTGGTAATAGGATATGGATTTGTCGCCATGTATTTGTCGCTTATCCAATTTAAGTTTAGGAGGCATACTGAAACTCATTTAAAACAGAGAAAGCAAAGAACCAACCTGGACAGGTTGCCAGCCTACTGCAGAACAAACATCCTATCTCAATAGGAACACTTTAGGCTCCCCAAATTGGTTGTCAACTATATTTTTATGTAATGTAAAAAACTTACAGCCATGAGGAGAATATATAAACCCCACACAGAAAAAACCATGACTGATCAACCGGGAATGAAACCTAGAATCCTTTTGGATTTTTTTTTTTTTTTTTTTGGTAAACTTTATTTCTTTCTAAAATGTGCTTTATAATTATAAATGTTATTTATTCAGGATTTTCAGAAAAATGCATTATTAATGGTAATACATTTGAGAGACTAGAGAATGTTAATGATTACACAATTGTTGCAGTGCCTGTATCTGCCTTTGGCAAGTTTGGAGGTCGGCCCAGGAAATGAGTCTGTTGTGCTGAGTACACATTTTACACTCACTTTGAAAGTTTCACCTGTGAATTCAACCAACACACTGTGCAGGTAAAGTCTCTAACACGGCACAAAGATTTAGATAAATCTCATCCGATCTAGGGCCATGGTAGCTGAGTGGGTAGGGTGTTGGGCTAACAATCTAAGGATTGTGGATTCTAATCTCAGGCTCACTGAAGTTACCAATGTGGGTCCTTGAGCAAGAGCCTTAACCCTCATTGCTCCAGGAATTCTGTATGGAACCCTGTGCTCTGACCCCAGCTATTAAATTGGATACTTGTAAGTCGCTTTGGACTGCGGATCTCATCACCTTCATCTTAATCCTCTACTAGGGATACAACGTGGCAGGTTTTCCATGTCCATTAAGGGGACAATGTTTTGTGTGCTGGGAAGAATCACCCTGGTGCCATTTAATCACACTCACTCACACATACACACATCGTATATGTGCAATTTATATAAGGGCAATTTAAAGCAGCCATTTCATCCTGAATTTGTGCATTTGGACTGTGAGAGGAAACCAGAGAACCCGGAGAAAACCCACACAGACACGGAGAGAACATGGAAAATTTCATTTATTATTACACAAATTGTTACCTGCTGTAATATTTTTAATTTGAATATAATAATTAAACTAGAGTTTAAACTTTCTGGGTTTTTTTTTTTAAACAGCCAATCAGGTTGTTAAAAAAAAAAAACTAAAAAAAATTAAAACATTAAAAAATACATAGGATATGAACAAATTATATTCTGATACCTGACCATCACACTTATGAAAGAGTACAGTTATGCTGGGAAATGAACAGGCGTTCCTCACACTGTTGTTTACTGAAAGTCACACTTTATAGTTAAAGAGAAATGGATCAGTGGACCAATATGAATCATTATTACTTGAAATTCTTTTTTACATTAATATGCATTCATTTATTATATTCCACTTAATCCTCTACTAGGGTCACTGTGGGGTTCCCCATGCCCATCCACGGGAGAACATCTTATGCGCTGGGCAGATACACTCAGGACAGGGTGCCAATCTATCGCTGAACATGCATTCAATCATATTTCTATTAATTAATTGATTTATTGTCTTTACTGTTTGGTGGTGGTGGTGCTCGTGGTGAGGGCAACACTTATTTCTGGAAATGCAAGATGGACAAACTCGTTCCATTTGTGTGTGTTTAAGTCTATTGACATGACCTTAATATACAACACTAATAGTCAAAGGTTCCATTTATAATCTCACAAATAGTCTATGCCTGTGGTCCAAGTGTCAGCATATGACCTGACTTTAGTTCCTAAGTACTGGCCTTTAAAGTATATCTCACTATTTATTGATGTTGCTGTCAATTGGGGTTAATAGGAGCTGACACTCCAAAAAGTAAATAAAAAAAGGCCTTCAAGATATTAACTCTACAACTCCCCACTGAAACACCCAGCTGTGATGTTAAACAAAATGGTTTAATAGTTATATTTATGAACATGGGCCAGAGAGTTATCAGGGAGGAAGAACTCAATTTAGGTAGTTATTAAATGGGTGGTGTGATATTAAACGGATATCCAGTTGCATATGATGAGGTGCGGTTTCTTTACTGCATGGGGTATGGTATTGGGCTGCTTCAAGATCAATACTGAGGTCCCTTTCCAGATGGGGCCAATATTGATTTATCCCCCTCTCCCAATGAACATGGCGTCTGGTGTGTCATCCACAAGACAATCAATAAACGTGTGTAACACCCATTTCAGGAATGAAACAGGAGCTCAGATATGGTAAAGACTGCAGTTTTAGTTGGTGTGCTCTAGGTGGCTCTCTTAATCCTTTTGCAAGCTTTAAATGCACTGAAACGAGGGTTTGTAGAAAATCTGGATAATACATAGTACATGTGTACGTGACGTTACATGAATGATGC
Organism: Xyliphius kryptos; assembly: GCA_025769995.1. NCBI lineage: Eukaryota > Metazoa > Chordata > Actinopteri > Siluriformes > Aspredinidae > Xyliphius > Xyliphius kryptos. The sequence goes on from JAOUQT010000036.1 coordinate 14,039,639, forward strand.
TTTGATATATGGAGGAGAACCTTTCTTAAGGTGTTACATTTACATAGTAAAAATAAAATATAAATATTTTTTATTCATTCTTTCAAATCCTGAATGAAATCATGCACACTTGCTTGCCACCAACAAATGTAATTCCAATTAAACCTAATATTTAGGTTTAGGCTTATGATCTAAAAATATCATATTTTATATTACAAAGATCTTCCGGAAAGGTGCAACATCTAATATATTTTAAGCTGAAAATTGTTAATTCATTATCTTCTGCTTATTCCTCTACTAGGGTCGCAGTGGGGTTCCCAATGCCCATCTAGGGGAGAACATCTCTAGCGCTGGGCAGATAAAGCCAGGACAGGGTGCCAATCCATTGCTGGGCACACGCTCACTCACACATCCACACACAATATACAGAGCAATTTAGAGCATTCAATTTACCTTGAATCCATGTTTTTGGACTGTGGAAGGAAATCGGAGAACCCAGAGGAAACCCACGCGGACACGGGGAAAAGATGGAAACTCCACCCAGATTGGGACTCGAATCCCCAGTGCTGCAAAGCGAACGTGCTAACCACTAAGCCACCATGCCGCCCCCTAACCTAAAATCATTTGATCAATCTAAACGTTAAACACACTGTACATAGTTAAGGCAGATAATTGTTAGAACAAGATTTTTATAGCTTACAATGTACAGCACTATATATAGTTCATTCATTTCATTTTGGGAAAAGTATAGTTCATATAGTGTAAATACAGAAGACACCAACCATGCTCACTAATGCACCCTCGTTTAAGGCCATTTGTACTATTAACAAAAGAGGGTGTAAAGCACAGATGGCATGGGGGTTCATTAGTGAGCACCCCCATCACAGAACCTCTATTGGTAATAGTACAAATGGTCTTAAACATGTGGAATCCTATGTCTGTGAACTCATTTGACCACAGAACACTGTGTTTTAAGGTTCCACTGACATGTAGTCCATCTGAGATGACATTTGGATTTTAAAAAATTGATAAATTTTTCCACAAAATTAGAAAAGAGCTTCCTCTTTGCATAATACACATAATAGACATCAGGTTGCATTTTTTTGATACAGTGCCGAAATGTCTGAAATGGCTGTGACTTTCCAAAATACTTCGAAGCCCATGTGGCTATGTCCATCACTGCAGCAGGATGATTTCTTAAACAAGAGCGCCTGAGGGCTGTAAGGTCATGCACATTCAGCAGTGGTTTCCATCTTTATCTTTTACATACTATAAATGTGAACGCACTTAATTCTGTTTAAACTGTACAAAGGCAGTACGCTCATGAAAGGAAACCATGATCCATCCTTGTTTTTATATAGAATTGTTATTGGATCTCACCTCTTAAACCTTTAATTGTGTGACCTTTGAATTCAGTATTACTGTTTTTTTTTTTCTCTGTGCCATTTTGTAAGACATTCATTAATAAATGTGCTTGTAGCTTATTTAATTTTATTCAATATTTTTTGTCCAGTTTTAGCTACTTATTTGAAGAGGCAGGGCATTATTCTCTGTGGATCAGACCTGGAAATCAGCCATTTAATGCAACCTGCTTTATAACTGTTGATAAGCCGCCAAACAACGCCTTCTTACGTGAGTACAAACTCAGAAACAGAATTAGCTCATAACTATAGCTTATTATTAAAAATAATATAATTGTTAAATTCATATTTTGGTCTATCAGCACCATTCAGTTTAACATTATAAGACTTTTGTATATTAAAACTGTATATAAAAGCAGAAATACTACATAATAATTTGGCCTCATTACTTTTGTAACACTTTGACACTTTTATCCTTTATTACAATCTATTCATCTGAATAACTGTAAACTGAGTCTGCAGAAAGAAAACATGTCTAGTGATCTATACTTTTATCAAGAAAGGCCTCTGCTCTGCATCCCAGGGGGAAGATCCATGCAGTATTGATTCAATAAGATCTCGTTTTCTTCAAGAACAGACCAAAGCAAAGCTTTTGTGCCGTGTTTGTTTTGGAAGATGCCCCATGAGGGGAGAATTGTGGGAAATACATTAGATGAGTGTAGAGGATTAAGGCATAATGGGATTTTGAAAGCAGCACACTCCTTAATGTAGTCTTTTTTTTTTTACCATAGTGCAGATTATGATGTGGATCAAAACTTTTAAGGGCAAGTAACCATTATGTGTTAGATATATAGCTTGTGTTACTAAACTCTGAGCTGCATCACAAGCTTCCATTAGCTGCACTGTCCAGTGATTATGCCCAGGCTTCAATATGCTTTCACATCTTAAGTAATTGGCTTGGTGAACAGCAGGCTGGAGAACCCAGGGAGATGCTGGCAATGGCATATACAGTTTCAAATGTGTATGAAACCCATACATCACACAGCAAACAATGACTTTGAGCAGCATTTTACTGTTGTAGCTGTTTAGTCTGTCAAATACAAAGCAAAAGTCAACTTTATTGTCAAAACGGCAATATGTACAGGGCATACACAATATTGAAATTACGTTTTCCTCAGACCTACGGTTTACACAGACAAAAAAAAACCTAAACTACATCCTCAGTTAAGAACGCTACCTGTTCGATGTACAGTAATTAAACTTAATTAATTACAGATTAAAAGATTAAAAAGAAAATGTAAAACTAATTATTGATACACAATCTGTTTTTTATCTAAAGTACATTAGGTCATTCAGCAGACACTTTTATCCAAAGTGACTTAACAAGTATCCCACTTGATAGCTGGGGTCAAAACACCAGGTTACATACATAGAATCCCTGGAGCAATGAGGATTAAGGGTCTTACTCAAGGACCCACATTGGTAACTTCATTGGCCCTGGGATTTGAACCCACAACCCTTAGATTTTTAGCCCAACACCCTGACCACTGAGCTACCACACCCACAAAGTACTATTTTTTAATAACTGTTACAGAAGGTAAAAGTATAAAGCATCAAAAAGTATAAATACTCAAGTAAAGTTACAGTGGCCCGTCTCTCTTGGCCTATGGAGAGAAATGATCAGGCATCTTTCCAATACTAGTACTTTTTACTTTGACCTATACATAGTACAGTACATGTTCTTAGTTATGTTCCACATATGGCCATAGATCCTTTATAATAGTGATAATTGTATAAATCTGGGTCTGGGTGAAGTTCTCCCCATGTCAATGTAGGTTTTCTCTGGGTTCTCCGGTTTCCTCACACATTCTAAAAACTTGGATTCAAGGTAAATTGAATGCTCTAAATTTCCCCGTATAGTGTATGGCTGTGTGAGTGACTGTGTGTCCAACGATGGATTGGCGCCCTGTCCTGGGTGTATCTGCCCAGCGCCTGAGACATTCTCCCCTGGATGGGCATGGAGCACCCCGTTGCGACACTCGTGGATGATTATGAATAAATATACAATTATGATCCAATATTAAGGGGAAAATAAATATATAGTGTATAATAATATAAATTATTTTCTTTCAGTGAACCTTTGATTTTGTTAGAACTAGACAACATACAGTACTTGTGTGTTATACATTGGTTAATAATCTTATTGACATTTATAATCAGTCTCTTAAATCAGCCATCAGTATAAAGCAAGTTCTGTACATCCCTGGTGTGCGTCATGATGTGAACTCACATGTTGACTGAATGGCTGTTTTCCTGTTTGTTTTTCCACACAAACGCCTCTCTCATTGGTGGTTGGAAGTATTGCAGACTTCTACCTGGAACTGCTGTTCATCCTGGCTGAAGCCACCTGGCTAAAGATGCCATGAACTTAGTCAGGAACATATTTATTTGTGTTTATCATATTAATTATCAAACGATTTTGACTGTTTTGACCGAATTATCAAACGGTATTTTTATATAGGGTAACACAGCTTTATTGTTGTTCTGCTTTGGTCTGAGAGATATACAGAAATTGAGTCTGATTCATGCAGGAACATCAATTATTTCCCACTGTATTTGGCAGAGGGGTGACAACATGTCACGGGGGGGTTCCCCATCCCCATCCAGAAAAGAACATTCACTCACTCACATAGACACACACACACACAATTTAGAACAGCCAGTTTACATGGAATCCATGTTTTTGTACTGCGGTAGGAAACCAGAGAACCCGGAGGAAACGCACAACAGATGGAAACTCCATCAGATTGGGATTTGAACATTAATCTCCGTGCTGAGAGGCAAATGCAGATGTTTGTGTATCTGATGAACAGCCCAGGGTGTTTCCATTCCTTTTTTCCTGAAACCCAAGTTAGCATAATTGACTTAAATGTGTGACTGTATATGTTTAGAAAATTTTGATGGATTAGAACAAATTTATCTGCTTGCTGGGTGTTTAATGTTGTGAAACATTACAGAATCACTCTCACTCTTACAGCTGTGTTGGTGGTGTGCCTGTTTCTAGGACTTCTGGCATCAGTTTGGGGATGTTTACCTTTTATTTCCAGGTAAAATTCCCAAGTCTGTGATGAATATAATTGTGATAATATTACAGTAGGAATAACTATTTAAATATAAATTGGTTTTAATTTACAGATGGAGCTGCACATCAAGACTTATGTGCCACCATGAGTCATCTGGAAGGGTAAATATAGTAATAATTGTTGGGGGGGGGGGGGGGGGGGGTTTCCCCCTCGGATTTTGTCTGTTCAGTTTAGATTTTTGTTTGATTTGCCTGGCCTATAATTATGCATTGAGGTTTTGGAAGAACCAGAGCAGGAAGGGCTTCGTGATAATTCTCATGTGATGGATCTCTCTGCCAGAGAGAGCCATATGGGAAATGGAAATCTCTTCCTTGGGAAATGAGAGAAACTGTTCATGCTTCTGAAACCAGTCCTGTTTATACCAGTCCTCTATATTAACTTAAGATTAACTTTGTGTGTGTCTGTGTGTGTGTGCATGCACAGGAAAATTCATCAAGCATCAACCAAGAAAGACCAAAATCTTCCCGGCTTAAATCTTTAGACACATTTAGAGGGTATGTTACACAAATCATCTTTTAAGTATTCACTTATTTTGGATATATTTTTATCTCTTCACTGAAAAGACATTTTTATCATGAATGTGTTTAAATTCTGCATTTAGGGTGTTCTATTAAAAACTGAAACTGTATTGAAACTGGTTTAAAATACAACCAGACACTCGAGAGGTCACACTCTGGACACACGCTCATTTGATGCATTGTTATCCATCATTGCTTTAGGCCTCAATGCTAATATCTTATATGTCGATGGTTGAGAACAGTAGATAGCTGTTGGTCAGGGGTGATGTGATTTAGTCAGGAGGCCCCATCAGGATTTAATAGTGGCTGGTGGGCAGACACAATGCATGTCTCTCTTGAAACAGGAAACCACTATAGCTTTGACCTCTTACACTAGTCGAAATGCTAAAATGTGATATAATAATCCAGGCAGCATATCAGCACATGTATAAAAGGCTGATTTTGCTTTGAAGGGGATGTGAATCCTTCTATTAGAACAATATAAAACACGTTTGTTAAACTGAGATTATAAATCAAGAGTCCGAAACTACAATTCTGTTTACAGACAGTATGAAGTGACACAATTATACAGTTAAATCTGCACTATGTTTCAAACTCTTGACACTTTTGCATGTTGTAATAACTGTGCAGATCAGGGGAGTATGGTATGCCACCTTTATAATGCACTAAGTTCAAAAACAACTAAAGTTTTTGCTAACACATTACGTTAATCCAGTGTTCATAATGCATTATTAAGATATCTATGAAACTTTATAAAGTATCCATAATGTTTTATGAAACTTTTCAAATCATAAACATTTTTTCATGTCCATAGGTGTACTGAAACAAGCTCATGAAGTGTTAGAAGAGCATGCCATAAGGCTTTATAACACAATTGGTGTTGGTATGTAGACGTATAAGATGCCTTGCATCCACTGCATATTTGCATATTTAGGAGTTTGCAAGATCTTCATAATGCATTATAAATTATATATTTTAACTTTATACACTTTTAATTGTGTATAACAAATGCTTTTCTGACTTTATAAGTGCTCATTACTGTTTATAAAAGCTTTTAAGCTCTCTTTACGGGCATAAAGTGTTGTCCATAATTACCTCTTTGAAAGAGACTGCCTACATAGTGACAAATAAAAGTCTATAACAATTTTGCCTATGATTATGAACATCTATGTACATTAACAAAGGCTTATGACAAATATTATAAAGTGTTGTTAATACTTTCTAAAGCTGAATGCACTCATAATGCATTATGTATACCAGATTCATATAAAGTGTTACTAACTTTAAGAAAGAAAAAAAAAAAAAAACAAAGACAACATGAATCTTCAAAACTAAACTTTTATTTATTTATATAGCTTTTTTTTATTTTATAGTATTGCATTGTCACAAAGCAGTTTTACAATTTTCTGAGCCCAAAGAAGCCTGAAGAGCATGATGCCCGAGACAGTGAGAGGGAAAATACCCTGGTATTTTTTTTTGTTGCTGTTGTCTGACTAAACTTTCTGAGGACCAAGGCTCATTAAGACAAGTATCCTCTTTAAATGGTCAGCAGTAGCAAAATGTAGCTACTAGCAGATCTATGTAAATGTTTTTTTTTAAAAAGCCTTTAAATGAAATGTATATCCAAGCGTTTACCCTAAATAATTTATTTTCAATTGCCATGTGATTTTTCTTTCAAGCAGTGTAATTATGAATCCAGATGTTAAAATTTATTTGCAGCTGCATTAGCTCTGTAAAATTCATCAGCCCATTTAATTGTTTTTTTCCTCCTGACTGATTTAAGGCTCTGTGTATATCAGCAAAAGTCTTATTTATGCCCTGTACCATATATTTTACAGGGTCTAATTTTTTATCTTAATCTGGAATGCAGAATTGTAAAATGCCATTTTTAATTATATTTATCTTAATTAAAAGGTTTAGTGAGCTTTTTAAAAAGTGAGTAAATGCGCATAGGATGAAATTAGTAAGTAATTTTACAGTTGATGATTTTAGAGACCCAAACGTGTTCTCTTTTTATAGCAACTCTGCAAGATTCTGCAAGGTTGCACAAGAGTAAAACACTAATTAAATAAAGATGGGGGATTCATAAGATAAAAACTCTGACAGGAGCACAGATTCTTATTGTTATAAAAAGATATAGTTGTGACAACGATTGTTTATAAGAGATTAAAGTAGTTGTAGCAACCAATGCTTTTATAAACATGGATGGATACAAGCAAAATCTATACTAATAAAAGACAAAACCCTTTTATAATTCATTAATGAAAGGGCTAGTGTCACATAAGGGTCTTCCCAAATATCTAGAAGGCTGAAATTTGGGATTGTGATTCCCTATCATGTCCTTAAAAAATTTAATGCTTCTTAATTTCCTAAATTATATATTTCGTTCCTTATCACCATCGAATGCAAGACACCTGCATTGTCACATCAGGGTCTTTCAGAGTACCTACAAGGCTAAAATTTTGCATCATGCTTCCCTATAATGTCTGTAAAAAAATCAACTGCTTCTTATTTTCCTGCATTTGATGGTCCGGTCGATATGGCCATCAAACGCAAGACCCCTCTAGTGTCCTATCTGGGTCTTCCTGAGTACCTACAAGGCTGAAATTTGGCATCATGCTTACCTACCATGTCTTTGGAAAAACAGGTTTTCACTCTCCTATGTTCAATTCCTATGTTTTGTTCGCTATCGCCATCTAACGCAACACCTAAAGCAATGGCGTGGATACCATGGTCACAATCACACTATATTCATTCCACATATTCATTTTTAATTAATTTTAATTTCCACAAATATCACTCTATAATAATACATTCCGTTGAGATATATGAACTCCAAAGCCATCACTCATTAAAAAATAATTGCATTTCAACCTTCACATTGTTATCATGTTCTCTGTCGTAGTACAGCATGGGTATTCCACTATCAGTATTATATGATGTAATAATACAAATAATATGATAATGTGATAATAGCTAAAAAAATAGCAATTAAAACAATTAAAATAGATTCAGGTAATGCATTTCAGTCAGGTGCACAGTAGTTGTAAAGAATCATACTTAACATGTATTTAAAAACATGTTTAGATAGCAAAAACGAAAGTATACTGTTTAGTCTACCATTATTTTCTTTTTATATAAGGGAAAGGCATTGTGCATGACACCCAGAAGCTTTTAATTAAAATGATAGGCTCCTATATTACCAGAAACTGCTCAAGTCTCATCAGGAAAACGACTTAACCTTTGTCTTTGTTACTATGGCTACTAATGGATGGAGTCACAAATTGTGTGTGTGTGAGCGAGAGAGAGGGAGAGAGCAAGAGAGAGCTTAATAGTCTTTTTAGAGGAAGGTATGCGATTAAAATCTTGTATCAGTGGGTTAGGCCTGAAAGGGCCAGTAATAGTCTCTGTTCTGATCTCTTAATTGAATTTCATAAAGAAAAAACAAGAAATGACCAGTAAAGATACAGCAGGCTTATCAGAGATTATTCTAGGTTATTGCTTTGATCACTTTGTGGTACTTAAAATGGTTGCAATGTAGAAATTACAAAGTAAACAAACCACAGAAACCAAAATGGTGATAATGTCTTACACTTTGGATATTACTGGCATGGCAAAAATAACACAATGTGTGCTATGTCAAAAATATACGTGAAGAAGAACTGAAATGCCTTACACTATTAATTTATCACATGTTTCATTGTCACTCTGCTAACACTTGAGAAACTTGCACTGGGCTCCTATAAATTACAGTGAAGAGCTTTAGTCAGCATTTCTAAGTGAGGAGATTCAAAGGGCAAGCATTCATTTTCTGAGTGAGTCATAATACAGAGTAGGCATTACCTTGAACTATATTTCTTCTTTGATATGTAAAATATAACCTCTACCTTAGCCCCAAAGCTAAATTTGATGGTGTCTTGTTTGGCCTATTGCCATTTAAACATTATATCTGTAGTCGGTTTGGGATTTTTATTAAGATGTATTTGTTTAGCAAATTGTCATGATAAAAGCTTTGAGTCAAAATTGACACCACTACGCAATTAGAAAACACTCTTGTTTTTTTTTTTGCATACTGTATGTTTTAAATAATGTCATTATCTTATTATCCTATACTAGAAACTAGAGTGGCGGAGTGGGGCATCATCAATGTCCATCCACAGGAGAACTTTTCAGGCGCTGGGCAGATTCACACCGGACAGAAATTTCTGCATGAAGGGCAATTTAGAGCAGCAAAGTCACCTTTAATCCATGTTTTGGGGCTGTGGAAGGAAAAAGGGGAATCCAGAGACATGGGGAGAACATGGAAACTCCACCCAGATCAGGATTCAGACCTGGATTCCAGCACTGAGAGCTGAACATGCTGACCACTAAGCCTCTATACCGCCTAATTTATTACATAATAATAATTTCAAATTATGTTCACACAAGCTACTGTTGTTAAAAGCAGTCTAATTAGCATTTGCAGTCATTAATTCCTTTTTCAAAACGTTATGGTTTTCTGTAGTGATTTGTGATGTTTTTATGCTTTATTTTAAGCTTTGACAACATTGACGTAACAATAAATGTAATATCTGAACATTTGTGAACAGCAGTCCACCAGGCCCTCCTAACCCATTGGTAAAGAACTGCAAAAAGTGCAATGTTCCAGTTTTTATGTTGGTATGTCTCCAGCCATAATACAAAAATTAAGAACATACTAAATGATTTTCCCTTATTAATTATTGCATAAATGAACACATTGTACTGTAGCGCAGAGAAAGATCTTTCTACAGAAGCAGTGGACACCTGGAAGATGCACCACATTAAATTTAAGTGTAGGTTTACCATTGCCAAATATTAAATCATTTCATTAAAAGTTACTCTTGAGGAATTGTCTGAAAAATTATTTTTGGAAATGAAATTTTCACAAATAGTAACCTTTATCATCGCTTTAGGATTTTCTCCTCTAAAAAGCTACAAAATCTAGTTTGGACAATACAAATAACATGCACATAGAAGTTTTAAAGAATTATTTTGAAACGTTATTTGTTGTTGTTTTATTTGTTTGCAGTTTCTCTATTACTCTCATGGTCTTTATAAATTATGGAGGAGGACGATACTGGTTTTTTCAGCATGCGCCATGGAATGGTTAAGTATTATAAAATGATATTCCTGTTAACAGATCAATGAGTAGATCTATATAATATGGCTCCGCAAGATTCCTTAAAAATCAATTGTGTAGAGTTGAGTTACATTTCACTATGAAACCGGACCCAGCATTTTCTATGAGCTATAATGACAAAGACTGAACCATGAATTACTTTACAATTTATAATTAAAATATACTTCTAATATGAGATTCACAACTTACTTAACTTTTTAATTCACACGATCTAATCCAGATATTTAGTGTTGTATTTATGTTTAATTACAATAATTCTATTTATCTGCAAATTTATGTAACATCAACTTTGGTTTTTGCATTTGTTTGCATTTAAATTCACTTTTTTTTACTCATGCTAAGAAATTTCTGCAATGTAATTGTTAGGTTATTATGTCATGTATTCTGTTTGGTCCTAAAATAATGATTTTCTACAGAAATACTTCTACTGTGAAGCTTATAATGTTGCCATAACAATGATCTACTGATCATTCATTATCTTCTGCTTCATCCTCTACGAGGGTTGCGGTCGGGTTCCCCATGCCCATCCAGGGGAGAACGTTTCTGGCGCTGGGCAGATACACCCAGGACAGGGCGCCAATATATCGCTTGGCCCACACTCACATACACTATATGGGCAACTTGAAGCATTTCCTTTACCTTAAATCCATGTATTTGGAATGTGGACAGAAACCGGAGAACCAAGAGAAAACCCACGGAGACATGGGGAGAACATGGAAACTCCACCCAGATTGGGATTCAAACCTGGAATCTAAGAGGCGAACGTGCTAACCACTAAGCCACTGTGCCGCCCATGATAACACTAAAGGAACACAAATTAAAATATCAGATCAATTGTGTTATTTGTAAAACTCTTAACTGGCTGTAACTTGTGGGTCCAGCCTCATGCATCTTGAACTCTGAGATAGCTGCTCGTGGCTATATGTTATTATCAAACTTTGTTCTTTTTTTAATGACATCTTCTTTTGCTTTCACATTTTAAATATAATCAAAAACTGCAGATATGGAGGCATGTTTTATTTTTAATGAGACCTAATGATAGTACTACTGTATACTGTATACACACTGTACCAGATTAATTAACTTACTGCCAGTGTTTTGTACATTTAAACCAAAGCAATCATTTTTTATACTTTATTTAAACTTCAGTTTACTCCTCTTTCTCTATGTGTGCGTGTTTGTGTTTGTGTGCACTTGTGTTTCACAGGCCTTACCATAGCTGATCTTGTGATGCCCTGGTAAGCTTCCAGCAAGTACTTAATAAATCAATAGAGAATGATTGCATTCCATTTTTCTGATTATATGAAAGATGTGGAATAAGGTCCAGAAGCTAAATGTCCCTTCAAAATGATTCAGTTTCAGATATTTTTTAGCCTGTGGTGTAGCTTACGCCCACTCATTAATCTGTCTTTCTCGGTTCTTATATTAAGTCTGAAAGCCTAACTACAGTATTATAGTAAAAAAAAGTCCAATTTGAAAAAATTTGTGAAATAGTCTGGATAGTTTATTTCACAAATTGCATCTGCACCATGAGGTTATTTTATGCTCCAAAACCATAATAATCAATGGTTTGACTCTAAAACGAAGTTTATTTGCTCTTTTAAAGCATTTTAAATAGAAAAAAGGAAATCATCAATGGTTATTTTCATTTTTTTTATATTCTTACATTGTTTTTCTCATAACTACTTGTTAATACATTCTAATGTTTATTGATTTATTTATTCTCTCTATGGATTTTAAATCAGAAAGTACAGTAATATTCGAGTTAGTCTGAGTTCATGTGGTCAGTTTGTAGAATCCTGAAGTGTAACATATGGTAACATGGAAACACCTGATGATTTCATATATTGGGACACTCCTCTTACTCTTGAATTTCAAATTTGTTAATCAGTCCTAAAGTCACAGGCTACTGAAAAGACAGCTAGTATAT
>JAOUQT010000036.1:14060882-14070905 GCA_025769995.1 Xyliphius kryptos
AATTGATGTCTCTTAAGTGTCCCTTAGTTTGTAAATGTGCATAACTTGTGTGTGGCCCTGTGTAGGATTGTTCTTGCCCTTGCTCCTAGAGTTGCCGGGTGAGCGCTGGCTGGCTATGACCAATTGTAAATTAAGCGGGAGAAAATAAATGAAGGAATAATAATAATGATAATAATGATAATAATGATAATAATAATAAAAATAATAATAAATATTTTAATGCAATAAAAAATATAATGATATCTGTAATCTCTACTTCCTATTCGAGTCTAGAGCTCCTCATACAGAAAACTAGGGTACAGAGAAAAGAACGTTTCTTTCAAAAAGCATGGCTTTGCATTTTAACTAAAAGGCATCATCACTCATTGAAAACATATCCTGTCTTGCTGCAGCAAGGTGGAGTGTTTCCTCTTTTTATTTGATTTGTTGGATCGATGATTAGGATTACATTATTTCACACGGTCCTCCTATATGTGCCACAAAGAGGTTTTCAATTAACTAAATGCACAGATTAGCATCAATCTTCTTGCCCGTGTCAGTTTTTCACAACCGCTTGGCCTCAAATAAGTGTGATTAGTTTCCGGCAGGCAGGTCACACCTTTCACTTATAAAATCTGTCACTCGAGCACTAAACATCACGCTAATTCAAAGTCTGTCTACTGCTTGAAAAGATAACAAAAAGATATAATCCTCAAATTCTAAATGGGATTTGTAAAGTTTTTTACCTGCTAAAATACACACAGATATAAATACACCAAGGCTGTTCTATTATTGCACATGTTATTATGGGATTTTCTTCCGGTGTATCTTTCTACCTCTCAAAATCAATACATTAGTTGGATTGCTGGATTTGTGAATGTAAATGTGTATGCATTGATGTTTTTCTGCTTTATTTCAAGCATTTCTTGGATAGACCGAGGAGAAAAGCATTAACCCACGATAATAGGTAGCATGGCCGAGCAGTCTAAGGTGCTGGATTTAGGCTCCAGTTTCTTTAGAGGCATGGGTTTGAATCCCACTGCTGCCAGCTGAGTTTTTACAGGGCAGTCTTAGGCTTGTGGTTCCAGCCTTGCGACCGGAAGGTCCCTGGTTCGATTCCAAGTAGTGACAAGTCATGGCTGAAGTGCACTTAGGCAAGGCACCTAACCCCTAGTTGCTCCCCGTGTGCTGTGCTGGCTGCTCACTGCTCCGGGCACATGTGCTTACTTCACCTGTGTGTGTGTATGTTTGTGTTTCACTGCACGGATGGGTTAAATGCAGAGGACTAATTCCGCTGTGTGCAAACATAGTGGCAAAAATGTATTACTTTCACTAATGAGTTTATTGAAAATTAAATATATCAAGGGTTTTTTTTTATTAATTTGCTGTTATATACATTTTTTAAGAAGTGGAACAATAAAATCATTAGAGTCACAAATCATTAAATTGATCTTGTGCCAACGTGCTTTTTCTTCTATATATTTATTGTTTAAATTTCTCAAACTCTAAAGTGGGTCTGTTTTACATGTTAGTGTCATTGTCCTGGCTGCGTATACCTGGGGTGCTCCAGCGTCTGGCTTTTACGTACTTCATACTATCTTTGATGCAGATGTTCTCTCCGAACCAAGAGATCCCACCAAGTCAGGTATGCTTGCATTTTTAGTGTACTTTCAAACGTTTTGAAGCATAGACACAACACAAATTACACACATTACCACTACTATTAGGAAATAAACTATCACTGAATTTTTCTACTGTTGTTTGCAGATGCGCTGGTGGAGCCCGGTTCAAGATGTGGTACTATACTGGCCTGAGTGGATTTTTATTTTGCTCCTGGAAACAGTGTGGCTGTGTGTCACCTTCCTGTTACCGGTGCCTAACTGCCCCACGTGAGTTATTAAGGATGATCTGAATGTCTGAGATTGCTTTTCTTCATGGAACTACATTTTTCAAGCTGATCTAGGACCAACCACTTAGATTTAGCATCTTTTTATGACTTCACAACAACTGTGACCAGGTGAAAACCTGCTCACATACAAAAATCACAAATCTGTGACTAGCCAGTGTGAACTGGAAATAAAGGTTGGAAATGTTTTGGTTAGGGTTATGGGTTTTAATTTTAGAAAACCACAAAAATACACGGAAAACTATTTTTGACTCTGAATATTGTGCACTCGTTGTCCAAATCAGGAAGTTGTAGTGATGTCGTAAAGAGATGCTGAATCTGATTGGATAGGATAGTTGTTGGTGCTGGATCAGCTTGATAGATGAAGTTCCAGAAACAAAAGCAACCTGAACAAATCAGTTTGTGCAAGAAGAGAAAGCTCAACAGTAAAATATGTGCATTAACCCTTAATGTAGTAAACATTTGTGAGCATAAAGCAATTGTGCCACATGTTTAATCTCTATCATTGCTTGATCTTAATGTAATTTGATAACAATATTAATATATCACGTTAATAAGGTTAACTGGGTGACCATGTACATCACTATTACTGTTCATCAATGTCAGCATGAAGTGCCTTTTTAAGCAAGCTTGTTTCGAATAATGCTTTTGTCTTCTGTATAGTCATATAGGTGTGCATACTGCACATTGCTTGATTTGTGTGTGTGTGCGTGAGAGAGCAAGTGAGAGAGAGAGAGAGTGAGAGAGCAAGTGAGAGAGAGAGAGAGAGAGAGAGAGAGAGAGGCAGTCAGGCAGGCTGGTGTGCAGCTCTTATGGGAAACTTCTGGTGATTTATGAGTGTGTGGCAAATGCTTCAGAGGGAATAATTAGCCAATCTCAGTCTGTCATGTGCACTATAAAGATGTAGAGGCAGTGGATCCATCTTCTTTTATTTGCATTTATTTTTTATTTTTTTATTTCTCCATTTTTTTCCCCATCGACAGTTCGCAGTTGTTAATTTTGTCCAACCCTGTAAAGGTATTGGCACATGCAAAATGTTTAGAATATTCAGAAATGATATACCTTTTCTGCATCCCATTTCTGTCTGGAATGTAATACATCGATATAAATGCTTAATTGAGAAAATGAAGGCATTGGAATTTTAGTTTGGTCAGCCACTTAAATCATATACCTGCTTCCTACAGTGGGTATTTAGGAGCTGGAGGGATAGGAGATAATGGTCTATACCCAAACTGTACAGGAGGGGCAGCTGCATATATAGATCGATGGTTATTAGGAGACAATATCTACTGGCATCCAACATGCAAGGTAGGAATAAGCGCCCACTAAATGGAGGACACTTAGATATGTTCTGTCAACTGTACAGAATTTCAAAAGATCGTTTTTTACTATTGAATGTTTTTATTCTCGCAGGCCATGTATCACACAACTCAGCCTTATGACCCAGAAGGAGTCCTGGGCACTCTTAATTCTATTGTCATGGGATTCATTGGGATGCAAGTAGGTTATGTGCACAGATATGTTATATAAACTAAAGAAAAATCTGTATATTGCATAATACACATAAAGGCAGATGATTGATCAAATGCTGTAACTTGCTTTAGAAAGTGTATTTATTTATTTATTTAGATGGCATGGTTTGCTTTTACTTGTCTGCTTAGAAAGAAGTGTCACTACAACTCAGTACAATATTCTTCCAAGTGATCACTTTTATTCTATAAAATACCTTCAGGTTTAGTCTGTTACAGAATGATTTTGCAGATGCCATTATCAAATCAACAAAGAAGGAAAAACAAGGGTGAAAAATGATCTGCAATCCAAATATATGGCTTCATCCTGATCCTGAGTGTATCACTGATGTAAAAAAGTAAAAAGAATCAACTGGGAATGCTTTTACTTCATTTAAAGGCCCAGTACTGTAACAATATCAGGGCTAAGGTTAAAAAATGAACAGTATATT
Organism: Xyliphius kryptos; assembly: GCA_025769995.1. Taxonomy (NCBI): domain Eukaryota; kingdom Metazoa; phylum Chordata; class Actinopteri; order Siluriformes; family Aspredinidae; genus Xyliphius; species Xyliphius kryptos. The sequence continues at coordinate 14,064,728 of JAOUQT010000036.1, forward strand.
GAGATGAAACCTGCAATCTGGACTTTCTTCAATTTTCAATCCAAGGGCATTGTATTGTTGCATGGTGCATGTGTGCACACCGTTTTCCATACTGCAGACACTCTCCATCTTATCCTATCAGGCTAACACCTGTTTGATTCCCGGAAACCAGACCTATGAGGATGAAGATTCATGTCTCATGAATAAGTGAAGAGAGCAGTTAATTCGAAGGTCACGGCCCTGAATAAAACAGTTTTATTAAGGGAATTAGAAAGATTGTTGGCAAATAGACAAACTATTTTGACAAGGAGGGAGATTATGTAAAAAAATGATCTATTTGACTGTTCTTTATTATGATTCAAATAGATTTAACCAAAATGTAGATCATCTTTGACTCACCCTCATATCTTTTCAACGAATGTTGTTTTATGCCTTCAGTAAATGCCCAAGATTCATTGGCAGCACAGATTGAAGCAGTTCTAGTTGTTTGTGATGAACCAACGCCTTATTAATATACTTTTATATTGTTTTATTTTTTATGTATTTTCTCTCCTGCTTAAATGTATTTAATCTTCCCATTTGGTAGATATACATATAACTGTTGCAGTCCAGCATTTTTGCACATGTTTTCCCATCATGCACTGCTAAATGAAAAAGGGGAGGGCTTGACTGTAAACAGCTGGATTGAGTTTGCATGCATAAAATTAGTTAGTATACACTAACTAACTTATGTAAATTAAAATCGTCACAGTATATTATTTTTAAAAGTTAGGAAATGACATTCCTACTATGTCATTTTCAGCAGTCTAGATACAGCAGCTCAGTTCGTAGCGTGTGTGCTGCTGGAAAAATCCAAGAATGTCAGTAACTAGTTTAGACTCCCCGTTACTGCGAGTGCTGACAAGAAATGGTGATGTTCAGTCAGCTCATCCCTATCCCTTGGAGGACATCTTTGCAGCCAGCCATCCTAAAGCAATGACAGAGTATGACATTGAAATTTTGCACTGAATGTCTCCTTATTAGCCTTAATTAAATACAATTAAATACAACTATGAATTAAATGCAATCTTTTAATTTCCATATAACCCCACCACATAAAAAAAATATTGTTATTACAGGTGACTGGGGCTGGACTAGTTCCGCTGATGCACAGCTGCTTCCTCTCAGGGACATAAACAGTGTGTAGTGTTATATATTGCCCTATCCTATAGTGTTGTCTATCAGAGGACCAAAACTGTTCTCACCCCTTGATAGTGGCATTGCTCTGAGGGGTGAGAACTTGCCGTGCAAACCTGGACACATTGCTCTCTTCCCTAAGGGCGGAGATGAAAAACAGTTAGAGGCAAGCCCGTCAATCAGCACGCCTTAGAGAACACGGCAGGTGTCAGGCCCTTGGTGCTTGTGTCCGTCCACTAGCACTCGGCTGAGCCACATTCGTCATCACTGGCTTAATCAGTAAGCGTGGAGAGCTGTGAAACCCGAGCTCAGTGTCAGGGACATAAGCAGCACATCCGCTAGCAGCCTTACCAAATCCAACATTGTGCAAGGGGAACTTTCAATGGGCCCTGTGGTCCAGTTTTTACGGCTGTGATATGGGATTCTGGATTTAGTAGAGTTTATAATTGTATTTTGTGATCTTTACTAGTTGCCAAACAAACAGTGTGTTACTTGCATATTATGTTGATGTTTTGATATGGGTGAAAGCATTTTCATTCATTGAAACCTGTATAGTTTATGTATATTCATCTGGACATTAAAAGATTACTGTCACTATTCATTAAAAACAGGGGTTATGCTATTATTATTATTTTAATTAATGTTATAGATGATACGTTATAATGTGCCTTTTATTTCTTCAGGCAGGAAAGATTTTCCTCTTCTACCGCAAACTATACAAAACGATCATCATACGATTCACAATCTGGGCCATTATACTGGTATGTTGTTCTCATTATGAAAAATGCATCGTATTTTACTTTGCATCAAACAAAAATAAAGATAGGAAGATATAATGCAATTTAATACGAAATTTTAAAATGCACTGTAACCTTTTGAGGTGATTTGTTATACCCTTTGTTTGTTTTGTTTTTTTAATGATAGACAAAAGCAAATCTTAAAAAAATAGCAAACATTAATTGATTAGAAATTATTCTTTTTGTATAAAAGTATATCCCAGTGTTAATTTTAAAACTGGTAGCATAATAAATACATACATACTATGTAAACTGTACGTTGAGACCTTTGTCGTATGGGGGGGGGTTATATTGCGTGTAGTTGCAGACAGTTTATGAAATAGGTAGGCGTCATATGATCTGTGTCAACATGAGCGGAATGGATTCCCAGGCAGAGACTGGCATCCAAGCTCTCTCAGGACTGGACCGGATAACTTGCACAGCTTGTGGATATCCAGCATATTTACTGTTAATGTTACATATTAATTACACAGATCTGATTGTCCAGCCTCTTACATATAACGTGGGCAGTCCTCTATGGTTCCTTCTTATTTCTCTCAACATTTCTACGCTCATACCGTTAGTTATAATGTTAATTCCATATACATACATTGTGGCAAATGTTGAGATTTACTTTGCTAATAAAATAATTAGGTGGATTCAATTATGGGAAGAGAACTAGTGCTTTGGGAATGAAAGGTCCATTTGGGTGGTCTGAATGAATAAGGGGACATAAACCAGGCTGGTGTGAGAGGGCTTTAAAACTCAGTCTCATGGGGGTTATGTGAGATGTCGTCTACTCAGAGAACCTCTTGGACAAATAAGATTGTAGGGATGGCATAGTTATCTTTAGCTGAAATTGTAATAATTTAGGGGCATCTGCAAGCATATGAGACTGCATACAAGGTATGCCTTATTCACGCAGATACATATTTGTAATTTAAGGTGCCAGCTCAAACAGTTAGGTCTGAAATATCAGTCAATGAGCAGAACATTTTTGTGTGCACCCGATTTACTAATTAAGGGACAAGGAATATTGGTTTGTATGTTGCAGGAAAATCCTGCTGCTGGCTTGTTTTGGGGGTCTGGTAGCAGAGTTTCTGGAATGGCCCCTCCAGGGAGCATGTGTGTTGATTGAAGGCTTTTGTCTGGCAGGCTCAAGACATTTCATGAAACAGCATAATAACCAGAGTGAAGTGAAGCCTTAGTATTCTTTATGTTTTATTTATTTGAACAACAATTCATTGGTTTTATATGAAATATAGAAACCAACTAAAACTCTATCGTAACTCTACTAGTTGTTTAGCAATTGTTTATTAATTCATTTTTTTGTATTTATTTCCATCTATCTTCTGCATTCATTCTACAGTTAGTATCTACAGATTAAAAAAGCATTGATGAACGGCTGATAGAATGAGATGTGTAAATTACAGTATCTATATCGGAATCACCAGTAATGATGATAAAAAACTGTCTATTAGCGTCAGTAAAGTTGTTTAGACCACTGAATTGCCTGGTGCTCTCTATGGACCGTTGTTATTCAGTCTCAGGTTTTAGCAAACCAGAATATTTCTAGAGACATTATTTTCTATGCGTTGTGAACAGCAGTAAGTTCAAATACAGATAGTCATTCATTAATTCATTCTTTTTCTTCTGCTTAATCCACAAGGGGTCACTGGCCAGCCTGTGCAGTCTGGCCGCAAGGGCAGGAACAACTTATACATTTTAAAAATACATAAGTGATTATTCATTCATTCATTATCTAATGCTTTATCCACACGGGTCGCAAACCATCCGGTTAGACTACTTGATATATTTTTAATATGGATAATATTCTTCATTCCTTGGTTATAATGAGTGGTTATTTGAGTTACTGTTCTCAATCCAGTCTGCCCATTCCCCTATGAATGGCATTTTTGTCCACACAACTTTCACACACTGGATATTTTCTGTTTTTTTAATGATTCGCTATAAACTCTACAGATGGTTGTGTGTGAAAATCCTAGTAGATCAGCAGTTTCTGAAAATCTCAGACCAGTCTGCCTGGCACCAACAACCATGTTGCCACGTTCAAGTCACTTAAATCAATTCAATTCAATTCTTGCAGCTTAACAAGAATGATATACAGTTTATAAATATAAATGTGAGCTTTAATAAGATTAATTTTTTCCCCAACGAGCAAGCCGATGGCGACGACGACAGTGGCAAGGAAAAACTCCCTGAGATACTAAGAGGAAGAAACCTTGAGAGGAACCCATCCTCATTTGGGTTATATCTGATTGAAAACACCTTTCTTCTCTATTATGATGATTGGTTTGCGCTTCAGAACGTTGTCTTGAACACCTCTACATGCCTTTTTGTGGCCATGTTGTGGCCATGTGATTGGCTGATTGGATATTTGTGTTAACAAGAATTTGAACACCAGTAATTTTAGACTTTAAACATAAAAATACACAAGCACTTACATTACTTTTAAGATTTTTATGTCGTATGCCGCCATTGCTTGGTTGCACAGATGTGCTCTGTAGGAAAGAATGACATCCTAAACTCTTGTCAACTGCTGCAGGGGAGCAGAACCACAGTTACTAAAGTTCCTGGAATCGTCCATCAGCACAGTTTACCAACTGAGCTATGTAGGCTGTTTTTATAATTTTTTACATATGTTATTGAACTTTAGGATGTCATCCAGTTTAGTATTTGATATCACATTATTCTCAGCTGGCCATGATGGCATGTAGCTATTGGTCAGGGTTCTAAAATGAAGGAAGAAGATTAGTTACAATTTGAGAAGTAAGATCTGGAAAAACATTCAAACCCAGGCTAGATTAAAAATGGCCAGTCACTGAAAATTAGGACTTACTATTTTAAAAGAGAGGAGTTACACCACATGCACTTTAACATGTATCCGAATAACTATAAATTAACACAGACATCTCTTAACATAAGAACAATTTAAAATGGCAGACTACAGTTTGAACATTTTGTTCTACAGTAAATAGGATCTTGGCACAGGGGGTCAGATTCTGGTTAAGTAAGCATAATTGTTCCTTGCCGCATCAGCAGTGTAATAAACATTGCTCTAAAAAAGTGATTCTGGCAGCTGTGATGTGAAACCTGTGGCATGAGATGATCTTTTTGTGCCCCTACTGTCTTAATAAACAATACCCCAAGGTTAATTAGAGTTCAACGATCAGTAGTTGGCCATCTGAGATTAAAATTGAGCGATTGTCCCACATAGCTGTAATAGTCCTGCATCCTGCCTATATTGCCTGCAGACTCAATATAAAACCCAGTGAAGCTATTTCCACATCATTGATTCTGTCATCTATACAGTGATGGATATTGGATGCCGATGTGTCCTCCTCTGCCAAAGCAAGATACGTTTGTCCAAGTTATTGTCACTTTTAAAAGTATATACTTATTCCTGTTAGCTTTTCAGAGAACATAGACACATGTTTTGCTAACAGTATGTGTTCACTGCAGTAGCAAAGTCTGTACAACATCTAGGTATAATCATGTTATATGTAAGATGATATTGCTTAAGAAGTTATGAATTGTGTGTTGTATTGTGTCCAGGTCTGTATGACTTGGCAAGACTTATCTCTTAGAAGCTCAGCTAATCTGCTTGATTCTTTACTTCACTGCTCTAGATCTCCACTGTCCGGAGAGTGCTTGCTTTATGGCTCAGCATTGATTTGAAATCTGTTTCATTGTGACCCTCAGGGAATCTTGGCGGCCATCCTTTCTAAGTGCACGCGAGACTCTGGATTTATACCTGTCAATAAAAACCTTTGGTAAGTGCTTCCTGACCCCCTAAATCCAGTCACTTATATCCCCAGTCAAGAAGGGATGAGTCTACAGTAAGAACAAATCAGAGCATGCTAAAACACACATTTACTTACCTCTTACTGTGGACCAGCCTGTAAATAATCACCCTTCCACTTGGAAGAATGAGACAAGCTGGGTAATGTATCCTCCTACAAGATCACTCTTCTTTACAGCCAGGAAAGAGCAGCTTTACACTCCCAACTCTCCATCATGTCCAAATGCTTCCTCTCACTAAAAATATTTTGTAGTAAAATGTACGGAGCTGTTGTGCTGAATAGCTATTTTCCAGAATTTCATATGTATGGGGGTGCCATTTATATAGATGCACACATATATATATATAGGGGTTAGACAATGAAACTGAAACACCTGGTTTTAGACCACAATAATTTATTAATATGGTGTAGGGCCTCCTTTTG
>JAOUQT010000036.1:14174798-14187458 GCA_025769995.1 Xyliphius kryptos
AAGACTATTGTTGCCCTCCAGGAGCACTCTAAGTGCAAGGTGTGCTCTTAGACACCAAAGACCGCAGGGTAACTTCTAAGCAACTGAAAGTCGCTCTCACATGGGCCAATCCTAATGTTCATGAGTCCATCATCAGAAGAACACTGTACAACAATGGGTGCATGGCAGGTTTGGAAGAAGAAAGCCACTGCTCTCCAATAAGAACATTGCTGCTCGTCTGCAGTTTGCTAAAGATGTGTGGACAATCCAGAAGTCTATTGGAAGAATCTTTTGTGGACAAATGAGATGATGATTATATTAGAGATTTCTAATGGAAGATGTCTAGACATCTGTCCACGAACAGAATCTTAAGAGAAGGTGGTTCATGCAGCAAGACAACTGCCTTAAGCAAGCCCTTCTAGCAAAGAATGGTTAAAGAAGAATAAAATTTTTTTTTTGGAATGGCCAAAAGTCAAATTCCTAACCTTAATCCAACAGAATGTGAGCGGTTAATGTGAGAAAACTCACCAATGTCACAGAGATGAAACTGTTCTGTATGGAGAAATAAGCTAAAATCATTAGTTTAACTGGGTTCTCCTTATTTACTTTCAGGACGGTGAAAGTCTGATCTTTGAGGTAGTCATATTTATGCAGAGATACAGAAAATTCATGGTTCAAAAAATTTCCAGCAACACTGTAGGGTGTATATAGTTAACTGTGCATGGTAGAGCAGCAACCAAAACAAGAAGTCCAATGGATTGTCTGTAGTCCTCTTAGATAACAGTGGGTAGTGCATATACTATATAGCCAAAAAATATTTGCTCACCCATCCAAATGATCAGAATCAGTTTTTAAATCACTTCCATTGCCACATATATGACATGAAGACTTTTTTTACAGACATTTGTAAAAGAATGTGTCGCTCTCAGGAGCTCAGTAAATTCCACAGTGGAACTGTGATAGGACGCCACCTGTGCAACAAATCCAGTCATGAAATGTCCTCGCTCTTATATATTCCACTGTCAACTGTCAGCTGTATTATAAGAAAATGGGAACAACAACAACTCAACAACGAAGTGGTAGGCCATGTAAACTGACGGAGTGACATCAGTGGACGCTAATGCGCATAGTGCGAAGAGGTCGCCAACTTTCTGCAGAGTCAATCAATACAAACCTCCAAACTTCATTTGGCCTTCAGATTAGCTCAAGAACAATGCACAGAGAGCTTCATAGATGGGTTTCCATGGTCGAGCAGCTAATTATGTAAGTCAAGGCAGGTGAGCAATAACTTTTGGCAACCTAGTGTATCTTCACCGTAGATAAATAGAATAAGTTTGTAAGCACCAAGATTCCACCTAGAGATGACAACTGTCAGTGAGGTGACAATAACCACATCACTCTGACAGAGCTCCAGCATTGCTCTGTGCCGAGAGGGAAACCAGCCAAAAGAACAACCATTTCTGAACAACACCACTCTGGACTGAATACCAGACATCATATCTGGAGGAAACAAGGCAACATCATCTCCTGACCAATACCATTGCTGTAGGATTGTTTTTCAGCAGAAGAAACTGGAAGACTTGTCAGAGTCGAGGAAACAATTAGTACAGCAATGTACATAGACATCTTTGATCTTTTGACTCTGGACCGCTGGGTGCGGTAAAGGTTTGTCTGCCAACAGGATAACACACAACTAAAATAACAAATGCATAGGGACAACTCTGTGAATGTTCTTGAATGGCCTGAGCCTAGTCTTGATTTGAGTAAAAGAGATTTGAGTATGCAGTTGCTGCCAAAGGTAAAATTATTAAGCAAAGGCTGTGAATACTTATGTAAATGTGTGAATTCATGTGCCATCATCTCTTCGTGATGGTTGGTTAACAGTGACATGCACTGAACGAGTATATACACTATATTTCCAAAAGTATTTGCTCACCTATCCAAATTGTCTGAATCAGTTGTTTCAATCCCTTCCATGGCCACAAGTGTATGAATGCTTCAGCATACCAAGACATTTTGGACAATTCCATGCTTCCTACTTTGTTGTCCTAACCTTAACACGATAGAACAACTTTGGGATGAATTAAAGCGGAGAATGAGAGCAAGGCCTTCTCGCCAATATCATTGTGTGACCTCACAAATGAGATTCCGGAAGAATAGTCTAAAAATTCCCATAAATACACTCCTAAACCTTGTGGACAGCCTTCCCAGAAGAGTTGAAGCTGTTCTAGCTGCAAAGGGTAGAATTAAGAGGGGATATGAATTTTATTTAGAACAGGGCTGTAACAATAAAAAAGGAAAAAGTGAAGCGCTGTGAATACTTTACGGAGGCATTGTTCAATACCAAACCTAATCCATCTATAATGTTAATATCCACCCAGCCATCCCATATCTGTACATGCAATGTATTTCTGCACGTTTCCACTGCACTGTTTTTCACACCAATGTGTTAATTAACATATCAGGACAGAAGGCATTGCAAACATCTAAAGAATTATTTCTGGAATTTAAGCATTGTTTGCCACAATTCATTATTAAAACTACACATAAGCACAAAGTCAAACTGTATGTGACACCATGAAACCATCATCATCATCATCATCATCATCATAAACTACTGGAAAGCTTCAGAACTACAAAGAGATACATTTTCAACATTCTACATTGCTGCTTTGCCAGTAGAGTTCAGATCTGTATGCGAAACAGACCATCTAGAGCTTCAATTTAAAAACAAAGACTTTTTGTTTAGTTTTGAGATTCTACACAAATATAAACTGTGATATACACATAAGTTGTATAAATAAACACTGACTCCTTTGGTGAAACTAGCTTAGGCAGTCCGAAATCTTCAACCTTTCTTTGGATTTTATAGAAGTTGCCACATTGAAACGGGCACCGTACTTTTATTCAGTAATGAGAATAAACCTGATCTTAATGGATTAATCTTTGACTCAGTTCATTTATGTCTCTGAACATTGTTCACAACAATTACATATTTATCTGTGATACTGGGATAACTAAAGACACCTTGAAATTTTATTTATGGAGCTTGCTTAATAATGTCCAAACTTAATAATAATGAAACCATAGTCGTCTGTGTGAGAGTGAGTAATGACACTATAGTAAACATCAATACAATAGACTGAAGATATTAAAAAAGCAATTGTGGTGATGAAGAACATACTGTGAATACAAGTCAGTTTACCAGCTGGGGTAAAAGCAACAACTTGTGCTACTTTTACCACAGACAGTTTGTTGGAGGACGGAGGTGAAATGCCAGTGTTTCAGCATCAGCTGCACTTGTGGACTGTTTCTAAACCACACAACCACAGGTGAATCAAGAGTGAAGAAACCATCAGCAAACATCCAGCTGAAGGTCAGTAGGTGGCCAGCCATATGTGGTTAACCTGCGAGATGAGCATGGATCTATTAAGACAAACTGGCAGTGCTGCGGAAACGTGCATGGGCCAGCTTTCACATGTAGAAGGTGCAAAAATGCAGCTGTACAACTGCCTGAACTGGCTAAATCTACCAGATGTCCTGTTTTCTGCCACATTCTACGTTCAATGACCCAGAATATGTTCAGAGAATTTTTTTTTTTTTTAACATGGAATGCGGGCGTGCGTTTAAGTATGTAAACGCACTTAAGTATTGGTTTTCAGAAGACTTAAAATGATTGGGAACGAATACACTGATGCCTCTCTTTCGTTCTTAAAAGGAGGGTATGGCCATTATTTTTGGCACCCGTTTTTGAGGCGCTAACCCCGCCTCCTGTCATATGATTGGGTAACACTTAAACTGATCCACGTAACGTGTTCAATGGGTGGATGAGCCTAGACGTATTAGCCAATCATAATGCAGAAAACAGGATTATACCGGAATGTGTGTAGAAAAGAAAATGTAATTCCGGATGCTGATATTTGGCGGCCCAAAAAAATTCTAGCAACAGAGTAGCTGGAAAAGTGAGTGAAAGTTTAACCAGTTTACTATCGCACCAGGTTAGTTGCCTTCATATTTCTATTCACAAATCGTACGTAATACCGATATGAATGTCCATAATGCCAAAGCTATATTATGCTAAACAGCTTCGTATCAGCTCTGAATTAACTTACCGGCTCTGACAGACAAGGATCCATCCTTCCTGCTGCACCATAAAGCATTGTCTCCACTCTGGAGTATGTAATGGTCTTTCGCCTGAAACAGCTCCATGTCGACGTCAAGTCAAGCAAAAACCTGCAGCTATTAAAGAGCGAACCCCTCCGCGGCGAGACACCGGAGAGCACACATAACAGCTCTCAGGTAGCTAGCTAACCTGCTCTATGTCTGATAAGACAGTTTCGGCAGATATAACGCACAGCTATGTATTCGCGTTTTCTACATTAATAAACGGCAATAATGTGTCGTTTTAGCTCATTTTTTATAGCTAGTAATCTATTTCACTCTATTAATGAAGATATTCAGCAACGCTAGTCTAGTAGGAGATATCTCTAGTCGTGCCTGACATTAGGCTGTGATTATTTCCCCCTTGAATGAAGAACAGAGCCGTGTACAGGCACGCACGGTTGCCAGGTGTGTGATATTCAGTCCGCGGATATTCCTAGACGAAATACTGTATTAAAACTGTGCACAGTCGAGATTAATGACGTGTGTGAGGTTGGCACATGGTAAGGGACTGACATTTAAAGAATCACATAAGCTTTAAATTGCCTTTCACGTCACGCCTTTTACATTAATAACTGGACACTGAGTTAAGGTACATATTTAGTCATGTAAATGTGAAATTCCCTGAATCATAATGGATGTATTTATATACATGTTATATACATACAAGTGTTGCCAAGATGTCAAGTTTGTGTGTTGAATTTGACTTTTGGGTATATATATACTGGGGGTTCAATGCTTTTCTCAATGGCCAAGGGTCAAGCAGGCAAACTTTTTGCTCCCCAACCTGCCACTCTGACCATTTGCACATAGTTTCCAAGATAAGGATTTCGGTAAATATGTGTATTTTTAGCATTATATGTAATTTAGATTTACCATCTATATGTCTATTTGAAGGTGGTGATTATATATATCAATAACAAAAGGAGCTAACGAACCAAAAAGACTTGTAATGACACACAGTCAATATCATTGTACTAAGGAGAATGATGCATCAGCACTGTGCCTACATCTTTCAGTAAATAAAAAATAAATAATAATGATTAGACCAAATTCCCTGTTTCATCCATGTATATTTAACTTTTACAAGTCAGTGTCAAGTAAGGCACCTCATCCATTGTGTGTTTTATTATCCAAATACAATTAATCAAATCTATTTAAATCGCTTAGCGGTTAAAATAGTATGAGGTGAGCAAGAACTGAGGATGTGGCAACACCAGAGGAGTGGCTAACTGCGAGTTCCTGCAAGAACCGTATCACGTGACCAGCTTCGTCATTTCATGGAAAAAAAACAATGGAGCAAAACAACTCATATTTGTTCATGACTCACCACTGCTCCTGCTTATCAATCTACTTTGTGGAATCTATTGTTTGATGTGGGTGAATAATTTGTACAATAGTCAGAAATCAGTAATCAAAAACCAATGTATGTCGTGGATATTTTAATGATTATTAAACAACAAAGGGTAGAAGAATCTATGTCTCATAGATACATATTTACAAACGTGTCATCTCCGTTGATGCGACTAATGGGTCAATGCTTGAGTGTAAGAGCTTTAGCCTATCCGAGTTCTCATTTAGCACAAGGCAGGGTAACACACTGGATTGTCCATGGCAGGGCACAAGCACATTCAATTATTCAAGGTTAATATTTAATTTTTAATTTGTCTGACTACATGCCTTTGTACTGTTGGAGGAAGCTCCCAGAAAAAAAACTCATAGAGAACATAGAAATTTCACACATAGGCTATACAGTGATTACAAAACTTTGTAAATTAAAACACTTAACTATGCTGAATTGATACGATTTACTGCCAGATCGTGTAAATTAACGAGTGGATAGTGATTAATAACATGTTTACTATGTTGTTATAATTGTCCTGAATCACTTCTGTCTAATGATCTTAATCACATTTATCAGACTATTATCATTTGTATGAAAGGTACAGCTAAGATATACATATAAAATTAAATTTTACTAGGGGCGGCATTGTGGCACAGAGGCTGTAACCTCAAGGAAATGTGTGTGTGGAGTGAAATGTGTATATGTGCCGTACGATGGATTCGCACCCATGTCTAGGGTTGTTCCTGCCATTGCGCCCAGAGTTCCCCAGTGGGTTTTCCCGTGACCCTAAAATTAGCATTAAGCGGGCATAGAAAATCGATAAATGAAAATGAATGATTGAAAATTTTTAATGAATGTTTTTTTTTCTGGTCATCTTAACTATTTTTATTGTATTTGCATACACTTACTTGACACACATTTAGGTACGCCTGGTCAATTGAATGCAAAAATATCTAATTAGCCAATCACATGGTGCATTTAGGCTTGTAGAGGTGGTCAAGATAACTTTCTTAGGTGCAAACAGAGCATCAGTTTGGGAAAGAAATGTGATAATTGACATTGAACGTGTATTTCACGTTGTACGTCCGAGTATTTCAGAAACTTCTGATCTACTTTTCACTCACAATCATCTCTAGGGTTTAGAGAGAGTGGTCTGAAAAAGAAATAGTATCTAGTGAGCGGCAGTTGCATGTGAGAGGTCAGAGGAGAATTAACAGACTAGTTTAAGATGATCGAAAAGCAACAGCAACTCAAATAACTACTCCTTACAACCAAGGGATGCAGAATACCTTCTCTATTAAAAGTACAACAAATAATTAAGGCAGTTCTGAAGGCAAGGTTTTACTACCAGGGTGTACATAATAAAGTGGCCAGTGAGTGTATAGCACTATATTACATTGCAACCAGCTGTAACTGTATACTGTTTAATTCCAGTCGGGGTCATTATGTGCGTGCAGTGTTCTAAAGACTCACAGAAGTCACACGAGAAGGGACGCACACTATAATTCTCAGATCTTTTATTATTCATGTATATTTTGTGTTTTAAGAGAATACAGTTTAATGCAGATGAAGGACATTTTTACCACTTGAAAATATGTAAAAATGTTCATTTTGGCACAAAAATAGAATATAAATATAACACTGTTGTCTATATTATTCAACCATTAATACTGTATCTAGATCACAACATTGTTGTCAAAACACAGCTGATCAGTTCAGTTTTCTTTTCCAAATGTAAAGAATAGTTATATAATGTCAACTTCATAAAATAATGGCCCATGTCATTTTCCCCAGGTTTTTCATTTAAACATTATTCATGTTGATTACAATTCACTCTTGACTTAGGCCATTTTATTACGGGGTAGAAACACATGATCTGTTAAACTAAGGTCATAGCTGATTTTACCAGAGGTGGACAGCATGGTGAGGAGGTGATTTAGGCAAAAAATATCATTTTGGTCAAAAAATGAATTGGGTCATTATTTTAGGAAGGTGACAATAAGTAGTTTGTTGTGCACATGAAACCTTAACTCCTTTATACTGGTAGATTGTCTTTGCCGAAACCAGTGTCCTTCTAAGAAACAGTGGGTATTATTAGTTGAATTTTAAAAGCTTTTCATCTTAATAGACTAAAGGCAAACATAGGATACTTGTCCTAAGTAGAAGCAAAATATAAAGCACAATCATTTGAATAAAGGCCTCTTATCTGAGACTAAGTTTCAGGATGAAACTTAGCCACCACATGTTCACCTCAATGGTCCTGCTATAAGACACTTGTACAGTAAAATTCCACAAGAGCTTATAATTTAACAACACATGTAACTGCACTCAGCAAACAAATCACATATTTACTGTCAGTCAAACTAATTACTTAATTGTGCATGCAACCAATATCAGATTGAAGAGGTGTGCTTAGCGTCTCTTTAATACTAAAGCTTTGGTTTGCATTTGTTATATTTCCTTGGCCTTCTCCATATCTGCCGGGCTAACCAAACTAGGTTCTGATTTCTCCGCTTCAGTGTTTCTGATGCTCAATTGTGCTTCTGATTTCTCACCCAACATCTCCAGTTCCTCAAGAATGGTCTGTACTCTACGGACTCCATCGCGTCGGGCCTGACGCACATCAATACGTCCCTCTGGGTCAACCGAGTCCAAAGCCAACAGTTCTTTCGTTAAAAATTCTTCCAGTGACAGATAACTTTTATCATTCTTTTTCCCATCAAAACTTTTCACCTTCTGGGCAAGTTTCTCCACATGGTCCAGTATTTGCTGTACCTTCATCAGTCCTGGGTGACTTGAACTTGGATCCACTTTTTCCTCAAACTGAACTTCTGGTTGTGAAAATGCTGCTTCCTGGGTTTCTGGTGTCACTGGTACCTGCATGGAACTTACATTTGTTGTCTCTTGCATTGGTGGTGGCAGTTGTTCAGATTGTAGCACAGGCTGTTGAATGGGGGTCTGTATATGCTCCTGTTCAGGTTCCAGAATGGGATAATGCTGTGTCAGTGGTGATATGACATGTGGTACATGCTGCTGTGGTTCAGCCATTCTCTGAATAGGAATCTCAATGGGGTGGCTGGTATGATGCTCAGTAAGATGATCAACTTTAGGAGGAATCTCTGTATGTACAACATGCTGCTGGACCTAGAAAAAAATATTTAAGTCATTAGTCCCTGTTGTCACAGTTTCAATGTACAAATGTTAATATTATTTTTATGCAACTTAAAATAACCCTTTAATGTCACTTTCCTTAAAACGTCATGCAAAATATTAAAAGAGTTTATTTTATATTAAACAATGGGTTTATACCAGTGTCATGCTGCTCTATGTTATTTGAATCTCACTTTTTATAAAACATCCAAGCATTCACTCCGCCAACATTACCTGTGGCCTTTCACTTATGATCTGTGCTCTGACTGGCTCCTGAATCTTTACACCAGGGAATAAGAGTGGACTCGCTGAACGATTCTGCTCAAGCCGGATGGGCACTTGTTCACGGTAGGTTGGGACTTTTTCTCGAGAGGAAAATGCAGGGCCAGGGCTCCATTCTTCTGCTTGCCGGCCAGGAATGGAGGGTTGATACTCTGTTTGCCTGGAGAGTTTAGGATGGGCAGTGTGGGTTTGTGGACTGCCTCCATTCCTCTCATGAATTACAGGAATAGGAATATAGCCTGTCCGGAGGCCAGTATTACTGGCTCTGGTAGGTTGATGATGTGAGTTGATATAAGACTGTGTCCCCTGTGGCGAGTGGTGCATGTGGTGAACCTGAAATTAAAAACATAAATGAAGATTTCTAATGTGTTATGGTGTACTGTCAATGAAATCAGATCAAAAACGATTTGTAACCACTGTATTCTCGCTTGGATAAACTCGTTCTGACAGTTATAGGTTTCCAGCTCCATTAAGTATTTCTATTTTTACATTTCTGAAAGAGAAATACTGGTGTGGGGTTCAGCATAAACACTTTAACAGTTTAGCAGAGAGATTATCTGAAATACAGTGAAGGCTGGAGATGCGATGTAGACAGAGGGCTGTGCCATACTTGCCTATGTACTACGAATGTCAGAGGAGGATTCCAGTAGAGAATATATAACTTTTGTCTCTGATAAATTGTCTAATGATTGTGTCAATTAGTTTCTGTACATTGCTTCTAAATTACATGAACTTCATGCATAACATACACAGCAAATATGCACAAAAGTACATAGCTAATAGTAAGTATACCTTCACACTAAGCAATCTAGTACTGGCCTTTTATGAAAAATGACAAAATATTAGTCTAAGCACATGAATTAGTCCTAAATGGCTTATATAAAGCCTAACAATTACATCAATATTCCAAGAGCATTTTATGCAAGTACACATAACATAAAACTCTAGAAGATTTAGGTTGTACCTCAGGTCCATGTGAGACAGGTGAACAGGATAGGCAGTGTGAATCAGCCTCTGGCATTGCCTGTACTGGAGATCTTGGTCGACAGTGCAGTGTGGGTGTTGGCGATGGAATCCGGCCATCCACTCTAATGCTTTGCTGATTTGTTGGGTGCATATAAGAAAAGGGTGTATACTGTTGCTGCCTTGGTTCAACATTTTCATGGCTGACTGGGATGGGTATATATCCTTGACGCAGAGTTGGATGTTTTATCTCCGGGAAAAAAACTTTGTGTATGTCCTGAGGAGATGATTCTGTAGATTCACATGGGCCGTTCGGGGAAAGCTGTGTAGCCTACAACAAATATATAAGAAATACAAGACGTTTTAAGGTAGAGTTTTATTACAATTACAATTAACCTTAACTATTCCTGTAAAAATTAACAATTCCCATTTCAGCACCATGTAATTTTTCACACATACTATACTATTCTTTATTTCTGTTATGGTGGGGTAAATCGTTTACTTCACATCTCTGTGATGGCTGCAGTGAAAATGACCATATAAATAGTTTCTCTGCATTTACAAATCGTTCACTGCATTAAATATATCTTTTCCCCTTAATTTAACAAAGTTGACTAAATGGTTGTATCTGTAGATCAAAACATGTTCTCAGAGAGCAGCTAACTTCCCACTCATCAATGTGGAATAAACAGCTAAAGAAACCATTCCAACATGCAGTTCCATACACTGGGTGTGATATCACTGTAACAGTGTGTGCAAAGCAGTTTTGCATTGTGCAATACCTATTTATATTACAAAATGCTTTTTTGTCTGAATTCTCTCCTTATATCTATGCAATTGTGGATAATGTACCCACAGCCCACTTAATCTAATCCAGTGTATCTCTTTGCATATATATTTTCCTTTTTTTTTGTTTTTGGCTTGTTTTAAAGTCTTAAATACTTTTCCACACATGGCCTTATGATGTAACTGGGTGTGCTTCACATCGTACTACAATAGTGTATCCCTCCTATACTCACAGTAATATTCTGATATGGTTTAAGATGTTATTCTTTGTAGCGGTTTCTATTCACATTTGTGTTGAGCCATGTCGTGTATGTTTAATTCAAATACTGCAATTTAATATTCTGAAAAACATGGATTGTGTTGCATAAAGCATTTAATAACAGCTATATATGTAACTGTGTTTGTCATGTGTCATATGCCGTCCTTGCTTTGAGATGGTTGGATGCACAGGTGCTCCATGGGATAGGATGACTGAGCAGTTTCCAGCAGCTCATGATACCAACTGAGCTATCCAGGCTGTTACTGTGTTTAACTTCCTATGAAATGTGGAAAATGTGCCTTTTCTTCCATCTTTGTGTATTATTTAGTAATAGAATGTGAAGCATCTTTACTTTAATACAGAAAGCCAGCTCTAAGTTAGAGCTATGCTAATAACGCAATCAGTGCAGTTTAATAAATAAAATCAAAATTGAAAGTGTATGTCCCAATATGAGGTCTTTTCAGCTTTTAATTAATTTCATGTATTTGTAAAGTAAATACATTTCTCACTGGGACTAAAAGGAATATATTGAACCCATGGAAGGTAGGTATAATACGACACTGTGATCGAACTTAGAATATAGAAATAAATCATTTATGATCTAACATCACAAGGCACAAAAGTCTCAAACCCAGATTTTTTTTTACCCAGGATCATATTCTGAGTATAACTCTTCGGACCAGTGAATATTTCACAAATATGTTTTATTAAAAGAAATATACCTGCCATACCTTTACCATCACAACATGACTCACTGTGTGTGCTCAATGGATTGCTGTTTGCTTGACACTGTATCTTAAAATATACTTGGTGAGGGGGTGAGCTTCACTAAACAGATCCCAAGACTTGTCTTACTCATCAATGTGAATCGGTGGGTTCAGCCCCACACCATCTTGCAAAAAAACTAAATATGTTATAATATTACAATCATACTGTCTTACAGGTAAAATTGTGGGTCCATTGGTGAATGCTCTTGGATTATAATAAAGTGTATGTATGTATGTGTAAAAGAAGAATACACATATATATCCTTTTGTGTAAGTAAATCTGATTTGTTCAGTTATTGAATATTTATTTTTTCAATTCGCACAGCAGGATTCACAGAAGAATCTTTTTTAAGGCATGCCACTGTAAACAGAGAAACAGCACGAGTGACCTTATGTCCTCTGACAACTGGCATGACCATGTGTCCACTTTATCTCCTGGCAGCTGTGTCTTTCCAGCAGATACTTTGGTGACACTAACTTTGGACAACACCAAGTGTTGATCTTTCTTAATGAGAGATACCAGCTGGCCAGCAATAGTCTGCCCAAACCCCCTACTCTTTCAAACTCACTCTATAACAGGAATGTTCTTTACTGTTTATGAGCTGAAGTCAAATGGTTGAATGTATAATATTTGCACCCAGTTGGTCTAGTAAGTAACTAGGTGTTCAATTGCATGGATTTTGCTCACTTTTTTATTCTGAAAGCGGGAATATGTACACTGCCTTGTCCCTGGTTTCCATTGGCTATCACTAAAGCATGACAGGAAGGCTCCTTCTCAAATCCCATGTAAGGAAAACTTTCCGAGGTGCGATACCACACGGTTCTAGCAATATTCCCAACTAACCGCAGTCTGCGCAGCTCCCGAGTCTTTAAATAAACATTATGGACATGGTCAAACATTCAGGGTCTTTAGGCGACATAACTGCAGTGCGTCACACCCACACACACATACACACATCAGTCAAGCT
>JAOUQT010000036.1:14485335-14497116 GCA_025769995.1 Xyliphius kryptos
AGGAGGCCCTACACCATACTAATAAATTATTGTGGTCTAAAACCAGGTGTTTCAGTTTCATTGTCCAACCCCTGTACGTAAATTACAATAAAAACTGCAGAGAAACGATTTTTTAACATACGGTTACTTAGCAGCAAAGAAATACGAGGAAGACATGCTTCTAGACTCTTCTATGTACTGGCTCCTAAATGGTGGAATGAACTTTCCCTTAATCTTCGAACTATAAAACCTATTTTTTCTCTTCAAATCCTCTCACTAAAAAATAACAACCCACATGCACGATTCCACAACAGTTTCCTGAGGAAATATTCAATATTCTTATTTGGTTTTCTGATAATTCAGAATAGATTATGTTTACTGTCTTAAAGCACTTTTGTAAGTCGCTCTGGCCAAGGGCGTCTGCTAAATACTGCTAAATACTGTAAATGTGAATAAATAGGGCCAGAATGATGCCAAGTAAAGGATCAGTGTTTATTTAATATAACATCTTTCATTTCCCCAGATAAGAAGAGCCGCCACATATCATCAAAAAGCCCTTTCCTACCCTAAAGAGTACAGCTCAAGCGCTCCATGGGCAGCATTTTAGATATCTCCACACACCACTGGGTCATAGTGGGGGAGTCAGTCTTTAAACACATTTAAACACATTTTTAAACAAAACACATCACCTATATTAGTTAGACAATAATCGTTTTCAGAAAGGTTCAGCAAAAATAGACCTGGCTCTGGTTTAATCTCCTGCTTAAGTATGTTAGTAATCTGCCATGCCATACTTCCCCAGAACTTATTTACCAATGGGCACTGCCAGAGACTGTGAGATAAAGATCCCACTTCTCTATTACACTTCGTACATAATGGGGAATGTGTTGGGTCAATGCGAGTGAGAAATGCGATTGAGTGGTGTGTTGTAATCTATGACGTATCCTATACTGACTAAGTTCTCCGAAGCATTAACCCACACCTCATCCTCAAACTCGCGTCCAATATCTTTTTCTTAGGAAACTTCTTTATTAAGACTGGTCAGACATATAATCTCTTGTCTTCTCGTTGCATCTTCCTATTGGCAATAAGAAGTCATATGACATCTGTTTTCCAAACACTGGCTCATTGGACTGTTTTATTTTTTATTTTGTTTTATCGTAATACTATAAAATTGATAGAGTCTGGGGTTGGTCAGGAGTCAGAAGCAATGATTTCTTATTTTTTCTAAATGCTTACTTAGATTACGGTGGTACAGTGTGTAGTTCTGTCACCTCACAGTATTGATAACAGCAGGAAGTACTGGGTTCTAAGGGGTGGTTTGGGCTATTTCTGTGTGGAGTTTGCATTCTCTCCCCATGTTATTATGGGTTTGCTGTGGGTACTCGTATGCATGCAATGTCAGACCACAGGACATATTTCCACTTTGCATCAATCCATGTCAGATGAGCTGAGGCCAAGAGAAACCTTCGGCATTTCTGGATGTTGTTGATATCTGGCTTTCGAGTTTTATTTTGTATTTGTGGATGGAATGATGAACTGTGTTCACAGAAAACTCTGTTTTCTGAAGTGTTCCTGTGCCCATGTGGTAATATCCATTACAAAATTCTGTCAATTTTTAATGCAGTGCCACCTAAGGTCGCATGCATTCAATGCCGGTTTTCAGCCTTTCAACTCAATTGCAGACATTTCTCCAGATTCTCTGAAACTTTTGATGATATTTTGGATTGTAGAAGATGAAATCCATAAATTCCTTGAGAATATTGCTCTTAAACTGTTGAAGTATTTGCTCACGCAGTTGTCACAAAGTGGGGAACTTTGTCCCCAGCCTTTTTGGGGATGCTCTCTTTATACCCAGATGTGACACTCATCTTTTTCCAATTAACCTGTTTATCTCTGGAATGCTCCAAAGAGGTGTTTTTGAGCATTATTCAACTTTCTTTTCTTGCCCCTGTCCCAACTCATGAAATATCTTGTCCTTGTGGTGTATTCGGTTGAATATGGGTTGAAAGTTATTTGCAACTCATCGTAATCTGTTTTTATTAATGTTTTACTCAACATTTCATCTTCATTGGAATTGGGATTGTATATTGAAATGTTAATGGTCCTCCTAAGTCGTGTACCGAACTTTCTTATGTATTTAGTATTCGTAATCTATGAATTTCCTACTTGAAATTACTACTAGAGGAGGTGCTCACGGGCTTAGTTAGCAAAAAGTGTTTTTGGATCTGCATCATTCTGAAGCCAGCATTAGCCTGTGCTATGTAAGCTAACTTTTTGTGTCCCACCTTTAGAACCCTAGTTTGATTCTCAATATGGATTACTCTGATCTTCTGTCTGGAGTAAACATGTTCGTCATGGGCTTCCTCTGGGAACTCCAGTTTTCTCTCACAGTCAGACTATAGACTTTCTTCTTTTCATGTCTTGAAGCACGTTGGTTATATGACAGTTTCCCATTTCTTTACACGGTCCTTTGCCTTTTTATTAAACACTGCAAGATCATTTGAGCTGTACTGGTTGGGTATTATAGGGGCAGACAAGGCAGTGTTGCATTGTGGGGTCCTCTCCACAATCACAGGCGATTTGGTCAATTTTATATCCCCATCTAGCCGTTTCATCTTTTGATCTTCCTATTCCAGTTCTCAGGCAGTTGAGCGTCTTACACTGAGCCCATGGAGCTTCAGAGCCTGCAGGGAGGGCTCCAAATGGAGGGATACACATGTCATTGGGAGAGGAAACATCCTTAAGCTTCTTTGTCCATAGTTGCAGTCTGAATTCTTCCTGTGATGTAGATAGCAGCTGGACATGGCTGAGAACTCCTCATAGACTTCAGCCATTGGGCGGCCGGTACACGTCCATAGAGAGGCTGGCATTCATCATTGGTGGCCTTGGTCATCTTTACTTTGCTTGCCGACTTCCTGAACTTTATCCTGGGAATCAAAGTAGAAGCGTTCACATTGCGGTCTCCGTCAAGCAATATCACCAATATCACTTGCGATGTCCACCGAATCACTGTAGACTAATTAGAGTCTTTAAATTTCCCTCATTGCGACTGTACTGTGTGTCTTCTGATAAAGTGGTGCCCTGTCTAGGGTTGTTCCACATTGCAACTTGTGCTGCTGGCTATGTTTTTACTTTTGCTTGACCTTAGATTATGAGGGTTTGAACGTGGGTCAGTGAGTGAACGTCCCAGTAGATACCATTCAAATATTTTCAAGCTTTGATTATTATGTGATTATAGCACGTTGCAATGTGCTAGAGGTCAATCATATGAAGATGTGTCATAAATTGTGTTGATAGCCAATAAGTGTTAGAGATCTTATACTGTTATAAGTGAATTGCTAACTGATCCTTAACAGCTTAATATGTTGCGTCGTGCTTTGCTCTGTATTTGTGTGTGCACGCTCAGCATGCTCGCCTGTGAATATGGGCATTTAGCTCCACTATATTTACACACAGACGTTAGCTGGTTTATTTATCGTGCCAGAGTTGGATCAGGAATCTGAAGCCCACAAAGTTATTTACATGCAAGCGCGCATTCCAGCGACGGGCTCAGGGACAATGGCAGGCTTTGAAAGTGATCAGAACGCACTTTGGTCCGGTAACAGGCTTGTCATTGAGAACGATGTCACATGTGCTGAAGTGGAAATGTTTTCTCTTGCACTCTCGTCTGCTTTTCTCAATCCAGACCAGAGAAGACTGCCTTCAGCAGCTCGTGATTCTTGTAATGATATCATTACGGCCAGCGATTGCTTCTCATGCATTGTTTAACAAAGGCACATTTGAAGTGCTCGGCTCGAAACCCCAGACTGAGCTTTCACGTGCTGCCAACACACTGAAAGTGGAACCACGATGAGGGGAAGAAGATAAAGATCTCTTTTTTTCCCATGAGTTCTTCACTAGTTTAGTTCCTAATGACTCAATATTTGAATTAACATCTCAAAATTTCCTCATTATTTCTCTTCTCAGAGAGTTTTTCCTTCAAGCGCTTGCCCCTGGATATCTTCTTTCTGTCCTAACTGTGTCACATCCTATTCTGGTTGTGCCTACAATGGAGGAAGTGGAACATTTAGCCATGTAGAACCACTACCATATCAAGAGCAGTCGCTCACTTCAGCTTACAGTCGCATTAGCTACCTTCCATTCATAACCACATCAAAATCCAACATCCATCAGGAGCCGGTCCCAAATGAGCGTTAACAAACACTTGAGTGCCTTCAGGGGTGAACAGTATAATATATTAAGCACCTCTAATGAAAGAGGCTCTTGTGTGGAAATGAGAGTGAATGCACCGTTAGTGGTTTCAGGTTGTCACGGTGGGTTCTGTTCATTCGATTAGTCATCGATCTGCTCCGTTTAACGCTTTGTTAGTGGTAATGTTCTTGTTTTATGTCATGATTTACATAAGACATGGATGTCTACTAGTGAAGTAGTATTACATCATAATTGAAGAAGGTGAATTATGTTCAAGTTTAAATACAAATGAAAAGCTCTTTGCAGCAACTTTCTCTCCATCATTCTCTCTCTTTCCATCACTCTCTCACACACACTCAGCCTAGTTCTCAGTTGTTTGTCGCCCGTCACGCTCCACTTAGCTTGCTGCTTTCTCAGGGGAGTACCTTAACACCTCAGCAATACACGCTTTCTTTCACTAATCTTTCTTTTCCTTTGCCCAGATTACTGTATCGATATCCATCTTCTGGCCTTTTCTAAAGGCCCGTGGCCCTTCACTGACTCGTATCGATGTGTGAGCAACTTGCAGGCTGCATTTATGAAATTACGCCTAAATCGCCCTCATCTGTAACTTACAATGCCACCTTTGTTTGGCTGCTGCTTCAGTGTTTGCCTTATCCCAGCACTCCTAATCCAGCTAGTAACACATGAGAAATTGCATATCATGACTGTTTGTCATGACAGAGCCCCTCTTAGCAAGATGTTTTGCTGCTAGCTGGTGATTTAAGAGTTGAATCTCTCTATTCATCTATGAAAATCCTGGGTTTGGTTAAACTGGCTTGCAGTTGCACTCAAGTCTTGCCAAGTTGAAGTGCCCTAGCTAACCCTAAACCACAAACCTGCCTGGTCAAATACATCTCCTTCCTTCATGTAAACCATTTCAGACATGTCCTTTTACCTTCATTGTTTGCTTGTTTGATTTAAACAAAGCACCTGATGGAATGAATGCATCTGGGTGTCTTCAGCATCTTGGCACTTACAGAGCTTTATGTCAGGCCTGGCTGGTTGTCAAAGTAGCCTAACCCTGTCCGCCTAATGCTAGTTTATCCTGTTCAGTGGCTACAGACACCCTCCTTCAGCTCATACCTCATTAAACCACTCTGTCTCTTTTCTGGCTCGGGCACTGCAAGTCTTTGTTCTTCCCCTTTTCTCCAGACCTTTCCCATGAGCCATAAATTACAGAGGGTGAAGAAGCTCTTGTAAGCTTTTTTTTCACCACTGCATACAACTTGTGCAACTCACTTAAAGGGAAATAAGGTTGAGATGTTGAAATGTTGAGAAGTTGTGATGAATGTTCAGTGTTGATTTCCATGCCTGAGCCATTGTAGAGGAATATAATCAGCACGGCTATCTGAACGGATAAAAGACACTTTGTTTCCTCTAATGAATGTCTACAGTGAAGCTGGGCATGGAAACTGTCACTGATTTGAGAGTGAGAGTAGTGTGGGATTGGGCACAAGTCGAGTATTAATGGCACATGTAGAGTATTAATTGTGCAAGGGTTCCTGTAAGATATAGCCATTTAATTATCTTGACCAGTGAAGTGTCTGTTTCAATTTTTCAAATGGTGGTTGAATTGATGCTTATTCCAGGAGTTAATCTTGAAATAATTCTATTTAATTGCTCTTAATGAAAAAGTGCCGTTCTCCTTGGCTGCCTGCTAGCTGCTGTATCAGATCATTGAGCTATAATTGGAACAGGGATTAAGGAGTTTCTCAAGTTTATGGTGCAAATTGTAGCCCTGACCTTGATGCGTTTAACCTCTGAGCCACGGCCGCATATAGACATGTGTAAATGCTTGCATGTGTGCAGCTTCATAACCCTGAATGGTTTCTTGAAGCCTGGGACTGGAACCAGACACAAACAACTAAATGTCACACAAGGATATGTTTACGTTGTGCTCGCAGGATTTTGATGAATCCGTGCAGCCTTTTCTTATTCTCTATACATCTGTCATGCGTGCGTGCATGTGTTTGTGTATGGAGTAGATTAATGGACCCGTCTTGCGTTTATTATCCAGCATTGGTGACAGACAGACATTGTGCAACCCTGCTGGGACCCTCTGCCCTTCCAGCCATGTAGCTGGATCCCCCGCCTCTCCATCCTTTAAAGAGCCACGATGTTCCAACTGCTCCCTGGGGTCATGCTGCCAAGCAAAGGGCATGACCTAGCACACACATAATTGGCTTTATTTCTCCATCACGTCCCAGTCGCTGCTTTATTGCTGTTATTGTTGAAGATCAAGTGTGAATATCCGTCTTTCAGATGCCTTTTGTGATATCATGAACACTTAATTAGATTTTCATTTATTCCTTTGGCAGCGGCTTTATTCCAAGCGCTCAGTCTAGCAATGGTGGTAGCAGAACGTGCCCACTGGGCTGCTTTGTTTCTCTTTAATGTTGCATTAGTATTGCTGCTTATGTGAATAAAGTGGGGGATTTAGAAATTGGATCAATGTTCTCTCTTTACTTATAAGGGTGTAAATTGTAAACAAGGTAGCGTGGCAATCTGACGAGGCAAGGAGGCTTTGGAGACAGGGATGTGTGGGCTATCTGAAATGCTATCACCGTGGCTGTGTGATATTAAGCATGTGTTTGTGTGTGTTTCTTGTTTTGCAGGAGGCTGCCACGTTTGCTCGCGAGCAGGGCTTCGAGGTGAGTGGACATCAGCACGCATGCACTAAACACATCCTAAAGGATTATTTTTCAGCTGATAATGAAGTTCTTTTTCGGACAGTGATTGATGCGCTATTATACTCCCTTGGCCCCCTCGCAGCAGTCACCATAGCAACCTGGCAGTCGTCATGGTTTCTTTGTTCAGCCATCGCTGCCTCTCTCTCACACACACACACACAAACACACATCTCCTCTAGTCTCCTCTATTCGCTCTCTCTCTCGCACACATTCTCTCCTCTGCTCCCTCTCTTACCGACACACACACACATTTCACTCCACCACTCCCTCACATATACACACACACACACACACCTTTCCTCTCTCTCTCTCTCTCTCTCTTTCCTTTTCTGTTCTGACGCATTCCTCCCAGGCCTGCACCCAACATCGCCTACAGATGTTATTTATTGAATTTTGAGAAGGCTCATGGGAAGAGAGAGATCCTCAGGGGGCAGGCTTGTGCACAGTCTGCAATTGGCAGGTGGCTTTGTTAAGGAGCCCACCTTGTTAGCTTCATTAGGCTGTGTGAGGATTCACTGCTCAGCTGTGGTATTATCCTCAATTATGCAGCGCTGTTCCCCCCCCCCTCCCCCCTCATAAATAGTAGATCACCTCTCCCCCTAGCCCCGAATATGTAAACACAGTGATTGGCCATGTTAAAGCATAACATGTCAGAATAATAAGGGCTATAAGAGTCTGTCCAGATCATGCTAATGCAGCATTGTATTTTTAGCGCGCGGATTCGCAACGGGAGGGGGGGGGGGATCCGGGCCGTCCTGGGCCGCTTGATGTAAATTTGTCCAGAAAGTAAATGTGAGTTTAGGAACGATATGCTTAAATAATTGAAGCGGCTTATCTTTTTTTCAGCCGCAGAGCTATCCGCCTGAATGTGTTTCTTCTCGGTATGAATAATTGTCTTCACCAGGATCACTCAAGGTGCGATCAACGTGACTGGAATGCAGAGCAGATCCTGGCAGCCGAGGCGGTTAGAGGGAGAGCGAGATACGGAGAAGAGGGTGAGGGTGGGAGTGAGCGAGCGAGGGAGAAACGAGGATGGGTTGCCGAGCCAGAGAGGGAAGAAAAGAGAGGAGGGGCCAAAGGCTCGCTCTGTACACAGTAAATATATAAATGGCAAGCACTGTCACACATCAAGAGTGCCTCTTCAATAAAGCCACCCATGTCAACCTGATTTAGGACTCGTAAGCAACAAAAAGTCTTTAACCTGCTGTTTTTCACCCTTAACAGTGGCCTTGCAGACCCCAGGATGTTTCTCGGTCTCTATAAGTTAGTTTTATGCTACATTTATATAATTAGTTTGTTTTATAATTTGCATTCGAGGGCGGCATGGTGGCTTGGTGGTTAGCATGTTCGCCTCTCAGCGCTGGGGATTCCCGGTTCGAATCCCGATCTGGGTGGAGTTTCCATGTTCTCCCCGTGTCCATGTGGGTTTACTCCAGCTTCTCTGGATTCCTCCCACATATCCTTTCCGATGTTTAGCGGTTCAGTCTTAAAATATTATAAACTGCTTTAAAACCTAAACTTTAATTCCTGCTAAACTGAGACGTTACAAATCAGTCAAACATGTACACCTAGGGACATTTGATGAATGTTGCAGGTTCTCCACTCAACAGACCGAGATATTATTATCTTATTAACTGCGACTTGGTTCCGTATGGAGGGTAAGAGCACGACCGAGCCGACATAACCGAGTCAGCGGTACAGATTCTTGATTTTATTTGGAGGTGGAAAATGAATTATTTCATTCGAACCATCACGAACCTGCGACTGCGCACAGGGAATTGCATCAGGGCTCATGGCTTCCTGCTAATCATAAAACCCCCCACATAAATATTTGAGGAGTACATGCCACTCTGTGCCAGCGCTGCCTCTAAGGACTCGGTGAACCACCACGAGCATGGTTACACAAACGAGCCAAAAAAACAATACCTGTATAAACCCACACAGAGATGATAGTTTTTCTCTTTGCATTAATATATTCACCACCATCAAAATCTAAACACTGTCACTTCACAGCATCTTCAAACCATCCAACACCTTGGGCGCTGGCCAGATACACCTAGGACAGGGCACCAATACATTGCTGGGCACACACCTACTCACACTGATACACAGTATATAGGGATACTTTAGAGAAGCCAATTTACCTTAAATCTACGTTTTTGGACCGTTGGAGGAAACTGTAAAACCCATAGGAAACCCACATGGACATGAGGAGAACACGGAAACCCCATCCAGATTGGGAATTGCACGAGCCTAGTCCCTAGTAGAGGATGAAGTGATAAGAAGATAATGAGATGAAATAAGATCTATAATTGTGTGCAACCTCAAAGACTCTGCAAATAGTTAGCGTGTATAGGATGCCAATGTTAATGAACTAAGAGCCAGTGTAAAGATGCTACAGTCAGAGTGATGCCATCTTCTTTCTTTTTACTGGTTTATAATTAAAAAACCATGAGCGACTTACCATTTCAGGTAAGGAGAGAAATAATATAAGAGATTTAGGACCAGTTTGAAGCCACTAAGAATCACTGTTCACTTGTTTTGCCCTGAAAATATTAAAAAGTCCATGTTTTCCAACAGGTACTGGAAGAATTGTATATCTATAAAGCGGTAAACTAAGTCATTTGGGTTTTTGAGAACAAGGAAAAGTTCACCCAGATCGGGAATCGAAACTGGATCGCCAGTTGAACCTGTTAACCACAACTACACAAATGTGCTTCCCTGGCCCATATATGAAAAAAAACATGTTCCAAAAGACCCCTGGTTTACATCTGGTACAGTTTTGCCACTGCTACCTACATGTGAGCTACTTTTGGCTGACATTGGCCTGTAATCTGGTGCACATGAACACATTTCACAACAAGAAGCGGTCCACTTTAAGTGCCGTAAATCCATGCGGCACGTAGGCCAGATAAAAACAAAGGATGTGGAGATACGGCCCGAAATAATTCAGCTATCTGAGTTTTATCTTATGAGTTGATAACCAAACCATTCAGAGTTCAATGAGAGTGTAACAGGGCTGAGGAAGCTGATGAAAAAAACACGAGCGCATGCTAAACTCCACAAACTTTGGTCATCTTTAACCAAAAGACAATCACGAAAACAAAATTGTGTTTACATATTTGAAGTTTCATTTTAACATTGCAGAGCCACTTTCTTTTAAATAATGAGATGCTAACAAGCTAATTAGTTAGCTCAGTTGTGAGGAGGGCATCTGAGTTTGCACCACAGGACAAAAACGGCTAAACCCAAGATTAGAAACATAGTTCTTTGATAATTCTTTGATAGTCCCTCAAATCAAAGACTTAGAAAGACAGCATTATCTCTTTCTTAGTCGCCAACCCGAAAAGGAGATAGCGGCTTGTTTATAATATTGAGTATGTGCTAAAGCTAGTGTAAAGCTGAGCTGCCAAACCCAAGTAGTAAACTAATGTGCACTTTATCATATCATTTTGTCTTCATTAATGTCCACCTTTAAAACAGTTTAGCTCTTCATTGGCCTTTGCTGAAATTCCTCTAAGAGCTAAACAAGAGATGTCTCATGTGGTCCGTGCAGCAACACTCAAGTTACATTAAGTTCATTTTTCCAAAAAAAAAAAAAAAAAAAACAAAAAAAAAAAAACACCATAAACCAACCAATTAAGGGTTAAAATCACTTAACAGTAAATAGTGGACTATATAATGGAGCTTAATGGAGGGCAGCATCCTCCAGAGGCGCCCTATCTTTTTAATCAGCAATGTCCAGCACCAGTTTGTTGGCTTTTCTGTTTTTAGAAACTGTGTTAATCCTGTTTTAGTGAAAGCGAAATGATAAAAGTGTCTTTTAAATATGTTGAAAGGTGATAGAAAGATGTACACAAAATAAAAGGTTTAGGAGAGTTAGTAGTGTATTACTGAGAGCTTTACACCTAGCTGCTCCCCCCAGTGGACAAATCAATAGCCCAGGAAATATGATGCATCATAACATCATTTTTTAACATTTCTTCTCTTTAGTCTCTTCTCAGACCAGCCCTCGCACATAAAACCAACTCTGGATTTTTTAAAGTCTAAGGGCTTCTTTATAACCGAAGGTCTGAGCTCGTTACATTTCAAGACAGATGGATATTAGAAGTGAGAAGCCGTGAAAAGACAAATAGCTGTGTGTGGTCAGCGGTACTCAACACACTGAAAAACTTTTGACCATAAAAGCACACGAAACAGCACACGCAAGCCACACGAGGAGCCTTTCCCTGCCTTTTCGAGTTGTGTACTCAGAATTAAGTCCTGACCAAGAAAGCTGGAGCAGTGCCACTGATCTGTGAGGATTAGCTAATGGAACTGAGAGGCTTACTGTAACAGGGGAGGAGAGAACGGGACAGGAAGTTTGTGTGTTTGTGTCTGCCCGTACATACACACAAGTCTGTCTGAAGAACTTGAAGAACACAACACAAACATGTTTCACACCCAACAGTTGGAGCAGTAAATTTTATACTTCATAGACTGTATACAATACCATCAAAATTTCGGACATGCCCTCTTGTTGCTCTATTGTTTGATTCCTCCACTTACCATTTAAATGGACACTGTTGTTTTGCGATTACAAACTGTAGTTCATCTGTTGCCTATTGGTCAAGAGCATCACAGAACAGGTATAATTTGGGCGGTGTATTGTTTATACTGATGTAGTGAGGGGGTTTTAGTGCAGCAGTGATGCTGTAGTTTAATTTAAACATGCATTCATTATCTTCTGCTTATTCCTTTATGAGGGTCGCGGGGGGGTTACCCATGCCAATCCAGGGGAGAACGTCTCGGGCGCTGGGCAGGGCGCCAATCCATCGCTGGGTACACACTCAATCACACAGTCACACACACATACACACACTATACAGGGCAATTT